>QGSO01000293.1:842860-1198780 GCA_011037825.1 Carya cathayensis
AATCTTACTTCTAACATATTCATAACATCATCCTCAGATAAACCATGCTTTAAATCATCAAACTAAAGTCACCAAAATCACAAAAATAACACTTGGAGTTTTTGATTTTACACTTAGTCCAAAAACAGAAACTTTTTCTTAACTAGCTTTGATAAATCTCTTGATCAATGGCTTAAGAAGGTGAGATCTTTGAAATAAAGTATCACATGGTTTAAAAACGTGTCCTAAAGAATATCCAACCATCAAAATTAAAATCACATGGCTAAAACCCAATAAAACATGGATCTAACCTAAAAACATCAAATCTTAGGCCTAACCGAAATTCTCTTGCATAGAAAAATCATATCTTTGAAACTAATACTAAATATCTCCAAAATAACATCCTAACATGAAAATAAGAGACTTAGGATCATCATATAAAAATATCAAAGCCTTTAGAGTAAGATCAAACCTCAAAATATTCAAACTTTATCCAAATAAAAACTGTTTTGTCACTTCCAGTTTTCATGTTTCTAGATCTAATAAAATCTATCATCAAAATCTTTATTCATGCAACAAAACCTCAATGAAAACTCTTAAACACATTCTAAGAACACTCCATAAAATTTTCGGACCAAGATATATCCATTAGCTTGGTCAAAAACTCCAAAACATAACACACTCTCCAGATTCACGCCCAGAATGACCTTTCCATGGTTAAAAATACTTTTGACCGACCAAATGACCATGGAATGATACGAAAAATACATCTACGGAAACTAGACTCAAAGAGGAACAACTTTTATGAAGGAGTCATCGTGTGAAAATACTTACAAAGGGTCGAAAAACTCCACGCAAAAAGACCCAGAAATCTGCCCGAGAGAGCTCTTTTGGGTTTCTCTCTAAGAACGGGGTGAAGAAATGATTAAAGTGAAGTAAGTGTGTCTTGCACGACTCAAGACTTCTGTAGGGAGAATATTTGGACCTTAATGATCATTGAGTGGAGGTGTAGACATGTGACATAATGTAGAGGATAGTGGGGGGCAAAAGACAACTTACAAAGGCTATGAGACATGGGACTTGATGGGGTGGGTTCCTCCATATTAATGAGTGCAACTTGATGCAATGAATGGTCTGCCAAGTGGGGGAGGAAATTTCTCCAAGAAGCTATGCCAAGGTGGCCAAAATTCGTGGGCTTTAGTGGGCCTTAGTGGGCCTCAACCAAGTGGGCTTCAATTTGGGGTTTAAAGGGGGTTTGGTTAGGGTTTGAGATGCTATCAAGCCCAAATCCAATTTTTCTTGGCCCAATCAAATTTCTAAGGTTTAAAATGTTGGATAAAGATGTCATAATAGGAATTTGAGAAATTAATAGCATGTGAAAGTGATTTAATCAAGTGATTAAACACAATACTAGAAATTGGATCAAAAAGGGTTTGAATGCCAACTTTAGGGTTTGGGGAAACCGTTTAGGGTTTCGGTTTCAACCAAGTTTTTGGGGTTTCAAAAGGATTCCAACCATTTAGGGTTTTACTAGGGTTGAAACCCTCTTCATCTAACTCAATTTGGTTGATCAGATGAAAAAAAACTGTTTTGCTTAGGTGGCATGATCTCACACATTGATTTCCTTCACAAATCCATCTAATGGTTTCTCTTTGTGCCAAGTATCTAATACTATTCATTATGTGTGGTTAAGATCTTGCCAAGTGTCCAAATAAAACTTCTCTAACCTAATTTGGACATTTCACACTGTGATTTTGAAACCACTGCACTTAGTACGCTTATCGAGGTTACTATTCACTCCGAAAAAGTGCCTAATAAACTTAGTACTGAAAAATCCTAAATATTCAACTGAGTCTAGTGGCGTAAACTATAACGTAATCTGACACTTCTAACTACCTCAAACAAATAAAATCGCATTTTTGGCACCATAATGAGTGATAATACTAACTATGTTGACAGACTAGAACTTATACGATTAGCCGATTCGTAAAAACTTATGGGGTTTTCACGAGATTTCTAATGTCTATAAAAATTCCACCATTGAATTTCTAGCGGGCTGTTACACTTAGACCCTTGTGTAAGATTTTGTAATTTATGGTAGAGGTCTCTATAGTAGTGGCTAGGTACAAATCTTTGCCTCATGAGAGGTTTCAACTCACCCCATGTCTCTACAGGCCTCTCATAATTCATCTTCCTATTGGTCACTATCTGATTCCACCAAATAATAGTATAATCAATGAACTCAGTTACCGCCAACTTCAGTGTCTTCTCCTCTAAATAATTATGACAATAAAAGATCAACTCAATCTTTTTCTACCACTCTAAATAAGCTTCAGGGTCAGTTCTACCTTGGAAAGATGGTATTTTTATTTTGATGCTCCCAAGGTTCCTATCTACTCCATCCCGACCCCTTGGGTTTCCCCTAAATCATCTTTCATGCCTAACTCTTCTATGTCTGCCCATTACACCCATCCCAACTTCATATGTTACGTCTTCCTCATCCTCACCATCTCCTTCATCCTCATACTCATGTTCTATTTTAGGCTCTTGTCTCCTCCTATCTCTCACAACATGCATATTTCTAATCACTTCATCTTGTTGATCCATCATATCCCTCACTTCCCCTAACACTACATTCAACTGCTCAAACTGTTGTTGCATGGCCTGCAACACAAAGAATGAATTATCTACCATCTCCTTCGGTAATGAGTCACTTTTGTGAGACATTGTAATACACTGCATAAAAAGAATGTTAGTCGAAAACTTCACACACTCCTTTATGTGTTTACACTCAAATAATGACACTTCACTTGTGTTTTACTCTTATTTGACTTTTTCTCGATAATAATCTCACACTCTCTTACCTTTTACCTCAATAGTTTTCATGCCCAAGTTCTTTAAGAACTAGTTGAATTAAATCAAAATAATACAATCTTGTATTATTCAAACCAGCAATTAGTTCCAAAAAACAAGAACAGGAAATAAGGAAATAATAAAATGACACAAGACTCAAGGAATTTGAACGAGGATAGGAGCAATTATGAGATAAGATACCCGTAGAATAATGTATTAAGCCCCTTTGAAGATAAGGCTCAATCAATGCCAATCACTCAATTCAGATGGCAAAGTATTTTAAACAACTATATTTAAGATCTCTTTTCTTACTCTCTTTTTTTCCTAAATTTTTCTTTTCTTTTCTTTTCACCAACAGATTTGATCACAATCAAAAGAATAAACACAATAACACAAAAACCCTAAGAACAAGTGATATACGGCAACCTCAAAGCAAGAGATATATGGCAACCTCAAAGTAAGTGATATATGGCAACCCAAGAATAAAAAATTTTGGCAGCCCCAATTCAAGAAACCCTAATGATAGAATAATTCGGCTACCATAGGAACAAGGAATTTCTGTAGTCTCTTTTTTTTTTTAAAGTAATGTAAGAATTAAAAGATATAATTAGACCTGGTTGGAAACCTGGTTCTGATATCAAATGATATGAACTCGCGAGAATGGAATCCCTTGAATCCATAATCAATTTGAAGTCTCACCCAAGAAAGCTAAAATCAAGTCAATGGAAAAACTTAGACCCGTTGAGGAACTCGTTTCAATAACCTAGATTATAGAGAATCTATACCTATTGAAGAACTTGTCTCAAGAACCTAGATTACAAGGAGGAACGTCACAAAAGTTGTGATTTACATTGGATAAGTTCAAAAGTTCATTCAATAACAAGAGGAGATAAACTCAACTCACAATAAAAATAATTAATCAAATTTCATAAACTTATTAAAATTAGGCTACAAAGAGTATTTAAACTAAACCTCAATTAAAACCCTAAGCCAAAATAAAGCCACTTCTTCCAAAAATAACCTTGGCCAAATTATACCCCAAGAAACTTTATGGCGCCCCCCTGGTGCATAAACATAAAACCCTAGTTCCTAAAAATAACTTTTCAAATAAGCCATTGGCTAAAAATACAAGGCCTTCCCAAAAATCCTAACTCATAAAAAATAAGACATATGTGGGCCAAGCATCATCAAACCTAATTATTCTAAACTAATAACATAAATCTTTTAAATGAATTAAATAAATTGAAAGCCTTCAATAACAATAGGCCCAAACAATAACTCTAAGTCATATCTTCCGTAGCTTGTATCACGTGGATCAAAACTTGACCTCCTTCTCTCAAGCCCATATTGAGTGTTGGGCTCTTGCTAGCTTCATTACAAGTGAATTGCACACATCCTTGCATAGCTTCATTGACCTTCCTAGCTCTTGATCTTGTGATTGCCCCCATCTGAAACTTGCAAAGGATCTTTAAGAGTTAGTCCACCTTGGTGCCCATCAATGAGCAAGCATCAAGACAAAAGGTCAACAAGGACAAAACAACAATGGTTTTCACTTTTTAGCAGGAATATTAACACTGTCCAGCAGGAAGTGATTATGTCATTTTGGGAAATTCAAAGCTTTCAATAGTATGATAAATACTTGGGACTACCTCCTATAATTGGTCGTGCAAAGAACCAAGCTTTTTCTAACATAAAGCATAGGGTTCAACAGAAGTTACAAAGCTGGAAAGAGTGATTGTTGTCACGAGGGGGAAAGGAAATCTTAATAAAGGAAGTGGCTATGTAGATCCTTACATATTTTATGAGTTGTGTCAAGCAACCTGGAGGATTTTGTAAGGATCTTAAAAATATAATGTCACAGTTTTGGTGGGGTTAGAAACATGAGGAGAAAAAAATTCATTGGGTGATCTGGAGCAAAATTTATGAACCTAAAAAGGAATGAGAGATGAGTTTTAAAGATATTAAAACTTTCAATATGGCTTTACTAGCTAAGCATTGATGGCGAATAATGAGTGGAAAATCCACTTTGCTGCATAAGATTTACAAAGCTAAATACTTCCCTCATACTTTTTTTTCGAAGTCAAGCTAGGTCACTCACCATCTCATCTATGGAAAGGTATATAGGAAACTAAGAAAAGGTTGAAACATGGTTGTAGATGGAGAGTGAGGATGGAAGTGATATTAATCTCTACACATATTATTATATACCAGACCATAGAAACTTGCAACAAAGTTTTCATGAGGTTGGCTTGGATATTCATCAAAAAGTGGAGAGACTAATTGATAAGAACACAAATTGGTGGGACATAGAAAAAGTCAACCATATACTCCCAACTAGAGCTAGAGCAGAAGTATTCGAGTTTATCTTGAGTTCAAGTGAGCAAGATGATAAGCTAATTTGGTAACCAGAGAAGAATGGGGTGTATAGTGTGAAGAGTGCTTATAAATTGTTTCGAATAATGGGAAAAGAAAGCAAAGAGGGTGAAAGCTCTAATGCAAAAGAACAAAAGCATATATGGCAAGTGCTATGGAAGTTACATATTACAAACAAGGTGAAGTATTTTGCTTGGAGAGCTTGTAAGAATGGGCTACCCGCAAAATCTAATTTAAAGAAGAGGCACGTACTAATAGATGAAAGTTGTTAGTTCTGTTGTGATGAAGTGGAAGATATTACACATGCATTATGTTACTATTCAACTTTAAAAGAGTGTTGGTTGAATCAGAGTTTATATATGCAAATTGAGGTAGGAAATATAGAATTTGTGATATAGCTAGACAAGTGCAAGCTAGAGGTAACAAGGAGGAACTGGAAAAGTTTTTTCTTATTGCTTGGGACTTTTGGTATAGAAAAAATAAAAAAGTTTATAAGAATAAAGATCTAAAGCTAGAAGAAGTAGTGAATTCTACCTTATCTTTATTGACAGATCATAATGAGGTTAGGAATTGTGCAAAGCCAACTAGTAGAGTTAAAGGAAGTTGGATACCTCCTCCACAAGAAGTATTGAAGATCAATGTAGATAGGGCTATATTTCATGATCAACAAAAAGTAAGGGTGGAAATCCTATTTAGAGATGATAACGGAGAAGTTCTTTTGACAACAAGTAAGAAGGAGTTTGCTGTCAATGACCAAATTGAACTATTGGTTATTTTTATAGGACTGCAATTTTGTCTTCATAGGGGCATAACTTATCTTATCGTAGAAAGTGATACACTATTAATGGTACAAGCACTTCAAGATGGAAGAACATTTATGTCTTTATTGGGTAATCTTATTAAAGAGGCTAAAGAGTTGATGAAGACTTTCAACAACTGCAAAATACAGCATATTGGACGTATGGAAAATGAAGGAGCGGAAAGACTTGCCAACTATGCCTGGCATGTGGATGATCTTAGCATTTAGGAGGAGTCATTCTCTGATGTAATTTCATCTGTTATTTGTTTAGATAAATAATATTTGTAATGCTTTAGTATTAATGAAGAAGTCTTGTTATTTCAAATAAAAAAAAAAGGAAGAAGAAAATGCATTATTTAGAAGTGCCTTAAAGTATATAATTATAAGATTATCTTTTTCAATATATCACATTTTGTATCAAGTTTATAAAACCCACATGGTGTACTAGGATCTTTTAGCTATAATCTTTTCATTGATTCTTGATGTGACATTATATGATTGATATATTATATAAAAATAATATTTATTTTACCAATTATCTCAAAAGAAATGATTTGTTTAAGTCTTAAATGGACAAACTTTGTATAAGTCTTTGTAAAAAATTGACTCTCATTTTAAAAAGTGTAAAAAAAATATTTTTTCTAGTAGAACCCACTTTTCTACAAAGGATCAATGCGAAATTTGTCTATTTTTAAAACAAAAATTTAGTGAAAATATGCAACATCACAAAGACAATGTCATTAGATTTAATTAACCTATTATATATTGTGCTTTTTCTCACCTCTTTTGGTTGAATTTTCAGAGTAAAAGTCTATTCCAGCTTTTTTGCTGCTTGGGACAATACTTTAAGCTTGGCTTGGATATTTGGAGTATCTTAAAATTTTGTAAATAGTTATAAAAGGATCTATGAAATGATTTGAATTAGATGTTATGGGAAAATGAGAGAAAAAATTGAATAAAAATATTAAAAAATTAAAAAATGGTTTGAATATAATTTTGTAATATTATTTTTGTTTTGAAGTTTGAAGAAATTGTATTGATTTTTATGTTTTATTTTGAAATTTGTAAAAATTGTAATGATTAGGTAAGATTATATGAAAAAGTTGCAAAATTGAAATTAAAAATTATTTTTTGTTTGAATAATGTTTGGAAAAAAAATGTGAGAAATATTGAGAATTTATTACCTTATCTTATTACCCAAATTACTGCCATTTTTTTTATATTGTCGTATTCAACTTTGGGAGATGAAGTCTCGGTAAAGCCCATCATAGAATTATTAAACAAGATTAATTCGAATTACTTCAATTAGTGAATTTTTCATAAGTCTGGATCTTTACTCGTCTTATAACTTATATCACTTTGTTGTTTGCACTTTTATGTTGCTTAAGAGGCTATTGAAATCTCTTAAAAATTTTCATATTAAAAGATTTGGATGATTATTATAGGAAATTGTAGAAAGAGATGCGAGCTTTTCTTTTGAACGTTCACTTTTTTTCTCTTCTTATCTTGACGTATGTAAAACTTTTATTTAAAGAATTTTCTCATATGTAGTTAATTAACTTTTCTGAAATTAGGTAACAGAGGTCGAGAGTTAAATAATAACTTTACCACTCACGTAAAGACAACATGGATGATGGAATAGCTACTACCAGATTCCGTCTTTTGGGCTAAGCCTGCAGTGGTAAGGAACAAGGGAAACATGTGACGTATGGGGAGGCTCCAACACAGTTGATTCTAAACATCTCCACAAGTGCATCATTCCACTTTGACTGCAATTTCATTGAAATAAACAAGACTCACACACCGACTCTAGGGGAGGTTTGGGGGTAGAGATAGAATTTTGAGTTTAAGATGAGAATTTTACCAATTATTAAACTACCAACTCCTAATCAATATATATAAAAAGTGCTGCATCCTAAACGCATCTACTTAACCTGTACGAGTCATGAAGATAACAGTTTGCAGATAAAATCGTATTCAATTCATTGGGCCCATATAAGAATGGATTCCACATCCACAGCAAACGGATTTAAATACTTGAGAAATAAAATTTTTATATGTAATTACTTTTATGTATGTTTTGTATATTTTATTAATGTGATTGATTGTATCAATTTTTTAATATAAAATAACTATGTTAATCAATCATATTAATAGAATACATAAAAATCTATAAAAGTAATTGTACATAACAAAACTTTTTAAAAATTCACGAGGTCAAGCATATTAAAGAAAGTTGTGTGAATACAATAATCTGAAAAAATAAATGCAACTTTAAGGAGCGTAGAACACTATCTTTAAAGTGATAATTGCCCCCACTTGAAAGAGTTTGCTACTGGGTTACAAGCAATTCACCTCCAGGATACAATAAAGTCACTAACTGTAGATAGCAATTCTGAAGTCTTTCCTTCAAAGTTTCTCTACAAAATCGTATAAGCAACTGAAAAAATGAAAGAATGAAATGAATAAATTCGCGGGTCTCATCCTCTATTTATAGAGGGTGAAGTGACATCATGTGAAAAATCACAACTCATAAAAAATCACAATTCTTAACTTGTGACTTTTCAACTGATAGTTATAGTTTAAAGGTCATGATATTTCATTTAGCCAAAGAATATGCCTGGTCAAGTGGTTGGACACCTCTCTCCCCAAAGGGAGGTCATTGGTCCAAACCACACCTATTCAACATTTCTGTTGAAATTATTTTGAAGCACACTAAGTTGGTTTTCACACGAGCCGATTCGACTCATGCGTGGTGCCTCTTCGGCCCACCCCAAACATTATGTCTGTTCGGCCCATGCGTGGTATCTCTTTAACTCAAAACATTATATCTCTTCGGTCCAACCTGTTCGGCCCAAGCATTGTGCCTATCCAAGTTCAACACTTCACTTATTCTACAAAATAAATAAAAGTACACTTGTGGAGTTTCAAATTCTTATCCATTTATTTGAAACAACACATCACTACTACTAAACCAATACATTTCTTTAAGATAATAGTTCACTAAAATATATAATAATCTATATTTAATAAATTCACATATTTAATATCATAATTTATAATAAATATAACAAGGCATACTCGGTGCGGTGGATCTATTTGATTAGAGGTTCATTTCTTCTCCATCGATCGAGCCCATAAATATGTAGGACCAACGTTTCATCAGTAATCATGGAGTCTTGAATTTAATATATCTCAGCATTGGATTTCTTTCTTTTATTTTTTCTTCTAGTACAAAGCTTCATTATCTGTATTAGTTGTATTTGGAGAGTAAAGTCATCTTAGATATTTTATAAATAATAATAATAAAATATTAAATAATATACAACAATAAAAAATAAGTGAAAAGTAAGATAAAAAAAAAAAAAAAGACTACAAAAAGAAAATTGGATGATGTTCCCTCTGAAGTGAGATCAGTGATCCACAGGCAGTGGACGATGGACAAGACTAGAGAAGACGTACGCTTGCAGAACACCCTAGAAAGATCTACTCCGTCGTGTCCGTGTGTATACGACATGAAAGACGAGAGATGAAAACGACGGGTACGTGGAGCATACCGAGTGAAAGAAACGTTTTGGAGCTATTCGAATGGATAACCACGAACTTCGATCTCAACATGTGGACGGTGGATATCCCACACGACCACGATATAAACTGAGGTCATGGGTCTGCTCCGGAAACTCGTTCTGCCTATCTGCTGACCCTCGGTTTTATCAATCTTCAGTTTTGCTTTCTCTTTTCTGAAAAAAAACAGAAGAAAATGTCGTGCTGCGGAGGAAACTGTGGCTGTGGCTCTGGCTGCAAGTGCGGCTCTGACTGTGGAGGGTAACCTTCTGTAACTCCTAGTCATTTTTGTCTCAAAAGTTTATGCCTATTTTGTTGTGTTTGAAAATCGATCACTTTGCATGTTCATGATGGGTTCTTCTTGTTCGATAAGATCTAGGTTGGAAGTTGTCCATGTTCCTTATGAGTCTCTCAGTTCCTTTTGGATCAGAGCTTGTTGAACGTTGATCTTCCTCATTTTTAATCATAAAGGAAAAAATAATATTTTTGGAGACGAATGGTCTTATGGGCGTTTGCATGCAATATGCCCTTGGAACCAAGAAATGATTATATCGTTCTCACCTTCATTATGCCAAAATTCTTGCCCAATTCATGGCTGTTTTGTTGAGAACAAATATAGTTTTTTAACATATTTCTTTCATGAACATCTAGGAATTTATGGGTTTGTGGATTTTTAATTATGCTGCTGCTGCAGATGCAAGATGTCCCCTGACATGAGCTACAAGGAAAGCACGACAACCGAGACTCCTATTGTTGGTGTTGCTCCCCAGAAGACGTATGTATATTATTTGAATTCTCCAAATCATTGTTATTTCGGACAAAAAACTAATGGTAGTGTGTGATCATTATGAATTATGCAGACACACTGAGGGTTCTGAGATGGGCGTGGGAGCTAAGAATGGAGGCTGCAAGTGCGGATCCAACTGCACCTGTGACCCTTGCAATTGTAAATGAGATAGATCTTAGCCTTTAAAGCAGAGATGGCCTTGTCTTTGAAAACTATATTAAATAGCGAGCAAATAAAATAAATAAATATGCGTGTCGTGTCTTTTATTAAAATAAAGTAGGCATGGCTGTCTTTCTGCAAACCTTTCTAGTCTAAAAGGTTTGTATGGGTGTTTGCTTTCTTTCTTATCTTTGTATGATAGCAATAAGTGTAGTATGATGGAGGGAGTCTGTCTCTGCTTTGGTATATATGTGGGAAGGAGTTGAGAGCTTTTGATAAGCGAATGAAACCTTTTATCAGTATGGAAGCTAGCAATTTATGTTTTCTCTGTTAGATTTATCGATTGTACAAGTAAAAGAAAGTAAGTATTGGATAAAGTGATAAATACAACCGCCCGGTGCAACCGGAGTGCAACCTGCGTATCTACGTCACCCGTTTTATTTTTTTCCTTCCTCTCCCTCTCCATTTCGTTCCCCCTCTCTCCCGCTCGAAATTTCATTTCTTTCTCCTTCCATCTCCATTGGACTACTCCCTCTCCCTTGAAGACGCCTAGTGCCCCATGCACGTCAGTCTCCTTCAGGAAACCAAACAGGTATGGCCCCCTTTCTAAGCAAAGAAACCACAACTGCCGCAAACCTTCACGCTTCAGTGAAGTATCTCCACCTCGTAGCTGTCGTAACCACACATGAATCCCTTCAAGCAAGGCAACTCCAACCATCTCGCAAGTCACTGCATCACGTCGGAGACTCCATGAGAATAGCCCAGCAAACCTCCCCGTTGCCATTACTCCTCTGTTTTAAAGCGTCAAAACAGAGCAATTTTGTGCTCTCAGCCCAGATACCTCCCACGCACGACCACCCACTTAAAACTGACGCCAACTTCACTCAAGCCACCGTCTCTGTTTCTCGCACCAAAACACAACACCCACTCTCTATCGTGAGCCATTGCAAAACCACCATCACCGAGACACAGAACAAGATCATGGGGCACTCCAACGTGTGGAATTCTCACCCTAAGAACCACGGACCTGGCTCCCGCGCCTGGTACGAAATATCGCTTCTTCTCTTCCAACCTGTTTGGTCCTTGAGAAATTATCATTGATCGAAAGAAATCTAACTTGTTCCGATCCTTTTCAGGCTTCTGATTTATTTACAGAGCTTTTTTCTGTTCGATTTTGTTTTGTGCCATAAGACATTTTCCCTTCCGCAGCAATGCCAAGAAAATTGGCTTCATTAAGGTATTATTTTTCTAATGAGTTTATTGTCTTACTCTGAATGTTGGGTTCTGATTGTTTGATTTCTTGATTGTTAGATTTTTTTCATGAGTATTCAGTGGCTTGGTCTATTGAGAAGCTGACTCACGAGGTGGTCGGAAGTTTCTATGTGAGGTGAAGCTAGGCTGAGGGCCAAGAGAATTTACTCTGTTTTTTACTTCCCGAAACAGAGAACACGGTGGAAACTATCTTACGGCATTATGGTTGTTGCGGTTTGCCGTCGGTTGCTCATCTATGGAGGAGAGGCTCATAGTGTGGAGGGTGTTGCTCGGTTTTGGTTTCTCACGTTGTGTTTCTTTCATTTGGAAGCATGCAAGGGATTGTTTTCGACAGAATAGTTTAAAGAAATGGCAGTAGGAATAGAAAATAGTGGCCAAAGGTTCTTGTGGGTGGTAAGAAATCCACCACCCGAGGAGTATGAGCTTGCCAAGCTCTACTGCGGTCAGGTGGCTTCTGCCTACACAGGGGTATAGAACTACAGCATCGGCCATGTTGCGTTGGGAGAAACAACGCAGTAGAGTGGAGAGAGAATGGAGGGAAGAGAGGGATTTGAAATGAAGAAGATAAAGAGAGAGATGCGTTTTACATTTTGTTTTTCGGCTTTTTTCTTCTTCTTTTTTTTTATAATTCCACGTAAGTTTCACGTACGGCCGGTTATGCCTCGATTCCTCACGTCGGTTGTATCTAACAGAGCTGTTGGATAAAATATGAGAACTATCGATGATGAGATAGATACTGCAAAGTGAAGCCTCCCCCGTATGTGGTGGGGCTTCTGTGACGCGATTATCATGTCATTATGCTTGATTGTCGAATCTTGCTTGTGTGACACTTTTACAAAGTAATGTTGAGTATTTGATTAAATGAAATATAATTTTCGATAAATGAATATAGTTTGTTCGCATGAGGTGTAAGAAAACTGAGCAACTACTGCATAAACAACACATTCGAAATGACATTTACAAATCCAAACGAGGAGAACCAACTTGCAATTGTTCTGAACAACTGGGTGTTGAATCATCAGCTCTATCAAATATTCCACTTGTAGCTCTGCTGAACAAGTTGTGAACCTACAAAGAGTTTTTATTTCAAGTATATATAATGTAAAGTTAGTATGTAATTTACCCTTTTTAGTAACCAAAGTTTTGTCACACTCAATTCTCAAAATTTACATCAAGATGTACCTGCTTGGATGAAAGGCCCATCTTCTCCAAATCATTCAACTGCAAAAGGACAAATATACACTTCAGTATTACTAGACATAATCAAGGGAGTAGCATTTCTTTCCCAAAAGCTTATTTAGTAGATTGTCTTACCGATTTTAATGGGCTTGTTTCTCTGAGTTCAGATATGTATTCTGCCATTTTCTCTCCAATCCCCTGGATGATTTTGAAGAGGAAGAGGGTTAAAAAACAAAATATATCAGATTACTACGCTGCATTGTTGCTATTAATTGGCTAAAATATACCTTTAATCCTAGTAGCTCCTCTCTGCAATAATAAAGGGTAATTCACAGATCAGCTCAATTGCCTAAAGGAATATATAATTCACCTAGTTGAGAAATGGAAAATAGCGATGGATAAAAAAAAACTTACTTGCTGGCCGTATTTAAGAAAGCAATATACTCTTGAATAAGAGAGCTCTGTACACAAAATTTACAGAAATAAGAATCAAAGTTGGAAGATCCAAAATAGAAGCGCACTATGTTTTTAGTTTTTTTATTTTTTTTGCTCCACAACTACCTTCAAATTGCAGCTCCATGTACTGAATTTATCAAGTGGAGTGGAAGTTGTTTGCAACTTGTTAGCAGATGTCCCAATGAATGCTCTTTTGGGAGTAATTGGCTCCAATAAAACTGGGTATGATTGATCCGTGGATGAGAGCCCCTCAAGATGTTTTAGATTTACGTTGGTGTCTATGGGGGAAAGAACTTTTCTGGAACTCTTAAATACATCTCTCTTCGCTTTAGCTGGGGATGAACCAACACAATTGGCAGAAGAATGCATGGTTGCAATATTATCCTCTTTGTCCAAAGGTTCATCTATTCAAAAGCAAAAATTTCAAGCATTAAAATGCCTCCTTTATATTTGAGTTGGGTAAAATGTTCCAAATAGTACGATTTGTGACATACCAGGCAAAAACATTTTTGAATTGGGCACAATTCCATCAGCAGCAGCCTCGATCACTTCTGTGTTTGGCATAGCAGCAATCACACCACTCTGCAATGGAACAAGGATTAATATGCATGAACGTTGGAAAATTTCTAAGTCTTTTTCTGTTCTACAAATTTATCATACAGGAAATCTTAAATAAGATGAATTACAGCAGAATCTTATCGTCAGCTGAAGCTATAAACCTGTTTTCATTTGAGCCAATCTTCTAAATTATAAACAATAATATTTCATACTATGGAGACGTTATTTGGAATCTTCAAATTCTACACAAGTCAATCATAAAAATCAGTCTTGATGACCTTGAGTGCCACTATATTTTCTTTTTGGATTTTGAGCTTTTCGGTACCAATGACAATATGATATGTTGTGGTTCTGTTTCTAGTGGTGATGATGCCGTACAAGACTTTCTTTTATGCAAGTTCAAATTCTTACCTCGAAGCAAGCGTCAACTTGACCTTCATCATTGAATAAATTTGTGAAAGGCACCGGAATAAACCTGCACACGTATTGAGCAATTAGGCAATGGGGATATTATTTCTGCGTGTACTGTGAAAGGTTCAATTAATTATCCATACCTTTGTTTTGCCTTACAAGCACCTTGGTTCGTAGTAGCCTTTGCTTTCACAGAGCTGTGATGGATACTGGGTTTCTTAACAGAGTTTATAGAACTGGGAGTTTTTCCCATAAAAGGAGAATTGAATGCTCCAATTCGTTGTGCACTCTTTGTCTTGCCTTTAGATTCAAGCCAAGCACGCAGTTTGGCCTCCATGTCGACTTTGTCCCTTGGGGTCTCTAGCTTATGAGCTGAGGAAACAAAATTAGAGATGTGCCGCGACCGAGCAGCCAAGCTGACAGTATGGACAGATTCCTGGTACTCTCCCGGATTCTGTTATCAAAGAAAAGAGGCTTCCTTGAAATTTCCGTACAAATAAAAACTGCCAGGTGAAGGATTAAAAGAAAGAAAAACAAAAGCCAACGTCCAAGAACATACAAGGCAAGCAACCATTAAAGCAGAGCTTGTTCCTCCAAGAGAGTCCTGTAATATACGGGTCAACTTGCTTTCTCTGTAGGGCACTCGGGGTTTGTTATTGTTCAGTGCAAAAATCACATTCGACAATGCAAACAAGGACTGGTTGATCTTCCCACTCTCTTGGAGGCGAATCCCTTCATTGCACGTCCTTCTATTGTCTTCATTACCTGGTTAAATAATGCATACAAATCAAAATGGGAAAGATCAGATGCACATTCACATTCACAACCACACACATAGACAATTAGACATGAAAGTAAAATGTGTAGAAACAACCTGCTAGGTCTATGAGGTTCAGCTTTCCGATAACAGTAGCACCAGAACCATCGCCGGAAGGAGTGGAAACAGAAATCACAAGCACCCCATGGCTCCTACTAGAGACATCATTGAGACCCGTGTGCGCCACTTTCCGCCTCTCAATCCCACAACAAAGCGCCTCAGAGAACTCAGACATCGACTTTACAGGGACCCGAGATAGTCCCCGTAGATGAATGTGCCCGTCTTTATCATCCAAAATCGCTATTTCCTTTGCTTTGAGCTCTAAAAGATCATAACATCGGTCCATATAGACCTCGTAATATGAAATCTCTGCCGTGTTTCCTGTGCTTTGGCACAATGAGAGAATTGTAGACATGGCAAGCGGCATTAGTCCTGGCTGCTCATCAGTGCCCTGCAACATAACCCCTGTTCTGAGTAATTCATAAAAAGCAGAATCCCCAAAATGAAAGGAAATTTTTTCTAAAATACAACACGTGGCTTTAATTCCAAATTTCAAAGTTCTCAAAGTTCGTTTTCTTTAGTTTCGTTCCATAGATTCTTTCGGGATCTAAACGGAAACCAGAAGACCCTGGTTGATAATGAAAAACATGGTCACCATAATGCAAGGAATGTTATCTGAAAGAAAACTAACTTGAAGAATTGCTTCTACATTCAAAGTTTATTTTCTTCAATTTCTTTCCTTGGGTTTTCTAGTACCCAAACACAAGATAGCGAGAAGGTTAACTTTTTTTGCTTTGTCAAACCTGCATCGTGTAGGTCTTCCCACTCCCGGTAGCCCCATAGGCAAACACCGTAGCGTTGCAGCCATGGAAAATCCCCGGAATCAACGGGCTCACTTCTTTGTAGAAGATCCGACCCAGATTGTTGTCCTCTTGGCCAAAGAAAGAGTCCAGTCGGTAGCACTCGTTTCGGCTACATCCATAAATGAAAAACCCCATTAGCCCAGAGTTAAAATCGAAGGCCAAAAACGATAAAAGATTTTCTTGGTCAAATCCAGACACCAAAACCCACAAAAAATTTCTTCCCAGATTGTAAATGAGAAGCAAAGAGGTATTCACCTGGTTTCTTTATCTTTCAGATAAACGGAAACTTCTTCACCGGAATCGGAATCTTGATCAAGAACTGAAACACATGGTGTCCGGTCACCGTTCTTGTCGTCGATTTCGTGAGGGAGAAAGGGGCGCACCCTCACAATAACTCTGACCTTGGAGATCGCGTTGGGGTTCATGGTCTTCGTCGGAGACTAGGGTAGAAGATTATACGGTAAGGTCTCTGATAATGGAGAGAGAGAGGGAGAGAGAGAGAGAGAGAGGTTACATTCGACCGTTTGGGACTGCTTTAATTTTGTTTTGAAAGATAGGGGCAAGATATTTGACCGTTGGTGCTTGGGAGTTGGGAGGCCCGAACCGTTATAACTTTTAACACTCTTATGAGTTTGCGTTTTGAATTTGAGTGAATCAATGATATGTTTCAGAGCGTGCAGTTTTAGAGACTGGTTTTGTTATATACAATTAAATTCGTGTATCAATCTGTATATCAATACTGTTATTTTTATATTAAAATTTTAAATTAACATAATTTTTATTAAAATTTAACTTTTTAACCAATTATGTGGATGAGTACGTATATTAGTACGCATAATTGCTTACAATCAAATTTTTCCTTTATACACCCGGTATACCTCTGGTTAAGGCATTTAATAATAGTCGGGTGACTTGGATTTTAGAGTTGAGTTTTTTAACCGACCTTATTTGCTAAGTAAGGTTGGAGACAATATTAGAATCCTAAATTACTGTAGCAAAAGTTATGCGGACAAAGTACTAGAGACATGGAGAGTTTCTGAATTCCAAACCGTGGGGTATCAACCTTCATATACTTGGAGATCAATTCAAGGTGCTAGAGTATTACTACAAGGAGGTCTGATACGAATAGGTAATGGTACTATAGTCTCCATATGGAAGGATAGATTAATTCTTAAACCTTTGACTTGTACAATTGAGACTCCACCTACTGCATTTCCCATCTCAGCAAAGGTACAAGACTTCGTTGATTTTGTTAATTAGAGATAGAATGCAGATATTGTGAAGGCCAATTTTTTTTTTTTTTTTTTAATGCTGATGTCATACTACAAATTCCTCTTAGGCCCAGTTTGGTTTCACAAACATTTCAAACCATCTTATTTGTGTAACCAAACGAAGCCTTAGTATGCTGAATAGTGAAGATACGCATATTTGGTTGTATACTCATTTTGGTACTTTCTCTATAAAGAGTGCTTATCATTTATCAAAAATGCTGCTTGACAAAAATTTTGGTGAAACTTTAATCGAGATATTTTTTGAAAGAAACTATGGAATCTACCTACTCTAATGGTGGTTAAGGTTTTTATTTGGAAAACATGTCACAATGATTTACCAACAAGAGCAAATTTATTAATAAATGAAGTGCTTGACTTTGATCTCTATCCCATTTGTGGTTTGGAAGATGTGGTTCGTGCTTTATGGAATTGTGTTGCTATTGGTGATGTTTGGAGTGTTGGCTGTCGAGAAATTTAGAAGTTGGGTGGCTGGGAGACGGACTTGCTATCTCTTATGGAGCATATAAGAGAATTTGGCTTAGTAGATGTTATGAGAAAGATTTGGCTTAGGAGAAATGCAGTTATATATGAAAACTTCTTTCTTCATCCTACTATACTTGTTGAACAAGCAATGGATCAATTACAAGAGTTTCAAACTGCCAAAATAGAGAGGGTGCAACACAGTAATTTAAGGATATATGAACTGTTAATGTAGATATTAAACATTATTTTCTTTTGTATTACTGTATATACTTACTAGTTATTATTACCATGTATAGCTGCTAATAATTAGGAGTTATAGCTAGTTGTTACCATGTATACTTCTTACCTTGTAAAGAATGGAGTTTTTGGCCTACTTAATGAGAATGAGGCGACACAATGGTAGACAAGTTTTTCCAAAGAATTTCTCTGTTTTCTCTAGTTTAACATGGTATCAGAAGGCAAGGTTGGTGACTCTTGCTTGATTCGATTTTTGTTTTCTTGGACTTTGGGGATTTCGGCACCATCTTTTACTGGTTTTTGGTGAGTTTCTGGCTTTTGGTGCTTGTGGTTACGTGTTTTTGGTTCCCAGGAGGCACTACAAGAAAATTGGTCTTTTACAACGCTCAAATTAGTTGCAAATAACTGGGAAAATCGCTGCTTATAATTATTCGCAGCGATTTATACTGTGCCGGTCGTTAGTCGCAATTGTATACTCACTTATAAATAACTTCAGCGATGTCAAATTTTCGCTGTAAATATTTGATCTTTTACAGCGATTTTACCCGCTGCAAAATATGTAAATATTCACCAGAAGTAAGCTTCCAAACCAGTTGTAAATCGCTGCTTTAAAAACATTACAGCGTCCTATAATTGCCGCAAATATAAAAAAATTTGCTGGAAATAAATAACATTACTTACAGCGAATTAATATGACGCCGGTTATTGTTAAAATTATTTGCAGCGTTTAGAGTTACGTTGCAAATAATATTATTCCCAGCGTTGTACAGCACTGGAAAGGCCACACGCCAATATGCATGAAGCGTATTCGCAGCGGTATATTGTGCGCTGGAAATTAAATTCCAGCTTCAATTCATTTTTCACAGCGATTAGGGTGGCGCTGCAAGTAATCTCAAAGTTTCATTAAAAGTATTCCCAGTGGTATATTGTGCGCTGGAAATAGAATTCCATGTTCAATTTATTTTTTACAGCGATTGGGGTGGCGCTGCAAATACTCTCAAACATCTACCCATGGTCGGTACGTGAATTTAAATCAAAATGTTGGATACCTAATTGAGATGCTGCTCCACTCACTCACAATACTCTCTAATACCAATACAACCATATTTTTCATAACCAAAAACATACATTCATCCAAATTTCTTGGCATTTAACAACCATACCACTTTTGAATAATATAAAGTTAATCACCAAATACAACATTGTACTAATTCTTTTAGTAATCAATTGTTCACGATGGTGCATTAGTGGAAGGTAGTGAACTATATACATTGGAGCAGTTAATATGATCTGTCAAGCATACATATGGAAATTTTTTGAGTCACACTCTCAATAAACAAACAATGGTCAGCAGGTCCAGATGCACTAGAAGTAGAGATCGGGCTGGATGACACATTGGTGGCTAGAACATCCACAACTTCGCGCCCGAGTTTGTTGCGACGTAGGGATCCCCGTCGCGATATTCTTTTTCTAATTGCAGTGACGTAATTCGTTGCAATATGCTTAATAATCGGCGCAAAAACTTAACTTAGGCCCACGCGTGAAGTTCATGTTAAAAAGAAGCGGTGAAAATTAAATCGCCTTCAATTATCAGTTTTTACAGCGATTTCTTTTGCAACACTTTTAAATTCGCCATTTTTGACCCATTTTCTTGTAGTGAGGCTGTTAGCACTACCTGTTGCTAGTTTTGGATGTGTTCTGCGTTTTGGTAGTATCGGTGTAAGTTCTTTTTCCTCTGGTCTCTTTCGGTGCTGTCTTGGAGTGGGTTGACAGCAGTGAGTTGGGTCCCTCTTTTTGGCACTCTTTGTTGGCTAGGTTCCATCATAATTTTGGTTTGGCACTTCTATTTTTTTTTCTCTTGTGCTTGTTGCAATCTTCTTCTGGTAGACTATTTTATTCTTGGTCTCATCATGTCATTGGATAAATTCGACTCGTTTCATATTCATTTTACTGGTAAAAATTATTATGCTTGAGAGTTTCAATTTAAATTATTTATCAAAGGAAAAGAATTTTGGGGTCATATTGATGAAAGTGATCCCACACCTCAAGATGTCGAGGTTTTGTCTAAGTGGAAAATTAAGGATGCTCAGGTTATGATCTGGATCCTTAGCTAAGTTGAGCCTCACCTTATTCTCAATTTGAGGCCTTATAAAACTGCCGCTGCTATGTGGAATTATCTTAACATGGTTTACAATCAAGACAACTCCGCTAGGCGTTTTTAATTGGAGTATGAGCTGGCTAATTTCACACAAGGAAGTCTCTCAATTGAGAAATATTTTTCTGGTTTTCAAACTCTTTGGGCTGACTATTTTGACATTGTTTATGCTAATGTTTCCACTGCAGCTCTCTCTACTGTCCAAGCAGTGCATGTGACCAGCAAGCGAGATCAATTCTTGATGAAGCTACAACCTGACTTTGAAATTGCACGGTCTAATTTGATGAATCGTGCTCCTGTTCTATCTCTGGATGCTTGTTTGAGTGAACTTCCTCGTGAGGAGCAACGTCTTCTCACTCAAGCTTCCATGGCACATCAGGCTCCTGCCAGTGCCCCTATTCCTGTGGCTTATGCAGCACAAGGGAGGAATAAGGGTCAAGACATGCGTGTTGTCCAATGTTTTAATTGTAAAACTTTTGGTCATATTGCTCAGGATTGCCCACAGAAGTTTTGTAACTACTATAAGAAATCGTGCCATATCATCTCCACTTGTCCCATACGACCCGAAAGGAAGCAAGGTACTGCTTATCATGCCTCCGCTAGTGCCTTTAGTTCCACGGCATTGCTTGTTGCCTCACCAGTTGTTCCTATTCCTGCTCCTACAGCCTTAGCAAATCCAAACACACTCACTCCTGAAATGGTACAACAGAGGATCATTTCTGTTTTTTCTAATTTTGGGCTCTCAGGTAATCATAAAGTTTCTTCTAAGCCATGGTATTTTGACTCCGGAGCCTCTAATCATATAACCAATACTATTTTTCCTCTTTCCAATGTTAGAAATTATGATGGCAATATGAAAATTAACACCGTTGATGGCAGTTCTCTGCTTATCAGTACTATTGGTGATCTTTCATCTTCCTTAACTAATGTTTTTGTATCTCCTACCCTCTCCACAAATCTTCTTTCTGTTGATCAATTGGTTGATAATAATTGTAATGTCCATTTCTCTCGTTCTGGTTGTGTTGTGCAAGATCAAGTGTCCGAGAAGATGATCACAAAGGGGCCTAAAGTGGGACGACTCTTTCCTCTCTATGTTTCTCCTGCCCCAACTATCCATAGTTTTCCTTTACTTTCCTTTGCGTGTAATGTTGTTAGTCCTAGAAATAAAATGTGGCATAGATGTCTAGGCCACCCAAACTCATATGTACTTCATACTTTGTTTAATTCTGGTTTATTGGGAAATAAAGCATGTTCTTCTCTTGATCTTTCTTTTGCTTGTACAGCATGCAAACTTGGCAAAAGTAATGTTCTACCTTTTCCTTCTCATGCATCTCGTGCCTCACAATGTTTTGATACTATTCATAGTGATGTTTGGGGGATTGCACATGTTGTTTCTTATGCGCATTATAAGTACTTTGTTACTTTCATTGATAATTTTAGTCGTTTTACTTGGGTTTACTTATTACGGGCTAAGGCAGAAGTTTTTTCAGTCTTTTAGTACTTCCTTGCCCTTCTTGAGACTCAATTCTCTGCTAGCATCAAGATCTTGCGATCTGATTCTGGAGGCGAATACATGTCTAATGAGTTTCAGACCTTTATCCAAAGCAAAGGGATCATCTCTCAGCGTTCTTTTCCTTCGACACTGCAACAAAACAGTATTGCTGAGAGGAAAAATCGTCACCTTCTTGATGTGGTAAGAACCCTCTTACTTGAATCATCTGTTCCTCCTCCTTTTTTTATGTGAAGCGCTTTCTACTTCAGTTCACTTGATCAGTCGCTTACCCTCTCGTACGTTAAATCATATTTATCCTTTCTTTAAGTTATTTGATCGTTCTCCTTTATATTCTAATCTTCGTACATTTGGTTGTGTTTATTTTGTGCATCTCCCTGCTCATTAACGACATAAACTTACTGCTCAGTCTGTTAAGTGTGTTTTTCTTGGTTATGTTATCCCTCAAAAGGGTTATTTTGTTATGATCCCCATGCTCATCGTATACGGGTTTCTAGGAATGTGGTTTTCTTTGAAGATCAATATCTCTTTCCATCTCATGTTGAGCTGCCATCTGCCTCATTATCTCTTTTGCCTAGTTTTTCTGATTCCCCGACAATTGTGGAAAGGTTCAAACCTGGTTTTGTGTATGCAAGACATAGTCAACATGAGTTTGGTTCCACTTTCTCTATGCACCCTCTCGATCTTGACCCGGTGCCTGATCCTGATCCTGCTCCTACTCCTGCTCCCACCACTCTTTGCCGGTCTACTCGTCCTTCTCGACCACTTGATTGGTATGGTTTCTACTCTCCTGTCTCTCTTGTTGCTACTTTATCCTCTATTTCCATTCCCTCTTGCTACAAACAGGCCATGGAACATGCGTGTTGGAAAAATGCAATGCAAACAAAACTTCAAACACTTGAGGAGAATCACACTTGAGACATTGTTCCTTGTCTTCCGATAGTCAAACCTATTGGGAGTAAATGGGTTTTCTCTGTAAAACTTCATTCTGATGGCTCTTTGGACTGATACAAAGCTTGCCTTATAGCTCTGGTTAACAAGCAGGAATATGGGGTTGATTATAAGGAGATATTTTCTCTTATTGACAAAATGGTCACGGTTCGAACCATCTTAGCTATTGATGCTTCACAGTCATGGCAACTACATCAGATGGATGTGAAGAACGCCTTTCTTCACAGTGATCTCCTGGGAGAGATTTACATGAAACTTTCCTTTGGTATGACTACTTCTTCTCCTAATGATATTTGTAAGTTAAGGCATTCTCTGTATGGGCTCAAGCAGGCGCCCCGGACTTGGTTTGAGAAGTTTCATAATACAGTTTTTTCCTTCAGTTTTACACAAAGTCAATATGATTATTCTCTCTTCTTCCACAAGTTTGCATCGGGTATAGTCCTTCTCTTGGTTTATGTTGATGATATTATCATTACTGGCACTAACTATGGTTTGATTACTAAGCTTCAGCAGCTGTTGCATGCAACTTTCCATATGAAAGATCTTCGTCAGCTCACATAATTCTTAGGATTGGAGTTCATCATCAGGACAATGGTATTTTCTTGAACCAGCATAAGTATATTCAAGATCTTATCACCTTGGTTGGTTTGGAGGACACTTCTTCTGTTGATACTCCTATGGAAGTAAATGACAAATACAGGAAAGATGAAGGGGATCTTCTGGTTGATTCTACTCTTTATAGGCGCCTGGTTGGGAGTCTTATTTACTTGACCGATTCTCGACCCGATATCTCCTATGCTATTCATCAGGTCAATTAGTTTATGTCTTCTCCTTGGCATCTCCATCTTGCTGCAGTTCGACGCATTATCCGCTATCTTCGAGGTTTGCCTACTCGTGGGTTATTCTTTCTACTGGCTCATCTCTTCAACTTGTTGCCTATAGTGATGCCGATTGGGCTGGGTGTCTAGATACACGTCGATTTACTACAGGTTGGTGTATGTTTTTAGGTGATGCATTAATTTCTTGGAGATGTAAGAAACAAGATCATGTTTCTAAATCCTCTACTGAGGCCAAGTATCGTGCCATGTCTACTGCTTGTTTTGAAAATGTATGGCTACGCAGTTTTCTTGAGGAGCTTGGGTTTCCTCAAACTATTTCTACCCCTCTTCATGCGGATAACACTAGTGCTTTTCAAATTGCAACTAATCCAGTCTTCCATGAACGTACCAAGCACATTGAAGCTGATTGTCATTCTATTCGCAATACCTTGGAAATTTGGGTGATATCTCTTCCTTACATTTCTTCTGATCTCCAAGTGGCTGATGTCTTCACTAAAGCCATGACTCGACAACGGCATCAATTTCTTGTTGGCAAATTGTTGCTGGTTGACTTCCTAGCATCAATTTTAGGGGGGGGGGTGTTAACGTAGATATTAAACATTATTTTCTTTTGTATTACCATATATACTTACTAGTTATTATTACCACATATAGCTGCTAATAATTAGGAGTTATAGCTAATTGTTACCATGTATACTTCTTACCTTGAAAAGAATGGAGTTTTTGGCCTACTCAATGAGAATGAGGCGGCACAATGGCAGACAAGTTTTTCCAAAGAATTTCTCTGTTTTCTCTAGTTTGACATGAACAACATGTTTGGTCACTACCTATAAGTCCACGGGTCAAGGCTAACTAGGATGTAGCTATTAAGAAAGAACACAGTCGGATAGGTATTGAGGTTGTGATGAGAAATTCACTGGGGAAGTTTTGGCAATTACGAAAGCACTTGAAGATTTCTGTGCAGATTTCACTTCAGCAAAAGCTAGGGCAGCATTGACTGCTTGTTTGTTTTTTAGAGATTTGGGATTGACTAATGTGATTCTAGAAGTGGCTGCTAAAATAGTAGTTTATGTTTTTAATAAGTCTTAGGAAAATTTCAATAAGTATGGTGGGCATCTTGTGGAGGAAATCAAGTTATTCATACAAGGTCCAGCTGCTTGGTAGATTCAATATGTCAAGAGAGAACTCAATCAAGTGGCACATTTGCTAGCAAAAGATGCATTGTTATGTAATTCTATGAATTGATATGGAATTTGTTATTAACTGTGTTAGATTGATTGTAATGTCTGAATTGGTTATTGATAAATGAATGAAGGTGTCTTTTTTATAATAATAATAATAGTCGAGTGGCAGTGAATTTAAAACAACTTCATTCATTAATTTGCAATCAGTTCACACAATACAAGCAATCTTAAGTAGATGGGAACATCTTCCATATCAATACAGACAGAATTATAGAGCGATGCATCCTTTGCTGAAAGATGTGCAACTTGATTGGAGTCCCTTCTTACATAGTGAATCTGCCAAGTATCATAAGCATGTATGAAAAGATTGATTTCCTCCACTAGATGCCCATACTAAAATTTTCCTGAGAGCTTTTAACAACATCAACAACAACTTTAGCATCCCCTTCAAGAATTACATTAGACAAACCCAGATCTATACAAAACAAGCATGCAATAAGTGCATCCCGAGCTTTTGCTGTAATAGAATCTAGACAAAAATCTATAAGTGCTACCAAAACATAACCTTGAGAGTTTCTAATCAAAACTCCAATACCAATCCTAGTTTATTCTTGATCAATAGCTACATCCCAGTTTGCCTTGACCTAGGTACTCTTAGGTGGTGACCATACATGCTGCTCAGGTGATCTTATAATATTATGCAGCAACATCTCTGTTTTAGCAGTTTGATATTCTTGCAATTGATCCACTGCTTACCTAACCAGTATTTTCAGACAAAGGAAATGATCTTTATAGATAACAGAATTTCTCCTAAGCCATATCTTGCTCATAATAATTGCTACCTCAGAAAATTTATTCTAATCAAAGATAGAACACAGATGCATAAGAGACAAAAAAATCCCCCACAGTCACTCAACTTCTGCACTTTTCAACAACAGACGCTCCAGATATCCCCAAACAACCAAATTCCAAAGAGCATAGACAACATCTTCACTAGCCAGATCACAAATGGAACAAAGATCTAAAACAATCACTTTCTTCACCAATAGATTTGCTCTTGTAGGAAGACCATTGTGACAAGCTTTCCAAATAAATACTTTAACCACCATAAGTGTATTCAGACTCCATAGTTTCTTCCAAAAAGTATCTCGATTATGACTCTAAGAAGTTTCACCAATATCCCTGTCTATCAACATCTTTTGTAGATGATAAGCACTTTTTACAGAATAAGTGCCACACTTAGTATATTGTCATAACTAATTGTCTTCACTTTTCAACATGCTAAGACGGATTTGTAATATAGCTGAAGCATATGAATTAGTAAAATTGGCCCTCACCAAATATGTATTCCATCTCCAATTATCAAAATCTATCAAAACTTGTACCTTTGCTGAACTAGGAAGTGCAGTAGGTGGAGTTTGAACTACATATGTCATAGATTTGGGAATCCATCGATCTTTGCAAATAAAGACCTTATTACCATTGCCTATTCTTCATATCATACTCTCTTTTAGTAACATCTTAGCCCCCTAAATACTTCTTCAAGCATATGAAGGTTGATACCCCAATTTTGGTATCAGAAAATTCCCTAGTCTATAGTATTTTGTTTGCATGACTTTCGATACTAGCGAAGTAGGATTCTACTATAGTCTCCAACCTTCTTTAGTAAGAAGAGCATTGTTAAAAAACTCTAATTTTTAAAATCCAAACCACCCAACCTTTTTGATTTGCTCAGTTTTGACCACTTTATATACTGAAATTTTCTCTCATTTTTGTTAATGACCCCACCAAGATTTTTGCATCATCTTAGTTATATTTTGCAATAAACCTTTTGGAAGTTTAAAAACGCTCATGCTATATGTATGAATTGCTTGTGACACTGCTTTGATAAGCACCTCCTCACCAGCTTGTGAGAGAGACTTTAATTTCCAGTTACTAATCTGCTGCCATACTCTATCCAGAATGTATTTAAAAGTTTTGATCTTAACTCCACCAAGCTTGACTAGAAGACTCAAATACTTCTTATAACAATGGACAAAATTTACAACAATAACACTAAGTAGGTACTATTGAGTTTCTTTTCTAGTATTTTTACTAAAGAAGATCATTGTTTTGTCTTTATTCAACATCTGTCCTAAGGTTGCCTCATAATTTTGCACTATTTGTTGCAGACACCACCATTTCTTCATAGATGTTTGTAGAAAATCAAGCTATCATCAATGAAGAAAAGATGATTAATTCTATCCATCCCTCGTAGGTGGAACACCACTTATACTACCTTATTATTCTGCCATTAACAATGAATAGCTTAACACTTTAGCACAAAGTATAAAAAGATAAGGGGAAAGAGGATCCCCTTGTCTAAGCCCTCTTGAAGAAAAAAAGCTTTGACTTGGAACCCCATTCACCAAAACAGAATATGAAATGATTGGAGACACATAATAACACTAGTAATCTATTTAGAATTAAAACCCATCTTCTGTAAAAACAACTGCAATAAAAGGCTACTCCAAATGATCATATTCTTTACTCATATCCAACTTAAATGCTATATAACCCTCTCTTCCTTTAATCTTAGTAAACATAGAATGAAGAACATTATATGCCACCAAGATATTATCATAAATTAGTCTACCAGCCATAAAGGCACTTTGATACTGACTTATAACATGAGGCAGGATTAGTTTAAGCTTATTAGTACTTTTGAACAAATCTTATATAACACATTACATAAGCTAATAGGCTGATAGTTAGTCACCTTCACAGGGTTTTTTCTTCTTTGGAATCAGACATAAAAATGTTTCTTTGATGTCCTCCCACAAGGCTTGGACATTAAGAAGGTCAATAATAGCCTTGCTCACCTGATCTCTAACAAAATGCCAATATTTCTCACTAAAAAACCACCTGGGCCAAGGTATTTCAAAAGGATCCGTTTGAAAGAGTGTACATCTAACTTGTTCACCATTGTAACTTTCATCTAACAATGCATTAAGAGCCATAGATATTCTTTTATGAAATCCTTATAATATATCGTTAGTAACTGTTGGAGATGAAGTAGTATAAAAAGATTGGAAATGATCCATAAAAGCTATACTTATATCCCTCTGATTGTGATAACCATGGCCTCTTACATCATCCACATATGCAAGAAACTTCACCTTTCTTCTTTGATTAGCACATTGATGGAAACACTTTGAGTTTTGGTCCCCATGTTTTAACCATTGTTGCTTAGCCCTATATTTCCATGCTAAAACTTCACTTTCTAATAAATCTGCAATATCTTTTTAATCTATTTCATTTCATCCACATCCAGAGCCTCTCCAGTGTCATGATATTGAGCTAAGAGTTCTGGTTTTCTTGAAAGGCCTTCCTCACTATAATACCAGTGTCAACTTTCCAATTTCTCAATTGTGCCCAACATTCCATCAAACTTTGTTGAACTTGTTGAATAATTTATGTGTACTTCTGCTCAAAATTCTAGGTTCTCTCTACAATCTGATTACAATATTCTGTTAAGTACCAACTGGCTTCAAACCTAAAAAGTTGAGGCTGTCTACTCACCACATTCATTTTGAACAACCTCATCAACAAAGGACAATGATAAGAACTTCTTGCTAGTAAAAACATCTTTTCCATATTTGGGTATTTATCAATTGTGTCCCTATTAGCAGTCACTCTGTCCAATCTCTCCTTAGTGAAGTTTCCATCCTTTCTATTAGTACCCCATGTATACCTAGGCCCATTAAAGTCAAGATTGCTAAGCTTACAGACATCCAAAACTTGTTGAAATCTAGTCATTTACGAAGGAGATCTCCATGCAGCCCCATACTTCTCAGATTGACATAAAATCTTTTGTTGAAATCACCCAAACACAACCATGGGGTGGAGAAACATGCTTTAGTTTTTTCAACAAATTCCAACCTTCATCATGGTGACTAACTTCCAGATAACCATAAAAACCTGTTAGCTTCCAACAATTTCCAGTACCAGAATCAGAAACTTGGGCATTGATATGATTGAAAGAATAGTTCTTGATTTATCTTAGCCTTCTAGACCAAAGCTAGCCCTCCTTTATTACCAACACTATCCACCAAAAAAATTTATCAAAACCAAACTATCTCAACAACTACACCATTATACACTTTTGAGATTTAGTTTCCAAAAGAAATAGAATGCCATGACGATATTCCTTCACCAATTAATGAAGATCACGAACTGTTCAAGGTGTTATGAGTCCTTGAAAGTCCCAGCTTATGATATTCATAATGCTCAACGCCGATTCTTTTACAATTATTTTCTTTCTCAGTTTCCTAGTTGGAATTATGTCCACATGTGCATTGAACTTATCAATCTCAACCCTACTATCTTTTGTTTCTGACAATTAGAATCACGTTTATCAACTGCTCTAGTATCAGAACTCAAGCATGCTTCTTTTTCAAGTTCGTGTAATCATCTCTCCCTTACTCATAGTAGGCTCTCCACAAGTCAATGAGAAAGATTGTCCCATTTTGAGACCTAGTGGCATTTTCACTTGCAAAGTATAGTCACCATCCAGATTGTGAATTGACTCTAAAAGACCCACTACATGTTTTACAGCAGACTCATGATAAGGACATTGATTAATCTTTCCACCCAAACATATTCTTTCCTTACCTCTTATCTCCTATGACACCATAAGAAGACACACAAGACAGGGGAGAAATGTAATTGTTTTTCCACAATAGTAGTTGTTTTGATAGTTATATCTTAATTGTCATATTTCAAATTTTGAACATCAGTAGTTACCTATCCCTGAACTTGTGCAAGTTGGAAATTGCCATAAACGGTTTCTCCACCATTAGCAGAAACTGCATCAATCACCATCCTCTTGCTGTATGTATTCTTCTCCGACAACCCTGATGAATTAATAGAAAAATTTCCATTCTTCTTTAGAACTGATGTTTGTGAAGCCCTAAGCCACACCCCATATTGCTTTGGGTCATCTGGTTTATTGGAGCTTGAATGTAATGCATGAATACATCCAGAACTACCATGTTGAATTACACCACATGAGAAACAGAACTTCGGAAGCCTCTTGTATTTACATTTAATCCAAGTACTGAGTCCGCCAATTATAACCATAAGTCCACGAATTAATGATTATTGAAGTTCAAGCAACACTCTGACTTGTAAGTACTTACCCTAACCAATACCATTTCATCAACATCAACCATTGGCAAAGAACCAAGATCAGATCCCATCTTTTTTCCTACTAGTTTATTTATACTACCAAAGGAAAGATTGTAAATTTGTATCCAAAAAAATTCCTTATCAAACTTCACGTAAGGATAATTTTAGAGTGGCAACCATGTTTTATCAGTATTTTTTTAAATTTGAATTTAAAAGTTAGACTTTTAAAATTTTTACCATTTTCAATAGTTTACTCATTAGCACGTAAGGTTAGATAAGTAAAATTTCAAGTATAGATAGCATTTTCTTTTTAACAATTGTTTACGACCTTTGCATAGTTTTTTTTTTATTTTTTTGAAGAAGTGAGACACATCTAGGATCTACATACAAAGGTGTAAATGAGTCAAGATCGAGCGAGTATAGGGTGGTCAAATTACGCTCGTTTAATTTTTATTGGAACACAAATTCAGCTCAAACTTTTAATCAAGTTAGATTTTATGTTCACGGTTAATATCTCGTTTTATATTCGAGCGAATTCGTACTTGTTTACAAGCTGATTTATTTAGAAGAAAAAGATTATTTATGTTGTATTTTTTAACTTTATCTAAAAATATTGAAAGAAAAACTTCCACTTTTTGCTAATATCTCTATAAAATTTGTATATAAATATATCAACAATTAGACTAATAAAGATTCAAGTAAACTTGGTGTTAACGTCGTGATTCATACACCTTTAGGCCGGGTTACCCAATTGGTCCTAGCCTTCACTCGATCTGGGCCAGCACGTTGATAGCAATGTTGGACCCGGATCCGCGATGTGCGGGCCTAGTGGAGCTAGACTAGGACGAGGTGGTGCAAGCCCCCGGCTGGTCCAGTGCGACTGTATGAAGTCCATGGTAATGACCATAGAGGTGAACAATATAGGAATGCAGGGAAAGTAGAGGGAAGTAGACGTACAGATTTATGTGATTCGGCATTAGGCCTATGTCCACAGGGGTTTGAGGAGGGGAGAATACACTATATAAGCTTTATTTATAGTCTCTCGAGGTCTCTCATCCTCACTATACAGCTAATTTGCAAATCACTCTACCTGTTTGGACTTTTTCACTGGAAGCCGAGTCTAGAGATTGAAGAAGCCTGCCCGGGAAGCCTCTAAGGAGTCTGGTTAAGAGTCCCTCGAAAAGTCCTCCCCTAAGATCCAAAAGAAGTCCTCTCGAATATCCAAAAGTCTCCCCCGTCGTCTGCCCCTCCTCTCCTTTTATCTCTTTCTCCCTCTTTATGTCACATCAACTCACCTCACTTCCTTTCCCCCACCTCCTACCTTCCTGACACTACTTTCTCCTCTCCCTTTCCCTTTTTCTTACTCTCTCATTTTTTCCTATTTCGTTCTCTAGTAAAGCTCCTTTGATAGGCTTGGGCTTTGAAGGCCCTCATGGGCTTAGGACAAAAATCACCCCTAACACTTGGTATTAGAAATATGATTTGCCCTAATCTCTTTGAATATTCTCATAATACGTAAAAAGGTAATACTACAAAAAAAATTAAATAAATATAAAGTTATTCATTTTATTCAAATTTATATGAGTTTAGCAAAGTTTTGTATGAGTTATAATTTTTTAATAATCGATCATAATTTTATGTTCAATAACACCTCATTTAATAACGAATTGAGTCGAATTTTATTTTTTGACTGAGCTAATATCGAGTGGATAGTCAAATTGTAGTGTTTATTTACAACCGTACTCACATATAAAACTTACATTTTTATAGTGGTTCCAATTTTTTCAACACTAAATTTGCACATCTTAAAACTAAATGTAACATTACTAATTATAAAGCATTGATCCTTGTAACCTGGCTTTTGTTAGAATGTATAAGCTTGTCATGCGTTATTTCAAAAAATATATATATAATATTTTAAATTTAAAAAAAAAATTCTTCTAAAACTCTTAGGATGCTGATCAATCATTCACATTCCTTGACTTTAAAATACATCGCTACATAATATTGAAATCTAATTTTAAAATGATAAAATGGTAATATGACAAAGCACACGGAATTGAAATTTGAAAGCAGTAGTTTATATATATTCAAAATCATCAAAAGAGAAAACAGGAGAGAGATAATTAACTAAAGTATCAAACACATAAAATGTGTAATATTTACAGAACTTTAATTAGCCTATGTAAATTTTCTAAGTTGGGATGGATAGTGGATTTTCAAAACCTGCCAATTCACTCACCCTATATGGATTTGGGAGAAAAAAAAAATACCAATTAACCTGGACGTACATGTGAGCAAACTCCTAATTATTTTTTAAAAAAAATGGCAAAAATATTTGATATCTCGAATTTAACATAAGAAGGTGGCAGATGAGATCCCAGATTATTTAGAAGGAAAAAGCTCTTGCAATTTGTAATGATGCACATAAACTCAATCCAATTACAAAATTGACTATTACTTTAGATTATAAGCCTAAATATGGCTTAGTTTTTTCTTGAACCTTTACAAATGGTATTAGGATTAATCTAAACAAAAAATGTGGGACTTAATCGGTGCTATTTGCAACAGATGGTCTAACAAAAACATTGGGATTTAAGTAAAAATTGTAATACCTTGAATTTAGTATACGAGAGTGGTCAACGAAATCTCATATTGCATGCATGGGAGAAATAAATTCTTACAATTTATAATAATTTCATGAAATTTTAGTATTAATCTTTTTTGTATAGGCATAGATGTGCCTTGACCTTTCCTTAGATTATTACAATGATGTCAAACCCAACCTCATCTTAAAAGTATTTGACTTGAGGCTAAGCCATACAATCTTAAGAACATCAAGGACTTAAGAATTAATATTGTCAACATTTCTCTCTCTCCCTCATACTCCTCATTCTTTTTCCCATTTCAGTTTTGATGATATCTTAATTTCTATCATAAGCAAGAGGCGACGCGTGCGTAGATGCCATCTTAATTCAGTTTTGCCTACCATACTCACGTTCTGTTTCATCTTCCTACGATGAAGTGACATTCCTCATCAACTTTTGAACTTTTCTTTTTTAAAAAATAAGGTTTAATCTAAGGATGATGAAAGTGTCATCTTTTATATAATAGGATAAAAATAGAATGAGAATATAATATGTAGCATTATTATTTTGGATAACTTCAGGAATGGAACTCTTGTAACACTTAGATTTAGTTTCATTAAAATTTCAATCATTTTAGCCTTAGATTTGGAACTATGTTTTTCTAGTATGTTACTCCCTTCTTTACGATACGTAGGCAATTTGCTTGTTTATCAAAACTTAATTTTGCAATCATAATAGGATATCAACATAAATGAACCTAGCTTGTGAGTTTTAATGGTTGAAACTTAAAAAAGTTAAACTTGCATTTCCTCAAAGTGAAAAGAATTTCCTAAAAAGCACTTTAAAAGTAGAGTTTTGCTACTACAAGCAAATTCACATACCGATCTGTGTATCAAGACTGCTGTCTTCATATTCAAAATTCAAATTGGCACAATTTTCATTAAAGTCTAACTTTCTAACCAATCACGTTAGATGGGTACGTGTATTAGTGTGCATAATTGTTTACAACTAGATTTTTCCTTAAAAGTAAGGTGTGGGACGTTATTTTGGTTTTAATGAAATTTGACAATTAACAAACACAATCAACCTAATTTTACACAATTATAATCATTCTCATTTATAGCAATTCCTTTTAGTAAAACACTATACTCTCATTCTTATATCACATTCTATTAAGGCTAGAAGTGGGTTATCTGAACTTGCTCCATCCCAACCATCCATCCCACCCATTAAGAAATGGAAATGGGTGCGAAACCCACAACAGGCAAGCATATAGGTTAAAATTTTGTTACTTAGCTGTCGTAGGGGGGCCACCCAGGTTTTCACCCGCCCACCTACTTAGTTTATCTATATAATCTAAAAAAATAATCTAATCCATAATTCTTCATATTCCCTCCTCTTCTTCGACCTTTGCCTCTCCCCTTTTTCTCCTTATCCTTCTTACTTCTTATTTTTTCTTACTTTCTCCTTCATGGGTCTGTCGCCATCGGTTTGTGTTGGTCAAGATCTATTGGTTGAGACCTACTCCGATAGTTGTGGGTCTTAAATAAGTGATGGTCGAGACCAACGATAGCGACCGTGGGGATGGTTGATGCGCTGTAATTTTTTGTGTTAGATCATGGATGATTGATGTGTTGCAATTTTCTAAGTTGGATAGTTGATGGATTGCGACTTTCTAGGTTGGATGGGTGATCGGATGGTAGTTTTCAGGGGCTAGGGAGGATGGCTACCCATCCGTAATTAGGGAGGGTAGCAGCTTATATATAAGGTGGGTAGTAGCCTATACTATATTTGTTAGTGAATATATTTGTATTTTAGAATATCTCTAGAATATTATGTCATATCCTTAATTTACTGTAATTATGCTAGGTTAGAATCTTTTCTATTACTTGTATTTCCTTATTTACTTTGGCCATATTCAACTATATATAGGCCACCTTTGTATAGTTTGAGAGACATAGAAATATACAATTCTCCAGAACTCTCTCTGTTTCAACATGGTATCACAGCCATTCGTCTGAGTTTTTTTTTCCCTTTCTGTCCGTGCACGGCTTCTTTCTGGTATTTTTCCAGTAGTTTTTTTCCTTTGCCCTTGACAGAAGTCCTACCATGAATTTCCGTTGGTTTTTTTACTCAGTTTTTTCATCAAATACGATCCTGATAGGTGTCCTGAGAATTTTATCGACGTTTATGTGTAAACCACGTCTTGATCCGCTGTCACACGTGCCCCCAAGCACCGCTTACACTCTCTGTGCGTCGACCCATGCACATCATGCGCCCAGCGTCTCCATCAGCTTCCAAACCTCATTCAACCCAGCCCCAGTAAGCCTTACCAGCCTTTTTTTTTCTTTTACTTTATTTTTCATTTGAGCCCAGACCCATCAACCCAGTCCAACCCGCGACCCGTTGACCGTTGACCCAAAAAAAAAAAAAAACTAGCAATATGTCTCACCCTTCTCCCAACCTTGACAACATTGTTCGTCCTATTGATAATATTTTAGATGGCTCTAATTATAATATGTGGGCCCAAAATATGAAAGTTTTTCTTAAAGGCCGCAAATTGTAGCATTATGTTTATGGTGATATTCTTGCACCCAAGCAAAAAGCTGATGAGAGTGGTGATGTGTTTGTCGGCCGGCTTGAAAATTGGCATAGTATTCATTATAAGATATTGTCTTGGTTTATCAATACTTCTGTTCCATCCATTCATAGCCTATTTCCCAAGCTTGGTAATGCTAAAGTTGCTTGGGATTTTCTTGCTAAACGCTACAACTGCACTCATGATGCTTCGTTGCAGTTTTAGCTTGAGACTAAGCTTTATCAGATGCGTCAGGAATCAAGCCAGTCCATTGCTGATTTCTATTCTCAAGTTAATAATCTTTGGGAATAATTGTCTGCTGCAAATCCCCAACTCAAATGTTCTGCTAACATTGAGTTGTTTGCCGCGTACCGTGATCGTCGTAAGTTTATGCATTTTATGATGGCACTTCGTGAGGATTTTGAATCTACTCGGGCCACTCTTTTGCATTGCACACCTCTTTCCACTCTTGAAATTGCAGTTGCTGAACTTATTTCCGAAGAGAATCGTCGTTCCACCATGTAGATGCAAACTCAGGATTCCGTTGTTGCTGCCATCCCAAAGACTACATTTGGGTGTTCTCCAGCCTCGGGTCGTTTTCCTTCTTAGTCCACAAAAACTGTCTTCTGCAAATACTGCAAACGTCCGGGTCACTCTGTTACGGAATGTGACAAATTGTAGAATAAAAATAAGTCTCGGGCCCCCTTGTTGCAAGCTGCTACAGTGGCTCCAACTGCTCCTTCTGCTCTTGAGTCTACTGCTGAGCCTTCTTCAGTATCCACTACTCTCACTGCAGCTGACATTGAGACATTAATTCATCAGGTTTTATCCCGGTCTTCTAGTGCTTTGTCTGTCACCTCAAGTACATCTCCTTGGTTTTTTGATTCTGCCTATTGCAATCACATGACTTTTGATTCCACTATTTTTTCACAAAAATCTACTTTGTCCCCCAATCCTATCATATATACTACTGATGGTTCTCATTTATCTGTTAATCAAATTGGGTCTATTTCCTCCCCTACCTTATCTGTTGACAACACCTACCTTGTTCCCAAATTGTCCTTAAATCTCCTTTCAGTTGGTTAACTTTGTGAATTAGGTCTTACGCTTACCTTTTCTAATGCTGGTGTTGATGTGCAAGATCTACAGACGGGTCAACTCATTTGGACAAGCCGTAAGATTGGACGTCTGTTCAAGCTCACTTCTTTGCAACTTCCATCCCATCTGTCTTGCTCCATTGTTGCTCCTTCCATTTCTTCCCATTTATGGCATTCTCGACTGGGTCATGCCTCTCTACCTCATGTTCGTCTTTTGGCCTCCCAAGGTCACTAGGTTCTATAGGGTTTGAGTCTTTTGATTATGTCTCTTGTCAACTTGGAAAAAAAAACTCATTTACCTTTTAATATAAGTGAATCTTTTTCGACTCCACCTTTTGATTTGATTCACTCTGATATTTGGGGTCCTGCACCCACTCCTACTGAGGGGGGATCTCGTTATTTTGTTATCTTTGTTGATGATTATTCTCGTTATATATGGCTATACTTGTTACAACATCGATCTAAGCTTGTTCGTGTTTACCAAACTTTTCACAAAATGGTCCAAACTCAATTTTCTCATACTATCAAAGTTTTTCGTTCAGATAATGCCATGGAATACAATGACAAAACTCTCCTTAAGTTCCTGAATCAACAAGGCACACTGTCCCATCATTCTTGTCCCTATACCTCTCAACAAAATGGTCGTGTAGAATGAAAACATCGTCATATCCTTGATACTGTAAGAGCTCTTTTACTTTATGCTTCTTTACCTAAAAAATTTTGGGGTGAAGCTGCTCTTACTGCTGTGTACACAATCAATCGGGTACCCTCCCCTATACTTCATAACAAATCTCCTTATGAGCTTCTCTATGGTATGTTTCCTAACTATTCCTTACTTCAAGTTTTTGGTTGTGCCTGTTTTGTTATTCGTCCTCCTCATGAGCGAACCAAACTTGAACCCTGCTCTCGGTTATGTTGTTTTCTTGGTTATGGCTTAACTCAAAAGGGTTATCGTTGTTATGATCCTATCTCCAAACGTTTTCAAGTCTCTCGTCATGTGGAGTTTTGGGAACACAAACCATTTAGTAGTCTATCCACATTCTCCCCTTCCTCCTCTAATCACTCACTCATCTTTACTAATCCCTCTGTTGCTCTTTTTTCTGACTCTTCTACAGAGATTCCAAGATCCTCAGACAGTTCTTCCACTGCTGCACCCAATCCAGTTGATGCGTTTGATGGACCACTTGCCACACCACCCATTCCTCAGTCTTCTCCACTCCCTGAACCTAGTCGTTCCGGTCGGGTAAGAGTTCCTCCTACTCATCTTCGTGATTATCATTATTTCTCTATCCTTGCCACACTCCATGAACCTCACAATTATTGTGAGGCTCGTACTGACCCTCTCTGGCAGCAAGCTATGTCTGATGAATTGAATGCTCTTGTCAAAACCCATACTTGGGATCTGGTGGACTTACCTCATGGTAAAGCTGCAGTGGGAAGTAAGTGGATTTATAAAATCAAGACTCGAGCAGATGGATCAGTTGAACGCTACAAGGCTCGACTTGTTGCAAAGGGGTTCACCCAGGAGTACGGGATTGACTATGAGGAGACTTTTGCTCCTGTTGCTAGACTTACCTCTGTCAGATCCTTGCTTGTGGTTGCTGCTGTCCGGCGTTGGGAACTTTTTCAAATGGATGTTAAAAATGTCTTCCTTAATGGTGATCTCACTGAAGAAGTTTACATGCAGCCTCCACTTGACTATGAGCATCCTCCACATAAATTTTGTTGTCTTCGTCACGCACTTTATGGGCTCAAACAAGCTCCTTAAGCTTGGTTTGAGAAATTTCAATCAATAGTTTCTCGACAAGGCTTTCTTTCTAGCCCATATGATTTTGCACTCTTTCTTTGCACTTCTGGGGCAAGTACTATCCTTCTTCTTCTCTATGTAGACGATATGATTATTACTAGTGATGATATTGCTAGTATTCGAGATCTTCAAACTTTTCTTAGTCAGAATTTTGAGATGAAGGATTTGGGACATCTTAATTACTTCCTCGGCCTTGAAGTTACTTCAAATCAAGATGGTTATTATCTCACTCAAGCCAAATATGCCTCTGATTTACTTTCCAAAGCTGGGTTGGCAGATAGCAAGTTAGCCATGAGCCCCCTTGAGTATAATACTAAGCTCCTGGCCACTGACGATTCCTCACTTGCAGATGCAACACTTTATCGACAGTTAGTTAGCAGTCTCATTTATCTTATTGTCACTAGGCCTGACATTTCATATGCTGTTCATTTGGTCAGTCAATTTATGAGCACACCTCGATCTACCCATTTTGCTGCAATTCTTCAAATTTTACACTACATCAAGGGTACTCTATTTCATGGTCTGCACTTCTCCTCTCACTTCTCTCTAGAGCTACAGGCCTATTCTGATGCAGATTGGGCTGGTGATCCTATTGATCGTCGCTCCACCACTGGTTATTGTTTCTTACTTGGTACTTCTTTGATTTCATGGCGTACTAAGAAACAGTCTGTTGTTGCCAGCTCTAGCACTGAGGCTGAGTATCGTGCCCTCGCTGATACGACGTCTGAACTTTTGTGGTTACGCTGGCTTTTGACAGATATGGGTGTTCCTCAATCACTAAGTTCTCCTCTTCACTGTGATAATCGTAGTGCCATCCAGATTGCGCATAATGATGTATTTCACGAGTGTACCAAACATATTGAAATTGATTGTCACTTCATCCGCCACCATTTTCAGCAAGGTGTCCTCCAGTTACATTCAGTTTCTTCTGAAGATAATCTTGCTAACATTTTTACGAAATCACATCCACCTGGTCGGCTTTGTGATCTTGTTTCCAAACTCCAGTTGACTTCGCCACCAAGAGTTTGAGGGGAGATGTTAGTGAATATATTTGTATCTTAGAATATCTCTAGAATATTATGTCATATCCTTAATTTCTTGTAATTATGCTAGGTTAGAATCTTTTCTATTACTTGTATTTCCTTATTTACTTTGGCCATATTCAACTATATATAGGCCACCTTTGTATAGTTTGAGAGACATAGAAATATACAATTCTCCATAACTCTCTCTGTTTCAACAATATTAATGTCACATTACTCATCAACCTTGAATTTTATTTTATTTTTTCATAAAAAGAGATAATCTGTGAGTTGATGAACTATGTCATATCAGTTGAAAGTATGACAAAACTCAAACTATGTATAAAAGTTTTACTACATGAATTAATATGACACTTAAGAAACGTTAAGAGTACAACACTTTCTAGTAAAAACTAATAATAAAGTTAAAAAACAAGCCGAAGATAGTAATGAGAAATTAACAAATAGAATACGATACTTTCAATTAATCTGCCATACAAGATTAGACAATAGAAAGATTCATCCAAGATTCTAGATCTTGTAAGGAGGAGCCCATTCCATAAGGAAGATGAGATCAGGCATTGATCATTGAAGGCATACATGGTTGGTTGGTTATTTGTCTTTCTCATCCTTGTTGCCACTGCAGGTGCTCGTAATATAAGAGTGCCTATCTTTATTTTATTTTATAGAAACTGAATTCATTTCATTCAATGAATCGAAGTTATAATTGTAACTTATTAATACAAGAAAAATCTAGACTATAAGCCAAACTATGCATCTATTCTAGAACATCCCCGCACACAATATAGCAGACATTGGCTTAACTTCTCAATAACTATCTCCTATCTCTATTGCCTATCCAATCCGAAGATTCACCTGAGATAGATAGCATCCACTTAGTGTAAAACAATTGAGTAATTTCGATTGTACGTCATGTTAGCAAGTGAATGAATAAAATAACTCATTTATATTAAGGACATTGCTACGTCCACCACCGACAAAAGCTACTGAGCATTTGTACCGACAGTGTTAAAACATTTTTTTTCTTTTTTTCTTTTTTGCAGCATTTTTTTGTGTATTTAAAAAATACAAAAACAAAAAACACAATACTAAAAATGACACACATTTCGATACGTATAATCGGTACACATAATCGATGGGTCTATCATTTTCCTTGTATTAAATGGATACTACCCATTTCACTTGAGATGAAGAGGATACTTATCCTGACAAGCCTCACCAACTAATATGGGATTGAATAATATAAACATAAGCACAATTAAAGTTTGTCAGAGAATTCACATTATCAAAAATAAAAGAAGAGATCGAATATATGGAATGGAGTCTGATATGTCAAAAGATAAAAGCCTATTTGACCACATTATGGATGGTGGAGTGGGGTTAGCCGAACAGTGGGTTTTCTGAGCTCTCCAAATGATAGAAAATAATATATATATATATATATATTTATATAAAATAGAAAAGGAGATGGAAAACAGAGGAGGGAAAGAGACTTTGAGGGATACATCTTTACTATTGTCCATTGTTCCTGAATACATGAGATATGCTCATATTTATAAGTGAATGAGACTAGTTGGTTAAAGAAAGAATGGAAATACAATAAATCAATTATATTGATTGATACTTACTGATTTATACAATAAACTAAATATTATAGAGAATAAGTCATATCATCACATACTAAAATATTATGAATATATTATATAATAAGTATGGTAATATTTTAACATTTTCCTTAAACTCAGGATGATCATCAGCATCCTAAGTTATTAAATAAGATCATGTTGTCGTCTAGGTGGATGAGACTTGGGGATTTGATTAACGACTTGACAAAAGGTGTTTCTGTGGCACATGGCACAAGTGGATGGTGGGCGGAAACAAACTAATGTATGAAATTTTTTTTTTATAAGCATAAACTAATGTATGAAATTAATGATGAAAAGGAGGGTAGCGATCTATTAAGTGTAAAAAAAGCCTCTGAAAGACTTGAGATGAACGGAAAAGAAAACAAATAACACGTTTAATACGAAACTTATCACGGATAGAGATCCGTTAAGTACATAGGAAGCCTATTGAGAACATGTGGTGAATGGAAAAGGACACCAAACAACATGTTGATTATGAGACTTATTGCGAACGACAATCTATTAAGTGTGTAGGAACCTTTTGGAGAACGTGAACGAAAAAGACACCAAATAACACGTTGAATAGAAGACTTATCACGAACAGAGATCCGTTAAGTGCGTAGGAAGTCTCCAAAGAACCTGTCGTGAACAAGACATAACATCAAACAACACGTTGAAGTTGAGACTTATCATAAATGGAAAAATGCTGCCAGAGATATTAGGAAATTGATGGCTCTTATGCTAAAATGTCAACGACAACTCGTACAATCAATTGGTAGTCTGATATGAGAAAAATCAAATTGAAAAAGGGATTTAGCTAAGAAATTTTATGAGGGGTAAAACTAGCAGAATAAATTTAAAAGAAATGCTCCACATAATTGAGCATAGCATTAGACAAAGGTTTTGATACCATGATAGAAAATAAAATAAAATATTAAAAAATAAGAAATGGAGAAGAGAGGAGGGAGAATGACTTTGAAGGCTACATCTTTGCTATTGTCAATTATTTTTTCATACATAACATATATCCCTATTTATAAGTGAATGAGACTAGAGAAAGAATGAAAATACAATAAATTAATGTTGTCTGATTCATATAATAAACTAAATATGGTAGAGAATAAGCTATATTATCATACATACTAAAATATTATGAATATATTCTATAATAAGTATGGTAATATTCTAACACCAAGATTGTCAAAATGGTAAGGTTGCATGGATATCAGTAATGATGGAGCGAATGTCCCAGTCCCCCTGGGATGTGGGTGCTGGATGATTCATATGAGAAACTGAGAACCACCCTATAAGATAGTGTCCTCGAGCTAAATAAATTCTAACATGTATGATAGCTAGTAGAGTTGCGTGAACTTCACGATTCACGAAATAGTAAGAATAGAGTGTATCTATTATTGCTATAATTGCAAGGTGCGTGCTCTGGACAAGGCCTCAATGTGCTATAAATATGCACACCAACCTCCATTGTTTCGAAAACAGAAATTGGAATTTGTAAGGGCATACAGAGAAGGGACTTTGCTATCTATCATCATACACTATACATCACACATCATCTGATCATCCTGCATCACGCCGCCGACAAACGTTCCATGCAGCCGTGAGATTTTAAATACATATTTCCAAGACATTTGCCGGCCTGGTTCCTGGAGAGAGAAAATAAACAAATAAATAAAAGGATGTCTAAGAGTTGAAAATACTTATCTCATCTCATCATTACAATTTTTTCAAATTCCTACACAAAATATAATAAACTTTTTCAAATCCCAATTCAATTTTTTTCAAATCTCAAAATAATAATAATATTAATAAATAATATTTTAAACTTTTATCTCAAACTCAAAATTTTCATCTTACCTCCAAACCTTAGGCCTAGGTTGTCCGATCCAAAACTATTGATAGAAATATAAAAAAGAAATTTTGGATCAACATTCCCGTGCTAAGAGAGATTTAAATTTAAACCCTGACCTGTGACTTTTTTTAAAATAGAACTCTTACATTTCAAACTATTTCATTTCATCTTATCTCAACATTTAAACACCATTCAAATATAAGCATTTTTTAATTCTAAATTTTAAATTATTTCATTTAATTATTACCTAATTATTACGATTTCCTCAAACTTCTACACAAATCACAAAAAACAATTCAATTTCTTCAAATCTCTAAACAAAAATAATAATTATATTCTAACCCTCTTTTAACTTTATAATTTTTTTCATTTAACTTTTTCTCTATCATTTTCCAAAATCTCTTAAAATCTTATCTAAAAATATTTTCCTACTATTTACAAAGTATTTTATTACTATTCACAGATTTCTTACTCATCTCTTTTCATTTGTATAACCAAACAAGACCTTAGTAAGTTCTTTTCCTTTGGACCATACCTTGGCAATATTTAACGACTTTGATGACAAATGTCTACAGAGCCTTTTGCGTTTTCTTTTATCTTTCATGTAAGTGGAGATTCATTAGACAGACTACCAAATTGTCGTAAACTCTTGTGGATGCAGGATTGAGTTTCTACAGGGCTGCAAAATTAGAGTCCAGCAACGGATGATCATTTATGTACAAATGCTCATCTACAAAAGGAACTAAAACTACTTACATAAGTGGTTAGTGTGATTGATTCAACCACACCCCTTCCCCCCCCCCCCCCAAAAAAAAAAAATAAATAAATAACATAGAAGTAAAAGCAGAAGCAGAAGCAGAAACATATATAGATCTATATATATGAATAAAAGGAAAAAGAATAGGGACGAAGCATTTAAGTTTTCATGGTATCCTTGGAGCGGCAGCAGCCCACCATTCCAGCTGATGACACACATGACACGAGAAGAAAAGTGGGGGAAACGCGTAAAAGCTAGAGTTCTTAAAAAGGAAAAACATTATGTGCAAACTGTACAACCATGAGCAGCAGCCAAATCCACCGTCCGCGTCAAATATTGAGCTTGTGGACAGAAAATTATGGTATTATCTGCAAATGCATTTAGCTGGATGAAAAGCGGTTCATGGAATGCAAATCTTTATTCCAACGTAAAAAATGTAAGGTACTGGGCCTCTTGAATCACTTTTACACAAACCAGAGCAGTGGTAGGAAATAATCTCAATGACAAAATAAATTGGACAGATAATCCTTAGCAAAGATGACCCATCTCACAGCCAGTATGAGGAAAGTATGATTCATCAAATTGGAGGCTTCCCATCGGCAGTTAATGGAATATAACTTTATAACCACGAGTCAAAAGGGGATCTTCCTAGAAGTCTGTCACAGCTGTACTATTCACAAACAAAAAGTCCTAAAAGTCTCCTGCCCTGAAGCTGCAGAAGGTCTTGGCATATGCAGTCATCTCAAGAAAGGTGAAACTTGAGTTCCTTTATGACTAAACTAATAAAGAATAAGCACCGTAAAGATCAAAGGAATCAAAATTGACCACTAGCCAATGCTGCAAGGCAAGGTCGGGAGATGGTGTGTAACCCCCAAATAAGACTGATAAATGAATTCCATTGAATAATTACTGGACTATGCTTTATTTTAATCGCATCATTAAAAGTACTAAGTTCCACAGAACGCGTTTCTGGATAATTCGAGGTAGCTGGGCCTCCTGACAAGAATATTAACAAAACATAACAATTTCTATCTGAAAAACCACTAGCTCAGTTGTTCCTTATTTTGTTGCCCTGACCGCTACTGTTCCATTCAGCCCATTCAAATTTCAAAACTCGGCAAACTTAAATGTCAAATACAACCAGATCCAATCCGTTTCAAAGGGCGTCAGAATTGGTCCCCCAAGCCTCTCTCCAGAAACTTCTCCCTTTACTTGCACTGTTCAAGTTTCACTTTGAATCATAGCTGTAGGTCCCTTAAACTTTCCTCTCCCGCAATCTTCTCGTTTTGTCCCCTTTACTTCCCTTGCCCTCCTTTACTTCACCAGTACCTATGTTCGAGGGCACCCACAGGACTGTTACAGCTCCCCCCGCCTTAGAAAACCTAGCCCTCAAGGTATAGGTAGCCTTCAGCCATCCTTTCCATACCCAGGCGGCATCTTCTTCAGCTTGGCCTTCCTAATGAACTAGAAGCTCGGTTCTTCTGTGCTTCCCTCTCCTCGTATGTCTTTCCGATTTAGTACCCGGATGGGGTTCCGTTTCAAGATTACCCTTGTCATTAACCCATGGAAGTTTTGTTGGAGTTTAAACCATCTGGCCAAGCTTCTTCTTCAAAAGGGACGACACATGGAAGGTGATGTGTACTCTAGATCCTTCTGGAGGTTCCACTGGTAAGCTATTTATTTGATTCTTTTGAGTATCTTATACATTCCATGGCATATCGATGCTAACTTATTTCTTTTCAGCGAGATGCAGATTGTATGGATGGGGTTGCAGTTAAAACCATTCTCCTTTTTCAAAGCTCTGCTCCTCCCTTTTCATGTCTGCATTCTTCTTCTAGCAATCTTGAGCTTGTATTAAGTTTTGTTCAAGTGTCTGTAATATTAATGCCCTGCTTTTGATATATTCCTCTACTGCTTGTAATTTTGTTGTGTCAGATGTGTGTTGAATTAATCATAGTGGGGGATAGTCATATAGGGCTTCAAAGGGTGAGGCTTTAGTTGGGAGGTGGTAGCTACTATTGTACCACCATTCAGCCAGAGAAATCCACTTGTACCCATCTTTAGGGTAATCTCCCGTGAAACTTCTAGAGTATTGTTCAGGACCTCAGTTTGGCCATCAGACTGAAAAATGGTACACCAAGGTATAATTCAAGGTGATTCCTTGGATTGGAATAACTCTTGCCAGAAGTTGCTAGTGAATGTTGCCCATCTGTGATAAATGTGTCCAGCATGCCATGAAACTTCATGATATTATTGATAAACAGTAGAGCTAGATGATGCTATTTAAAGGAAATTAATGTAACAAAATGGGCATACTGTGAGCCTGTCCACAACTAGAATAATTGAATACCTGTAGGAAACTGGTAGACCCTCTATGAAGTCCATGGATATTGATAACTCCCTTGGAGGTACTAGTAGAGGCTATGGTAAACAAAAGGCTAGTGTTTTCTATTTTGCTCTTATGACAAGTGTCGCACTCTTTGACATAAGCTCTGACGTCAGCATTCATCAGATATGAAATGATTGCCCAAGCAAGTAGGGCTCCACTTTTGTATAACTCGGACAATGGCCAAGAGTTCCTTTTCATAGGTTGATAGGAACGACAACCTTCCCTTTAATCCCTTGCTTGCTTAGGAACGCAATAGGTTAACCTTCTTGCATTAGCACCGCCCCTATATTAGACTCCGAGGCATCATACTCCACTGTGAGGACCTTCGTAAAATCTGGCAAGCTGAGTACTAATGGTTGCATTACAACAATCTCTAACTTACTAAAAGCTTCTTCAGTTTTTTCATCCCACCCAAAAGGATCCTTTTCAGCAACTGTGTTAAGTGGGCAGCAATGGCACCCCACCCCTTAATAAACTTACTTCTTTTTTATTGGCACCGGGTGTCGGGGAACAAAGTCCCAACTAATCTCAGTGGTGCATAGGTCCCCAGCAAGTACACATCATGTAATTCAAGGGAAAATTCCCCAAGTCTAATGGCTCAAGGTTTCAAACCTTAGACCTGGAAGGGGTATACCACCAAGGCCAAGACTCTTACCACTCAAGCCAACTCCTAGGGGCTTACCTCTTAATAATTTTCTAATTTCTATGGTACATGTTAATCGAAAGAAACCCCGTAATGGTTTTGGAGTGGTGGGCCTAGGCCACCTTGTCATGGCCTCACTCTTCTTTGGATTGGCCCTGACCCCTTTACCTGATACAACGTGTCCAAAACACTCCACCTCACCAACCACAAACCTACATTTTCACCTCTTTGCAAAGAGCGGCAACTGCTTCAACACCTCCAACACCCTTCTCAGATGCCCATGATGCTTAGCTTTAGTCTTACTGTAGACTAGCCATTAAAAAAACAACACATAATCACTCAAGAACAACTTAAAAATCTCATTCATCAAACTCTGAAACATGGATGGAAATGGGCTCACCAAAACATAATGACCCTTGTAGGTCCTAAAGGCCGCTTTTGGTTAGTCTTCAGCTTTCATCCTTGCTCCACATGGCTCATCCAAGAATTTATCTACCACCAGAACGGGGAATTTATTTTTGACAGTTTCCTTAATAAATGCCCTATAGTCGACATATATTCACCTTGAACCATCAGCACCAAGAGTACTAGTGACAAAAAGGGACTTTCACTAGGCCTTATAACGTTTTTTTTTAATAAATATTTTCACTAGGCCTTATAACTCCCGACTTACCTTCAATGAAACATGGAAACCGCTAGGAAATGCCCTAGCTACCGCCCCTTCTCCTTGGCATTCTGTTTCAATAAGTCAAAGGGGCTGCCAGGAAAAGAGTTTACAGCAGACCCACAGCCTTGCACCCTAAAACACTTCCAGAAACCATAGGATATACCTAATGAGTTATATTAAGCAACGACTCAAATTCCCTAGGTTTGAGGTACAAATTGGAGTCAAAGAATGTGGCACTACTAGCACAAGGCTAGTCACACAGTCAACATAATTACACACACTTGTGCATTTGGAAATTTGACTATTGGCTCTTAAAGGCTCACTTTTAAGCCCAACAACGGGTCCAGACAAAGGCTTCAGGAGGACTTTAGGACACCACACATGGGCTGTCACTAGCCCTAACACAAGAAACCAGTTCAGCCACATCAACAGTGGCACCTAACTGCTGGAAACAGAAATCCTAAGGGACCAATTAAGTACTTGACAGCATTAGAACTTATGTCTAACTAGATGTAATGCAGTCCATACAAAAGAGCATCATTGTATCTAAATGAGTGTCATGCATAACACAATTAGAAAACAAGGGAAATCCGATCAGTCCAAGCGTGCAAAAGAAGGCAGGGAGGAACTTTTGAGGCCTATTTTAAGTAGAATTATTAATAGCAATGGCTATAGGTTTTTTCCTAGGTTGCAAAGGAGGACCTTACGAGCTTGACTTCAAGGTAAGTGGCACGATGATACTTTTACATGAGCTTAATTTTATTTTATTTTTTTTGGCTTGGAAAGTGTTGTTTATCTACACAATCTACTGCCATCTTCATTGACCAGCCCTTTTCATGAATCTTGGTTGGATTATGATAATGCTGCTTGAGGATACAATTATGTATGTTTTGCTTACTAAGTTAATTGTCTTGAATGGATCCTATGTTATGATAATCATGCTTATGAATGTTATTAAGCCATGATTAGTGCAATGCCATGCACATGAATATGACATGCCAAGAACATCATGAAATCGATTTCTTCACATGCATCTGTAAAGAAAAGATTAGAGAGAAGCCATGTGAACAATGAGTTGAGCTTTAACAATCAGCAGATTATGTTATGGGTGAATGTGCAAACCACACTGAAGGATTATGTGAAACCATGGTCCACCAAAGATATGCGATGAATTATGATGCGGTCAACGACAATTGGGCCGATGCATAAAGAAATTATGATAACCACAGTACAAGTGATAGACAAGATTAACAAGTCATGCACAAAACATGTAAGATGCATAGATTCAATAATTCATTCATCCATGACCATGATGTTTAGCCACTGTTACAATTACCAAGGTTACTCTTAGATGTTTAATGAATTCTACATATCTTATGTTACTAATGAATGATCGACATGCTATAGAAGTGTAAATATGCAAGATTTCCTATCCTTTCCACTAAGAGCTAGGGTATCCTGCCGATCTTTGCATCAGCTTAGCTAGTTTGCTTTGCCATCAAGGCATGACATTCTATGGACTCTTCCACCACCTCTCTCTTCACAAATTTGGGGTGTCTTACTTTCATGCAATTTATAGGGTTCAACACGCAATCAATATTTCCTTGCCTCAACAAGAGAAACCGCATCCCACAGGAAAGAGTCCCGTAGGCCCCTCAGAAAAGATAGCAGAAAGAGAACCGCTGCTTTAACTTGGCTTTCCCCAGTAACCCTTTGCACTCTTGCCTGTAGATTGCCACAAAAGATTTGCGAGTATGCCCCTCATGTCGGATACCTAATGCGTTAGCTACAACATTGTACAAGTCGATATGCACAGTGCCTAGCATCCATCGTTTACGCCTTGGACGTACTAGGGTTACTAATCTCCTCTACCTATCCAAAATCCTCAAGATATTTTCCCTCAAGGTACTAGTGAATGCTTTTAGGAAGGGAAATCAACTGTCAAAAGTGGGTGACTCTTCAGGAATTTTTTTTTTGAATGATCCAGACTTTTGAGCTTTGGTTGATCTCCTATATCCTTTTGATTACCTACGTTTTGTTGAGCGGATACCGATATGATATAATCGATTGCATAAGATAGAATTACAACCCAAGAATGAGAAAAAGAGCCATTTGCCAGGAGAAATATTGGCCAACTTCCACACAAGAATGAGAAAAAGAGCCAATGCCTCCTTTCAGTATTTCAATTGAAATACCCATAAATGCTATTTTTCACAAAATAGTATTCTTGCTTATTTAGATGATCCTCAATACAGAAGAAAAATTCATGAACTACAAAAATTAAGACTCTTTTCTCACTACTAAGGAAGAGCAAGAAAACAAATCAAATGATTGTTAATCGAAGCCCCCTTTTGGGTAAGTTTACAGAAGGAGGTACGATTTACTTTTTGTATGTTTTATGTTTTTAATGTGCCAAGTGATTCTGTCAAGATAAAGCAAGCAGGCAAGGCATTAGACTGAGTTTTAGAGTTCTAAACCCGGTTAAAAACATCTTAATGCATGGAATGAATTTTGAGTTCTATGTCAATGTACTATCAGTTATCAAACACTTCATGTTAAGTCTTTTTATAAATCAATAAAAATGAGGAAACTTTTCAGTATGTTTGTTTTACGTTTTAGTATAATTCTTTTACCTGTGGGAAAAGGTGATACACCCTAATTGCAAAAATTTGAATATTGATCTGTTTCAACCATGCCTCGTTTAGCTTACGTTTAGAATCACCCCGTTTTCATTAACCTTGTTGATCATTTCCTAGTATATACCCAATCTAATACTACTACTACTTTAGGCTAAATGACACATTCCCCAAAATGAGCTACAGCCCATTCTTCACTTATGCTCCTAAACTTTGACTTAATGCAACCCACACGAAATTGAGATTTTGGCATTAATTTGAATAGAACCATGTGAAAATACAAAATTTCCACTTGTATTAAAAGTGTTGAATGCTATTTTTTTTTTTTCTCACATTCATCGCTTCAGTCATAGTTAATGACTGTTTTTTACAAAGGTAAACTGATATCAAAACATCAAGATGTCAGGAAACATTGGTACTTCATTTCATTTAGGGGAAGTGTTATTATCCTTTAATACAGTATCATTTTTTAAAACTCAGGAAAGATTATCAAATTAAAATTAGGAAAAAAACATGGTAAAAAGGATAGGCTTTAATTGGAATGAAGGGAAATGCCAGAAATACTTATAGCAAACTGACCTGAATGAGCAGTATATACAACCATAGGATACCATGCTGAAGGCCAAGATCCTTAATAAATCGCCGCTATCAGGTATATACAGAGTATGCAGGACCATTTTCCATTCCCTTATCAATATGGAAACACTTGGAACATTCAGCATCAATACACCAGAGATACATATGCTAAAGCAAGACTGTGTAAAAGCAGATTATGAACACTGACCTTATCAAGAACCATAACCATGAAATCGAATCTAAACCATGAACAGAGAATTGATAGTAGTTTGGCGAAGAACCTTCGAACTTTGATCTAGGCCATGGGATGCAACCTATCAAGCAAAATAAAACATTACTATACAATGAAAATAAGGCCCCGTTTGGTTGTAAGACTTAACTGAGATCAACTCAATTCGGTCTAATTTTAAACTAAGTCTAACATCCAAATACTCAACTTTTAAATTACTAAATTCATCTCAACTCAAAACCTCTTTATACATGGGACTCACAAACTTTTTTCAACTCAACACTTCTTTATAAGTAGGACCCACAACCTTTTTCAACTTCTCATAAATAGTACTAAACTCATCTTAACATTCAAGCACATCTAAACTCATTTTAAATGGGCCCCACATAACTCATGCCACCAACTAAACTCACTACTATTCATAAAGAACTTAGCTCAACTCAACATCAAAATGCAGCCTAAAGCAGCAAAAGGAAACTTGAACAAAATACAAACACTCTCTTTATGTTCAATACTTAAAGTCATTGTAGAAACTGTCTAACCATCCACAATGCAAGATTCTTTCCAAAGTTAAAAGATTGAATAACATAATAACAAAAACCAAAAGCGAAAAAAAAAAACTTTCACCATGTAAGTTAGAGCAGCATAGCGTTCCTCATTCAAGTACAATGGTTTCCCTCTATGCATTTCAATGTCCTGCGAAATGGGAAAAGAAAATTGTAAAAAGTCCACATGAAGTTTCATGGATACATTAAAGACACAAAAATTACAACAAAAGATAGCAGAAAACAGATATATTCAAACGAGTATGTCATTTTTCAGCAGTTATATTGAAAATATTAAAAAATGACCAATCAAATCGATGTTCAATAAAAGGAATTGATGTATTGCGATGAAATATGGCAAAATTTAATAGGTTTGGGATCAGCATTTGGGTCTTTAAGAATAAAGCAAAACCTCATAGATCGAAGTGTTGAAACATTTGCATCCACGCAATCAATTGGACCTTTTGGGTAAACAGAGGAAGTTCAAAATGAGAGCAATATCATTATCATGATTATTACTATTATTATAATGTTTTTTTTATTTAAGTAATTACTATTATTATTATTATGTTATTATTTACGGATATTATTTTGTTTGTGTTGAGGAATCCTTTCAACGGAGAAAAATGAACAGAAGAATCCTTCAAAGTGATAAAAAGAAAGGGCTAAATACTAAAATAGTCTCTATGGTTTGCCTCTAAGACAGATTAGTTCCTAAGCTTTCATTTTGAATTTTTACTCCTTATACTTTTAACTCTGATCAAATTAATCCTTCCATCACTCCATTAGTCAACTGTTAAAAATTGTCAAGTCAACAAAAATAAAAAATGAAAAAACACAGAAATAATATTATTAAAAAAACTTCATTTAAAAATTAAAAAAATAAAACTTTTAAAAAAAGTTTCAACTTAAAAGGAATAACTATGTTTTTCTTATGAATTGTATTTTTGTTTAAAGACAGTCAAGACTGAAGATTTTTTAGAAGCTTTTTTTTTTTTATTTTTTTAAATTCAAATTAAAAAATAACGAATTTATAGAAGTTTAAATTGAAATTAAATCCTAAAACTGATATTCATTTTAAATTGAAAATACTTTTATAAGTTTTTTTTTTAATTTTTAAATGACTTTTTGTTTTTTTTATATTATTTCTGTGTTTTTTAATTTTAAATTATGATGCACAAGTCACGTCTAGGATTTGACTAATGGAATAGTGACGGAAGGATTAATTTAATCAAAGTTAAAAGTACAAGGATTAAAACGTTCAAAATTAAAACTGAGACTTATATGTCTTAGAGGCAAACCAGAAGAACAATTTTAGTACTTATCAAAAAAAAGAAAAGTGGGTACATCAACACAGAAAGAAACCAGCAGGTGAACAATTACCTCTTCACCAAAAGCATCCAAATAAGGTGACGGCCAAGGAGCCTGTCGTGCGCATCTCTGTAACAGGATTGTTGTTCTCTATCACATCAAAAAGTGTCACTAATCAATTATCAAACAGGTAAAAAAGGTGGAAAGAAAAATCAAGACAAAACTCAAAGATAAACACACAAATGAAAAACTATTTAGGGTAGACGCATAAACTAGAAATGAGCAATTAGAAAGCATACCCTGATCAATAGGAACACTCCAGTACCAGCACCACAGGCCATTGCATGAGCTTGGCATCCGCTTTGGCTTTAGAATCAATAAACAAATAAATGAATTTCCAGTTAGTTGATAAAGCATACTCACGCAAAACAGGTGATCGTGAGATCGAATCTTAAATCATGAATTGTTAAAATATAATTCAATTCCTATTTTTTAGTGAAATGTAAATGTCTTGTTACATTAAGATCAGGAGTGTATCCATGTGCACTATTGAAAAAACATTCTCTCTAGAAGCAACTGAGGATAGGTAGAACAAGAAACCTGCAGCATGACTTCCAGCTGGGAGAACATAATCTTCCACACAGGAGGCATAATGCAGGATCAAGAAGGATAGTTTTGCAGTCAGGGCAACACTGTTTTATCAACCTGATAGAAAATATATACTATGAATGAAAATTTTCATGAGGAAGAAAAAGAAGGAAAGATCGCCTGTGAGGATATCTGAGGTGGAGAAGTTAAAACAAACCTCTGCAAGAGATCCTGGTAAACATGGGGAAGATGCATTAACTTAAATGGAACTGCAGGTTTAACATGCATAACACCTCCAAAACTACAACGTTCAAATTCCTTGTGAAAATGATAAAACCATTTCAGAACTAGAGAACGCAGAACTTCTTCCTTTAAAACAACATCCAGTGATGGAATCTTAAACATGTTCTCCAGATTTTGAATTTCATTGAGCTCGACCAGAGAACCATCATCCATCATATCATTGATGGCAAAAGATGATCTACCAAGCACATTATTACTATCACAGAATGGTGCAGTGGAAGAAGGGTATAGCAGTTTCCACAGCAGTGCACACCTCCGCAAATAAGGGAAACTCATGCTACGAATTGTATCTCTTATATTACTAGATGAGCCAATATAGTTTGAAGCAAAAAATTTCTGGGCACATCCAGATTCTGCCAAAACTTTTGAGATGTCAGAAATCAGGCAATCGTTAAATCCTAGTTCATTTGTCTTGCATTGATGCAACCCGCAATACATAATTATAGCCTGCATTCCAATTTGCACGATCAGGAGACCAGACTACTTCTAAAAAGAATTACTTAGAAAAAAGAATTAGTTGCTGCTAACATACCTGTGCTATAGAGACAGCATAGAAGACATGCACAAGGGACAACAATGATTCTTTGCAAGAAAGAAATGGGAATGGTAGACAAAACAGAACCCACATCAATGATGAAAATGGGTCACGAGAAAGGACAGGATCAGAAGCTCGATTCCAAAATTGAGTATCAGGACATGATTCTTCCTTATCAGCATGTTTTACGATGCGCAACATATTACCTGTGAAGCATAGCAATGATGGTAGCAGAGAAGCAGAATATTATTTAAAAAAAAAAAAAAAACACCACACTGCTGTACATGCATTGCATTAATTGCAAAGAAGACAACAGAAGAGGATATTGTAATCATCACAAACAGGTGTTATGCAAATATTCTAACCACAAATCAAGCATAAATCCAAATATGGTTCGACTCAACATATTACCTGTGAAGCATAGCAATGATGGTAGCAGAGAAGCAGAATATTAAAAAAAAAAAAAAAAGCCACACTGCTGTACATGCATTGCGTTAATTGCAAAGAAGACAAAAGGAAGAGGATATTGTAATCATCACAAACAGGTGTAATGCAAATATTCTAACCACAAATCAAGCATAAATCCAAATATGGTTCGACTCAACATACTGATTATGCTACATCTCTCACATGTCAATATTGGATCTCTTTAGCCAGATGGGAACAAAAACTTTTATGACAGAAAATTAAGGGGTAGGTAGAAAGGATGGAAAAAAGAAGGATAAAATGTATTTTTTATTAAGTTTCCACTATACCTAGTTTGAAATTGCTTTTGATATATTACAGGGGCAGAATCACCAAATTTCTGCTTATTTTTCTCCATTTTTTATCGATGAAATATGGAAAACATGATTGGACAAAATCATACAATAGGAAGAGGTGGATTTAATCGTACAAGACCATCATCGTGTTGGATTGGTGCTACATGTGCAAGAAAAAGTGGGGAGTCTGTGGACCACTTACTATTGCATTGTGATGCGGCCACAAGCTTATGGAACGATATCTTTGCTAGAGTGGGGCTACATTGGGTGATGCCACGAAGGATGTTAAATTTATTGGCAAGTTGGAGGCATCCAAGGTAACTCTCAAATAGAAGCTATGTAGACGATGGTCCCAATCTATCTATGGTGGTGCATATGAATGGAGAGGAATGGACGGAGTTTTTGAGGATTGTGGACGGACAATGGATGAGCTTAGAACTTTTTATTAATACCTTATTCCATTGGTCGGTTGTTATAGAATTTAATGGCATGAACTTTCAAGATTTCCTTGTATCTTTAGACAATCATGCATAGGTTTTGCTCTTGTATACGTCCTGAGTACTTGGGCTTTGCCTACTTTTCTCATTAATAAAGTTCTTATCTATTGGTAAGAAAAAATCATACAATTTATATTTTAACACTCCTCCTCATATGTGGGATTAAGTATGGAGTCAAGGTTTGAACTCGACTTCAACTTTGATACCATTTATATGCCAATTGTACAAAATGTTTAAGCTAATGGGTGGAGGTGATTTGATCATATAATTTACATTGTAACATAAACAATAATAGCTTATAAGATGAGAAGGCCACAAAAGTAACAAAATTGTACCTTGTCCAGACGTGCCACTGGTATAATCTAAAGATATACCAGAGCAAATAGACGCTGCAAAAAGCTGAGTACCTCTATATCTCTGAAGCACATGAACACCATTCTTAGTTTGCCAGTTTTGGACAACTTTTAGCAGCAACCACATTATAAATCCACTAGAAGATTTTAGTTCCTCATACATGGCATTGATGCCATAATTTGGAGTGATATGAGTCCTTCCACAACGAGCAGCAATTTCCATTGAGATGAGGGAGTACTTAAGAGTGTCCCACATAAGCATTGAGTGGCTTACCCTTGCAGACCTTGATAACTTATCCTGTTTGTTTGGATAATACATTTTAAAGAGCACTTGACAAACTGGCTCAAGATTTTGCCTCATTCTTCCATTTCTCTGCAGGGGAAAAGCTTTAAGAGTTTCACCCTTCCCAACCACGTTGGCTGCAGATCTCAAGAGAAGCAAGGCTTGCTGAATGCGGAGTGAACTAATTTCTTCAGATGATGTTGCTGAAGGCCCAGCACCTAGAGAAGAACTCATGGTTGAACTTACAGACTGCTTCCACACTTCCTTGCAAACCCCAGGCAAAGCAGGCAAGACAGAGTTGACAAGTCGACGACATGTGGGGCAGAGAAACTCTCCCTGACCAGATGGAGGACATGAAAGATCAAAAAAAGTCCCTTACATTTAACCCCAAAAAATGAAAGGCACAGTAAAGCTTTACCTGAGATGGATCCACAATATGCCCTCCTTCAAAAACAATTCTTCTGACAGATCTGGATAACAAGTAAGACATCTTAGGAACTTTACATAAACAAACATCGAAGTCTCTCCTTCACAAGAGTGGTTGTGGTAAGACTATAAATATCTTTCCCAGTTGTTTCAAGATGAGAACACAAATCGCAAAAAATCTTTGAAGCACACAGGTTTTATGGATCTTATTAAGTTTCTCTAATTCAACTATTCAATAAAAGGGATAAACAGATGTAGAGAAATTCAGATGGGAAGGGGTAAAAAAATCATATAACAAACTCAAGATCTTATTATGTGTTTGAGCCATACCACCGTTTGCCACAAGGGAAAGGTGGTTATGAAACGCCTTGAGGCAATTACCTTCAATGGATTATCTAACCACGCATATAGCTACCGAGCAAATGCACCTTTTACCTTTTTACATCTTAAATTGCCCCATCTCTAGTTACTTGTGTTTCCAAGTCACTTAATCTTATTTTGCTTGCATTTAACCTTTTAATTCAACTGTCTCTTTTATTGTATAACTAGGAGTGATTCATTACACAATCGGGGGGATTGCATAATATTGTTATGTCATTATTGATAGACAGCTATCCATGTTATTTTAGTACAGAAATGCAAAACATGCTGGATGAACTACAGAACAGTCAGCTAAACTTTCCCTCAGTCATCCATTTGCCTTGGTACACATATATACACAACAATATTCCAGTGCACACCCTTATCTTCAGCTTCATGTCAATTCAAAGCTTAATCACAAAGCTTAAGCATATAAGGCGAGACACTCTAAAGCCCAATTCCCTCAGTCCCAATTTAAAACTTTTGGCATGCAATTTCAATTTCATGGAAGTTGCACAATCTACATTAAGATAACCTTCAGATTATTCACCAAAGTATATTTATAATGCAAAAGAATTTCTAGAGGCCACCGGACTGGGGAAACTTCAACTAGAATTACCCAAGGTGAACTTGCGAAAAACTCCTTGCCGAGGGCGTACGCACCCCAGAGATTAGTCAGAACTTTGTTCTTGGACACCCGGCGCCAAAAAAAAAAGAAGCATATTTATAATGCAGAATCTATTTAACAGATTACACATACAAATTGAGACAATAAAGAGCCTCATTTCCTTGTCCCAACTAAAAAACTAGCAGGTTTGTGGTTCCAACCACATTGAAATGCCACAAAATGTTTGAGACTCATTCGAGGTTTCAAAAGGAAAATTTCTATACGTAAATGCATAATCTAAATCCAGGTAGAAAACAGAAGGCATTCAATTATTCTATCACCAAAATTATGACAAGAAAGATCTGGAATAATTTAAGATTTCAACTCCTCTTTCAGAGATAAGACATCCCAGAGTGCAGAGCAAAAGGCAGTAAGAGCCAAAATAAAAAATACTTATAATCTTATGTCATATGAATTCTTCTTCCCAAATATTTACCTCTCCTTCAAAGAAGATAAATAGCGATCAAGACATCCCTGATGCACGGCGTGCCCACAGGAAGAGATATGAACTCCATCACAATCTGAAGGGCCAAATCCATCGTATGACGGACACTTTGAAGTAGATTCTACAGAAGCCTCATCATTATGAGAATCTTGAGATCCTGATGGACTTTCTTTCTTCTCTCTCCAAAGAGCAACTATGTACTTTCCAAGTAAGACAGATTCTGTGTCTCTGCTTTTTTCAAAACCCCCTTCAGCAGTAGGAATTTTAGTATCTTCCTTTGAAAAATCGGAATGCAATAAATTATCATGCACTTCCCTAAGTATGGAGAAGTACATATCTTGTTCCAATGTCTCAATGGAACATACACTTCTCTCGCTCCCATCCTTGAACGTGTGTGGCTCTTGAATATCCCTCAATGCAGGGAACTGAGCCTTGAAAAATCCTAGAAAAGCATTGACTTCCTCGGGTTGCCCACAAAACTCATTGACTGCATTCTGTACCAACTGTGCTGAAAGAGAAGATGAAATCAACCCTGGACTGCCAGACGATGTGCTTGTTTCAGATTGATCAGTCACCTTGCCAGTGGCTGTAGAAACATTCTCCTTCTCTAAACGGCAAAATTGTTCCCATGATGGAGGACCTCTGTCAACGAAACTCACAAGTCTCGATTTCTTGTTCCAAGAAAGCAAAATCATTAATTTGTGACTTAACTACAAGCAATATACATCCATTGATAGTAGTAAAATTATTCCACAACAAAAAACCTAGAGGAAACAGAAATGACAGCAAAGACCCTGCTTACCTGGAGATGAATCAGGAATGATATTGGGTTTTTTGAGTTGGGATGATGGCATAGAGAGCAAACAACTTGTGCAGACTCTTCTAAATCATCTCCAACATCAGATCTATTTACATCTAGTCCAGAATTTGAACCTTCATCCACAGCAGAATCAATGCTTGCCAAAAACTTAGATTGCTCGGCTCTCATTTTCTCCTGCATAACCAACCAAGTTAATTCATACCTTGGAAAAAGTTACTTTGGTAAAAACAAAAGAATAAACATACAGCAAGAGCAGTTTAGATTTGGTTTTTGTAAATTAATTTTGTTTAAGAATTGCTGTCAAAAATGTGAAATACCCAGGAACGGCTGAGGGATATACTCAGGTGAACAGACAGAACTAGATAACCATCTCTTTCAAATTTAGGAAACAAGTCAAACCCTCCCAATTATGAAACAAAGAATTCTCCTACTAAATAATTACACAAATGAAGCCTCTGCTAACAATCATTCATTCTCTGAAAAAGTCACTGGAAGAAATGCATTCAAAAGAAAAAATAAATAAATCTCACCAAGATGGCAGCTTGTCTCTCTCGAGCTTTTGCCTTACGTTTCTCACTATCAGAATCCGATCTGGAGAGATTCACATCACTACTAGGATTGGGTTGCGATAGACAACTGACGACTTCAGGTGCAAGTTGTTGCAATTTGGCCAAGCATCCAGAATCAATCTCAGCAAACTTCTTCAATATACTTTCAATCAGGGAAGAAAGGTTGCAACCTCCTGCATCCAAAAAGATGTCTGTGTTTTCTTTCTTCTCCATCCTCTTCAAAACAACAAGAAGTGACAACAAACTTTGTCCACCAGCATCATAGTTTAATCCCTCCCAAATTTCTTCACTAGAATCAGCTAGGATTGGGAATACATCTCCTTCAGAACATGGCTGATCACAAGATTCTCTCTGCTGACAACAGATGTCTAATGCTAACGAGAGTAAGTGCAATGCAGTAAGAACAACACCATCAGGAGCACGTGATTCAGTCCCTTTATCAGTGAAAACAGCATAAAACAGCACTGCACGGATAATTCGAAGGACCACCTTACAAGTCGCTACTCTAGCTACCTCTTTGAGTGGAGAAAAAATCTTAGTCCACCTGGGCAGCTGATTGGTCCATGCAGAGACCCTACAGAAGCGCAAGTATCTCTCTTCAGCACTCTGCAAATCCCTTGAATTCCAACGAGGGTGGTACAAATCCAATTCTTTCCAATATATCCATCGGAGTGAATACATACCCTGCATACAATATATATATATATATTATGTATATATCAGAACCAATTTGTGTCAACTCAGGAACACTAAAAGGTTTTGAAAAGAAACAAAACCTGATTAAAGCCAGATGGTCTGGAATATGAAGCAACCGTATCCAATATTTCCTGAAGCTGGTCAGACTTTGAGAGGTCACGAGGAAGAGATTTCACCAATTGACTACGAGTGGCATCTCCAATGGCTAACTTACAAATCAACTCTCTTTTCAAACTTTCAGCTGTAGTTATCCCAGAAAACCGCCTTTCTTTGACTATCTGAATAATGATAGTGAGCATTTCCTGTAACAGAACTGGTTCAAACCTGAAACCAAGTGTTCATTACCAGAAGATCAACATGATATTAGGGGATCAAATACCCACCTCAATATAACATAAAAAAGGTTACACTCACAAGGACAATTTCATGATGATATTAAGAATACATATATATATATAAACCCCTAGGGATTGGCTCAAGTGGTAAAGGCTTTCCCAAAGTCTAAGGTTTAAATCCCCTTAGATGTAAACAATCTCTAGGGGCCATCATACTGAGAGATTTTCTCTTTGAATAACTCGAGGTGCACTTGCGGGAAACTCCTGAGGGCTTGTGCACCCCCGGGATTAGTTGGGACATTGTTCCTGGATACCCGGTGCCAATATATATATATATATATATATATATATAGAGAGAGAGAGAGAGAGAGAGAGTATAGTGTAAACTAACCAACACTATTTTGCTGCAGAGATAACAATAAATAAAAATAACTCAAAAGGGGAAAACATACGCCTGATATCTATAGATTAATAAAAGGTGCACCAACTGATGGTACTAATCACGTACGAGTCAGTCCATTAGAAGAACATAGAACAGGAAACATGAAGTGTGCAAACTTAACAACTGAGAAGTGTAATATCAGACAGAAATTAAGGAAATGAGCACGTACTCATTGGACCCATCAAGATTCAAAGAAAGGTAGTTTGACAGCCCAAAGCGTTCTAGAATTCTACTGACGAACAGATCAGGTGGAGCCAGTGCAGCACAGCACTGCAGCAGAAATAGATCAAGCTCTAGACTCTGTTCAGACCTGCAGCAAAAAACTATCAGAAAAACACAAGTACTCGTTGGCTTTCTTACCACAGGAAACAAAAAAAAAAAAAGTAATAAAACCCCTAAGTTCTCAACAAAGTACATTATCACATTTTATAATTTACTAACCACCCAACTGAACGATACCATTCACAGGAATATAGGGCAGCATCGCCATGCTTCCTCCACATTCCAGCATGAACCTCAGCACAAAATACCCTCACTCGTAAAGGATGCTCCATAACAAAGGCAGAAAAACCAAATGGATGGCAGCCCCCAAGAACATGAGCAAAGAAATCAATGCAGCTTGTTGATAATGAGTTAATGGAACTGCCACTAGTCATATTTGGCAGTGCAGATTCACCAAAACATCTTCTCAATGCTTTATGCAAAAGAAGTGAAACTAACCGATGCAATGGAATGTGGACAGATATATCCTGGGAACTAACATTGTAAACTATGTTTGGCCAATCAGACAAGTTCAAAATATGTAGTGCATCTATATCCATCGTATCACCCTCCATCAGAATGTCATTAAACCACGCCGAACTGCTGGCATTAACAGCATCGGCATCATAACTGATCATTGGTTTGTTGTCCTTACTTTTCCTATTCTCCAATTCAAAACCCACACCAAGACCACTATGTACATCTGAATAGTACCGCAAACCATGATCTTCACTTGAACTTGCAAGTCTGCCAAAAATATATTTGCCTTTTCTAATCTTGGATAATGTCTCCTTCAGTGCTGAAAAATTGCTACCAGAGTTACTGCTAGTATTTGGAGTGAATTTATTAAGAGCAGCCCCAGTGGTATTATCAACTTCCAACCAGTTCTCAATAGCCTTCAGACACTCGTACATTAACCACTTGACAGATGGTGGAATGAAGAGATGAGACAGGTTATCATGTTTAGCTTCACCAAACTTTGATGCACAAGGGAGAGCACTACTCTTCGGTGTCGCGCTACAGGCAGAGCTTTCCTGGGATAACCGTCCTACTTTGGCATGCCGTAAAGCATCTGTGTCAACCATGTCTAGCTTATCTTGCTCGTATGTGCTAGAAAGTATTTCACCATCTGTCTCTTCACTACTAGCAACTGAAAATGCCCCATCCACCAGGAGAGAGTGAATATTACCAATAGAATGACATAAAGCAAAAGGCCAAAGCATACTATCATTATCATCTTCTATATGGATGCCTGTTTCTCTCTTTTGCGGGTTCATCCCTTGCACAAAAGCCAGAAGTCTCACCCAACTTCTAGATATATCTTTCTGGTCATGGATTACATATTTAGCCACAACAGCATGACTCATAACAAAGCGAATATCTTCAAGCACACGAATAGTGGTCTCATACAAGGTTCCCCACTTGGCAGCCTGCAAGAGAACAATTTATCCACAATCTTTTATATAGAACAGAAATGAAGAGGGGGATCTCTTTCCCCTAAAAAAGAACTGCTATGTTAAAGGGAAATAGTTATCAGCCAATAAAGTTTTAAAGCAATAACTATTTCCATCTATGTAACATGATGATCAAAATCTGCAACTTGCAAAAAAGGTTGAAAATTTTGTGTTACCTGCAAACGGCCATCTTCACCGGCACATGAAACAAAAATGTCTCCCAAACATCCTAATAACATGGCAAGTAGGTTCATTTCCTTCACGAGACGCGGTGTTAAAGTTGGCACGGTGAAGATTTGCACAGAGAATGTAGATAGTAGCTGATTCTTGAGAGCATGATCGCCACCCTTTTTTATGGCTTCATCTACAGCATTTGGATAGTAGCTCAAAAATACTTTCCCAAACTCATACTTGAAGAGAGGTTCCCCAAGTAGTTTCAAAAGCAAGTCATATAGTTTCTTCACAACTTCCTCTTTCAAAAACCTCTCTGTCCTCACCAGAATCTGCAATAAGCCAACAGAAGAAAAGACAATCCTAGAAACAAAACTGAGCAAACTCTCACTGTACTTGCAAAACTCTAAAAGCATCTCAACCACTGCAGATGTTAGTTCATTCGCAACCTTTCTCCTTTCAGCAATATGATCAACAGTTCTAGGACTTTCTGGAGAACTAGTTTCTGCAAGTAATAATTTGCTTTTCCAACAAACGAAGAGAGCATTAAGGACAGGGCCCACAGAGTTTGTAAACTCCTCGGGAAGAGGTTGTATTTGTTCCGCACCTTTATGCTTTGAGCAGAAGCCCTCACGTTTCCATGCTGTAACATCCCCACAATCACAGCAGCCACCGCCTGTATAAATAATAGAAAAATCATGGTCCTTGTGGTTCCCATTCTGAAAACAAGGAACACAAATCGCACATGTAGGGTCATGTTCGCAAGTCCGACACCTATATGCTACATCATTATTTCCCCAAACAGCACCGCAAACACCACGCTCGCCAAGACTCATTTTGGAGAGGTTCTCTAGGGCAGTGGATGGTTCACCCTCAAACATCAACCATTGTAACCATAGCATGCTCTCTCGGAATCGTCTTTTCAAGCTAGCATTGGATTTTTTAGAACTTGGCTTGGCTTCCCAGAGTGCCTCCACCCCTTCCCCATCCAGAAGCAATATAGCAGAAACCAGCTCTGGAATGCGGGATTTGTCATCCTTGACAAATGCAACTAAACCATGTTGGAGCTGATTAAGTTTGTCCTCGGGAACTCCAAGTAGGGCAAGCCTCTGGTATAAAATGAACATACAAAATGTTAACATATATACACCTAACCAAAATACGATTTAGATTAAAAAAATTAACAAAAAAGTTAACTTCCTCAATGAGTCAGAGAGTATGTGAAGAATTTATTAGTTATTCACATGCTTTTTTTGGTTCACTTATTAATAGTAATACAATTATACAATAAAATATCTAACGACTTTTATATTATTAGATACTTTTCCAGATTTATTCTTGATCTATAAATTTTTCTTAAAAGCTTAGAAAAATGAGTGAGTCAAGAAAAATTGTATAATTTTATGACCTATGATTATTTTTTTTATATAGTCACGTGCAACAAGTATATATTACTTATGCTGACACATACTGCACACTTTGCCAATCGCCCCCAGACACCAAATCCTAGTTCCGCCCCTATCAGTGACGATCTAAAGTACAGTCTTATCCAAGATGAACCAAAAATCAGAACATGTACATTCATTCGCTTATCTAAGAAAAAAAGTCCGAGGAGAAGGGCTCATATATTGAGGTAAGTTTCCATGTAATCCATTTTGTTATATCAGAAGACCCGCCACGTACTTAAATTGGCTAAAATTCTAAAATCCATGAGTTTAATTTCATTATATCGCCCATTTGCTCAACGCATAAAGCAAATGAGAGAGAGAGAGAAGGGGGGTTGGGGGGCCCAAAATTACAACCACAAAGAAATATACAGCACTTATTTTTTTTTTTTTGGGGGGGGGGGGGGGGGGGNGGGTGGTGTGGTGGGGGGGTGGGGAAGGGAAAGAGCCAAATTTAGGCAATCAAAGCATACACACAGGTTCACATAACAATATCAACCTCAACTCTGATTACAAAAAGTAGTAGTAGTAGTAGTAGTGCAACAACAATAATAAAGAAGCAATGAAACGCAAACAAAAGAAAAAGAATCAAACGGAAGTTTATAGAATAAAATCGAAGGGAAAGTGTACCCGTAGGATTCGATCACGGGGCTTGAGGGGGCTGGATTCGGGAGGTGAGTCGATGTCCATGTTATCCATAGTACTAGGAGAGCTGCGCCAGTAGCGCACCAGCCAATCCGCGCAACACAAACACCACCTAAGCCCAGAGCTGTCGCTACCCAGGTTTGCTTCTGCAATTGCTTCTCCCCCAGAATTTTTTTTTCCTCAGAAACCCTAAGATCCCCTTTTTAAATTTCCAGGGGACTCTGATTCTCTGGAATCCCGCAGCGGAAGCGGCAGCTGGAATTATGCTTCCATTTTCTAACCCCACCCAACACTATTTAATTCTTTATCTGGCATTATCTCAGAGATAGATAATGGTAAATACCATTTTTTTGGTTTTTGCCGATAAATTATGTCAGTTTTTTTTTAAAAAAAATTTTATTCAAGGCTATTACGCCGCCCAGCGGTAGCGTGCCGCCAGGCAAATTTTTCTTATTTTTTTATATTTTTTTAATATATTTAAATATTAAAAAATTAAAAATATATATAAATATACTTAAAATTACTTTCTTTATCAATAAGTAAATAAATAAAAAAGTTTGACCAACAATGAACTAAAACTGTCAAACGTAAGGGCATAGAACCTTTTCGCTATTTTTTTTCACTCTCGGTATATATGCTTACTCCTTGTGGTCCCTAACATCTTATGTGATCTACCCGCATACTATGCAAAGGGATGCCAATCTATAACACAATATGTGAATCCACTATTGACACGATATAAAATTAACGAGTTTGAATTTGATATTAATAGAATCGAGTCAAAATGGATTAATCCAATACGACACGAATTATAAATAGGTCAATAACGAATTAACATACAAACTCAACCATTTTTATTTGTTTAGAATTTATGTTAAAATTAAAATTTTACCATTGTTAAGTCGCAATATTTATCTTTTTTAAGCATACCTATATTTTTATTATTTTTATTGTTAGTATTATAATTTTAGACCTATGTTCATATTTGTTATTGTATGGTTTATAATATTAGTTTTATTATATGTTAAATTTGAAAAATATTGATGTATATTTTTTAAGATATTTTGATTATTAATAAATAGCACTGTTCATATGGGCCGGGTTTTATCCGGCCCAGTCTGGAATCCGGTATAATCCGGTTATACCGGATTCCGGTTACGAGTTCCGGCCCAGATTTGTTCCGGGCCGGTACCCGCATCAACAAATCCGGGCCTATCCAGCCCGGATACAGTTTTCACAAACCGGGTACCGGATTAAAACATGGTACCCGCATTTGATAAAAAACTGTTACAAACTTACAAGCCCTAGCCGCAACCCGCATACCCCCCCCCCCCCGCGGGACTATCTCCTTGCGCCCCTCTTGCCCCGAGTCACTCTCATCTCCAGATCTCTCTCTCTCTCTCTCTCTCTCTCTCTCTCTCTCTCTCTCTCTCTCTCTCTCTCTCCGTCGCTCCATCGTCTTCTCGGTTTCTTGGGTCAAAGAGTTATCACAGCTCAGCTTTCCTCTTCTTTAGGTAAGACTGGCTTTTGGGTAAGATTTTGTTCATCACATTTTAATTTCTAGTTGGATCTCTGTTCGTGTTCTTCTGATATTATGGTTGGGTTTTTTATAAACATGGCTTGTGTGTGTGTGTTTTTTTTTTAAACATTTGAGGGTTTTGAGTGGTAGCTTTTTTTTAAAACCTAAAGCTTTAGATCTGATCATATTTGGTTTAGATGAAATCAACACACGAAATAATTGATTTGAAGATGTTGGTTTTGTTGGGTTTAAGATGATATTTGGATATGCCGAGTGGATTTTATGAAAACAGTGTGTATTTGGATATGTCAATCATGATAACTCTACAAATCAGGTTAGGTTTTTATTAAATCTTCTTTCATTTCGGTTCTTTAGTTTATTGTGTGGTTTTTTAAGTGGGTGTGATTTGTTTGGGTGTGATTTGTTTTTGGGTGTGATTTATTTTTGGGTGTGATTTGTTAGACAGACTTCATCGATATTAAACAGTATATGATGTTTGCTAACATACATGTTTTTCATCGATATAAATGCATGTAGGTGTAACCATCGGCAAATGCATTAAACTAACTAGTATATTCATTGGTCTTTGTTTTCATAGCTGGGTTTTTTAGGTATGCATAATATGCCAAGTGACAAATTTAAGTCTTTGTCATCTGTGTTGTTGCAGAATGTAGTTGCAAATTGCTCTGTTTTGAAGTAGGATAGGACACAGGAGGCTTTTGAAAAGGAAGAAATCAATTTTTAACAGAATCTAAATCTTGGGGTCTTGTCCTGTTGTTAAAAAATAAATTGTTTATAGAATCTAGAAACTAGCATGAAGTGTAACAGCAAGTGGTTGCCTATACATTTCACAATAAAAAATTCTGTAATAGCAAGTGGTTACTTTGTTAATAATAAAAAAATTCTGACTCCTGAGCTCTTAGAATGTAATTTCAAAGTTGCCTATGCATTTTACACCACAGTCGACGATATGGTTGCAATAGTAATATAACTATATTTTGCATGAGCCAAATTCAGATGCATTTTACACCATAGTCGACAATTGGAATAAAAATTTTCTGCACAAAGTTGTTCATGCTGCAAGTCATGGACTATTTTAGTGCTTCCCTCTGAAATAATACCAAATTCATCTTTTGATGTGCAATACATATAGTGCTATTCGCTAGATACTAAAATAGCATTTTCTTGGTAACTAGTGAAAGTAGAAGCAGTTTTATGGTCTTAGGAAACTGTTTGCATCGTTTAGTCTAAGCTTCCTCTTTCAACAGAGGCTGATGTGAATCTCCATTCCCATTCATGCTGAAAAGGTAAGAGATTTGCACCTGAAAGTTCTGTTTCTTTTTAAGGTATAACTTTCAATTCTCATTTTGTACTTAAAGAAGATATTTTTGGTTTTCAGGTGATTCGATCTAATTCTAATATTTAGTCTAAATCAGGTTTTTTCGTCACTTTAATTCAATCTTTGTGTTACACTGTGAACGTCAGGAGTTTGTTGCTTATAGGGTGATTATCTGTTTTTTCACTTTTATTTAAGCTTAGAAATTGCTATATAAATGAAAAATCCAGTGGTATAGTCTTGGGTTCAATTGTGAAGGTTGCAATAATTTCTCACGTTTTGTATATTTTTTAATCCAAACTTATGCAGTAAACAGTATATGCCTCATTATGTTAATTTTTTTTAGATATGAAACTTGTTCAGTTGTTCTGTCAGTAATCAAATTGTTGTGATGACATTCTTGTAGGATGTAAACTAAGTGTTGGAGGCCTATTTGGTAAGTCAGTTGTGCTAGGGTCAAAAATCTGTTGGCCTCATGTTGCTTATGCTATGGATGGTGAGCAGAACACCTCAGCTAGTATTATTGGGTTTTATGTTCCTTTTTTCAAGTATCAATACTCTTATCTTGTATCCATAGTTAACTTTCATGCTTTGAATTTCATATTTTCATTAATATAGGTCTTGATATCTTGATGGATGATCACTGCTTGCTGGATACTTCAGATGAGGAAGAAGATCCGCTGGCCTTATGGATGTTTGCCCGGAAATTCTGATAGTTTTAGATGTCTTTTTTTCTTTTTTCTTTTTTCCTTTTTTTTTTTTTCCTGAGAAGGGGGGTTTAAAATTTACCCCTTTAATTTGTATGCACATACACTACTTGATTTAAGCACAGGTTTTTTTTTCTTACAGGTGATGGGAAGTAGGATTTAACTTCCCAATTTTTTATTTTTAAGGCATTCTCACTGCTCCCTTATAACCAGGTTAAAAAAAAAAAAAAACTGGGTTCAATCCGGAACCCGGAATCCGGGTTTTGTAAAACCCGGGTTCATCCGGGTTTCAGCCCGAATCTGACCCGGGTCAACCCAGTCCGGGTTCCGGCCCGGGTTTGAAACCCGGGTTCCGGTTTGGGTAAACTCGGGTTCCCGGGTTGGAACCCAGATGAACAACCCTATTAATAAATATAGATTTTAAGTTTTATGTGAAATTATGTAAATCAAATTAAATGAATTATGGATTTTAGTTCAACTAATTTATATGAAATAAACGGATTTAAATGTTCATGACTTGACACGATACGGACACGAAAACATGATTTGCCACCCTAACACTGTGGTTTAATTTTTCTTTTCTTTTCTTTTTCTTTTCTAAATATTTTGGCTAAAGAGAAATTAATGTATTTAGCTTTTTGGAATGATAAATATATTTCTCAAAATATATTAACTGAGAAATATATTTATCATTCATTTTATTAGCATCAATCTACGATTTGTTTTAATGTGTAATTATTATCTTTAAATAGTTTTTGAAGTTTTATAAAATTTTCTTTTAAAAAATATTTTTGTCTCATTTATATTATATTGTGTTGACATGATTTTGTTGAAACAATTTTTTAGTGGGCCCACGTTCACAGAATTTTGATGGACGAAATTCACTACATTTGATAATTTTATATGGAAAATTATACACAGCAGCTTCATACTTTTTCACATTATTTAAATATGTGATTTTACTATTTTACCCTCTTTTATTTTACACTCAAAAATTTTAGTATGTTGGGTGTGAGGCTGGTGTGTAGCATGCCCCATTTTATATATCTCAACTTTGCTCTTAATACAATGAAAAAAAATTAGAATTTAGGAGATGATGAAAAAATTATCGTGCCTGCAAAAATCTAGACAGAGGGTCCTAAGATGGTGTGTCCACATTTGGAGATTCCCTTCTCCCTCCTTTTTTTTTTTTTTTGTGAAATTGTAGGTTCCGAGAAGAGTTAGGTCTAGTTTGGATAGTAAAAATCTCCCATCTTATCTCATCTTAATATCCAAATATTCCAAATACATATATTTTTTAATTCAAACTTTTAACTTTTTCATATAATCATTACCTAATCTTCAAAACTTTATCAAACAACTAAATAAAACATAAAATAAAAAAAAATTCAATTTTTTCAAATCCTAAAATAAAAATTATATTAAAAAATTATATTCTAACAATATTTTAACTTTATAATATTTTTATACAGCCTTTTCTCTCTCATTTCTTAAAACCCCATAAAATATCTTAACTCAAATAATTTCACTACTATTCATAAACTATTTCATTACTATTACAGATCATCTCATCTCGCTATCTAAACTAGGCCTTATTCACTTTATTAGATGTGCTTTACACGCCGACTTGTTAATATAATTTTACTTTGAGGTAATATATTCTTAAGTCGATATGTAGAGCACAACATACACATCACTTAAATAATAAATTTGATGTATAAGATTCAAATTTTAAAATTTATATTTCAAATCAAATTATATAATCAGACACTTTATACCCCCATGACGATGCATTGGTAGTGACCTTGTTAATCACAAACTACACCACTAGGTGGATCTTAGTTGACAATGAGAGCTTAACTAACATCTCATTCTGGGATTCCTTTGCCAAAATGGGCATTAGCTCTGATAGACTACACTCGTCACCGACCCCTTTAAAGGGATTTTCAGGCGAGGCTGTTCAACCAATGGGTGCCATCGCATTACCAGTCACGATTGGTCAAGGGCCAACGTAGTTAAAGCCCCCTTATTCTATAAAGTCATATTGGAGCTCCCAACTTTAAATAATTTGAAAGTTGTCACTTCTACCTACCACCTAAAAATGAAGCTTCCAATGAAGGCAAGCGTCGATGAGGTCCGAGGGGAGCAAATCTTGACTCGAGAATGCAACATGCAAGAACTCAAGGCAGGGGCACCAGGGGTACGTGTCACGAAAAACTTAAGCACAAAGCCACCACCTCCACCATTAGTTGTAGCTGGCCAAGACATGGAGGCTAGAGATGAGAACAATCTAATGCAAGCAGAAGCAAATTAGCCTCTAGAGCTGGTGACACTGCACCCAGATCGTCTGAGCGCCACCACTCGTGTTGGAACAAGACTCACACCCAAATATATGGAGGCGTTAAAAGAAATACTGATTGAGCAAAGAGATGTACTTGCCTGGAGTCACGAAAATATGCCAGGAATTGAAAATGTCGTCGTGGACCACATGTTATGTGTTGATCTAGCAGTAAAGAAGATACGACAAAAGAGAATAACTTTCAGCACAGAGAAGTGCAAATCCATAGCTGAGGAGATTGATTACCTCTTAGCCAAAAGATTTATAAGAGAAACATATTACCCAAAGTGGCTCTCCAATGTGGTGTTGGTAAAGAAAGCTAACGGGAAGTAGAGAATGTGTGTTGATTTCACAGACCTGATTAAACCCTACCCACAGATAGTTTCCCATTGCCATGGATAGACATCATTGTAGATGCCACAGCAAGGCACCGAGTGCTAAGTTTTAGGAACACTTATTCAGGATACAATCAGATCCGAAGACACAAATCAGATGAAGAAAAGATGGCGTTCATTACCAACAAAGGTCTTTACTACTATCGAGTAATACCCTTCGAGTTGAAAAACGTCGGGGCAACTTATCAACGGTTAGTCAGTCGGGGCAATTTATCATCAGTTAGTCAATCGAATGTTTAAACAATAGAGTGGAAATACTATGGAGGTATAAGTCAACAATTCGTTGGCGAAAAGCAAGGAACCCGCCCAGCACCTGGCTGACCTGCAAGGATCTTTCACTGTGCTTCGCAAGTATAAAATGAAACTAAATATGACAAAGTGTGATTTTGGTTTGGATTCGGGAAAATTCTTAGGCTTCATCTTCTCTGAGAGGGGCATCGAGGCAAACCAAGAGAAAATTGATGTCATCTTAAACTAAAGCCGCCCCAGGACATCAACGATGCCCAACAACTTGTAAGCAAAGTAGCAAATTTGACAAGTTCGTTTTAAGGTCCATGTACAAATGCCTTCGCTTCTTTAGGGTCCTACGAAAGGTTCATCTGTGGAATGAGAAATGTGATCAGGCTTTCCAAGAATTGAGGCAGTACTTATCCAACCCACCACTATTGAAGTAGCCTAATTAGGGAGACACCTTTTACGTATACTTGGCAGTATCCCCCTATGCCATTTCCATAGTCCTAATTAAAGAAGAAAAGCAATGCAAGCACCAATACTGTACTACACCCACGAAACCAAATATCCACAAATGAAAATGCTGACATTTGCATTAGTGACAGATGCTAGGAGATTGTGGCCATATTTATAAGGTCATCCCATAAAGATGTTAACGAAACACCCCATTAGAAGAATATTGCAGAAACATGACAGCTCAGGTAGATTGGTTGTATGGTCAATAAAACTCAGCAAATTTGACGTCGAGTACGTACCTAGAAGTGCAGTGAAGGGGCAAACTTTGGTAGATTTTGGTCGTCGAGTTCACCGAGTTCCCAAGCTGAAGTCACACCCAACTAGCAACCTTGGCGAGTTTTCGTTGATGGGTCCACTTTTCAAACAGGAAGAGGAATAGAGATCTACATTGTCGAAGAAGGGGGGGAAGAGCATTATTACATGGCCACACTCACATTTAAAACCATTAATAACCAAGCTGAGTATAAAGATTTGATAGCCAGACTCTTGATCGCGAAAGCTCTAGGCGTCATGGAGATTGAAGCAAAGGTAGATTCCCAAATTATGGTAAACCAAGTCAACAGGGCATACACCATGGAAGGGAAAAGTTGAAAAAATACCTGATTCTGGTGTTGGAGATCTGCGACCGATTGGCCTATTTTAATCATGAGCAAATACCGAGAGAAGACAACGTGATAGCAAACAGATTGGCCAAAGTTGCCTCTGCGAGGGATGAGGTAAATCTCCCTTAGGAGGTACATAGAAGAGTGATAGAGATCATAGCAATCAGAATGCAAGTGAGCTAGGTGGGGCTCGCAGGGCCAAAATGGGCCAAGGCAATTTTTGAATACTTGGACTTAAGCAAGCTCCCCGAGGAGAAAGAGGCAGTGAAGAAGATCAAAATGAGGCAACACGATTTGTCAAAGTTGATGGAATCCTTTACAAAAAAAGGATTTGCCAGAATGTTGGGGCCACATATCAAAGGCTAGTGAATCGCATGTTCAAAAACCAAATTGATCATAATATGGAAGTTTACATGGATGATTTATTTGTCAAAAACAAGGAACCCGAGCACCATATAGCTAACATATGGGAAGCATTCACCGTCTTGCGACAATACAAAATGAAGCTCAACCTAACAAAAGGAGCCTTCGGTGTGGACTTATGCCAATTCCTGGATTTCATGGTCTCAAAAAAAGATATAAAGGCCAATCCTGAAAAGATTAGGGAGATCATTAACATGAAACAGTTCCAGAATATAAACGAAGTGCAAAAGTTGACCGGCTAGATGGCAAAACTCAACAAATGTGTATCCAAATCAATAGATAAGTGCTTGCCTTTTTTCAAAGTGTTGTGGAAAGCTCAATCTTGGAATGACGAATGTGATCAAACATTCAGAAAACTGAAGGAGTACCTATACAACCCACCCCTCCAGAGTCAAGCCAAACAAGGGGAAGCCCTGTACTTATATTTGTTAGTCTCTCTGGATGCCATCTCAGCAACTTTGGTGAAGAAAGAAAAAAGCACCAAAGACTGATATATTAAAAAAGTACCAAAAACTGATATATTATACAAGCTAAGCGTTTAGAGGAGCTAAGACCTACTACCTGTGGATGGATATGTTGGCATTTGCACTAGTAACGGCCACCCAATGATTAAGGCCCTGCTTCCAAGCCCACTAGATCAAAGTGTTAATAGAAACTCCCTTGAAAAAATTACTACACAAACCCCGATAAGTCTAGATGCCTCATGAAGTGGTCGGTTGAGCTAAGTGAATTTGGTATTGAGTATCTACCCCGAAACTCAATTAAAGGACAAATATTGGCAAATTTTGTAGCCGACATTGCCAACTTCCCTGAAAAAGTTCAAGTACACTGGCAAGAAATCCTTGGCAAGTTTACGTCGACGGTTTCTAATGCCACTCTAGCGGGGTTATAGGCGTATATGTCCTAACTAATTATGGAGAAATTTTTTATTATGCAATAAAGCTCACATTTAAAACTACTAAAAATGGGGCAAAGTATGAGGCTTTATTAGCAGAAACATTGGGAGTAAAGGAAGTCGATGTAAGGGCCAACTCCCAGGTGGTAGTCAACTAAGTAACGGGTGAATACGTAGTGAAGGAAAGAAGCTGAAGATGTACTTGCAGCAAGTATGGAAGGAGCGTGGCCACTTCCAATATTTCAACATTAAGCAAATATCATGGGAAGAGAATTGGAAGGCAGACAAGTTGGCATGAGCTATCTTGGGCGTGGATGAGTCGCCCCTACACTAGGAGGCAACAACTAATAACCAAAACACTAAAGACCCTAGCTCTCGAAGATAAGACTGGGAGCTTCTGAATGGGCACTTGACGTGATTAAGTATTCAACTGTTGGAGAGCTCCTCAATGAAAATTGGGAGGAGAAAAAGGGAAAGAACAAGGTAGCCCGATTCACTCTGATATATGAGTGTGGTACAAAAGAGGTTTTTCCACACATTTCTGAATATGCATCTTGCTGGAAGAAGCATAATTCGTGATAATGGAAATACACGAAAGAATTCTGGCAGAAGAGCTTTGTCAAGAAAGGTTATGGATATTATTGGCCACACACCATCAAATACAAAGAAGAACTCGTTAGAAAATGTGCAAAATGTCAACTATATGCACCAATGCCTCATTGCTTGCTAAAAGTGCTAACATCGATCACATTACCTCGGCCCTTTGCATGATGGAAAGTCAATATTGTTTGCCCCATGCCCCAGGAAAAAGAGGAGAGAAGTTTGTTGTGGTCGCCATTGATTTTTTCACAAAATGGGTAGAAGCAGAAGCCTTAGTAACGATTACGACTAAAAACATCACCAAATTCCTATAAAAAGCCACCGTATGTCGATTTGGCACACCCCCAAAGCATAATATCCAATAATGGATGATAGTTCAAATTTGACCACTACCACGATTGGTACATTGAGCTAGGAACCAAGGTTAAATACTCACATTCGAGTCATCTCCAAGTCAACGCGCAAGTAGAGGCGACTAACAAAATTTTATTTGAAATCTTGAAGAAAAGATTGGGTAACAAAAAAGGAACTTGGGCCAAGGAACTTTTGGGGGTTTTATGGGCATAGAGAACCACAAAGACCCCAACGAGAAAAACCCCTTTCGCCTTGACCTAAGGGAGTGAAGTAGTAGTACCAATAGAAATTAGAATGCCAAGCTATCGAGTCTAACACTACGACAAAGAGTCTAATAACAAAGGGCTGAAAGAACATCTTGACCTACTAGAAGAAAGTGGGGAAGACGCAGAAATGCAGATGATGACTAACCAAAGAAAATTAAAACACTACTTCAACCGAAGGGTCAAGCCTAGATTATTCAAAGTTGGGGGCTTAGTCTTGAAGGAAGTCGGGATGACAACTCAAGGAGAAGGGATACTCGATCCTAGGTGGGAAGGACCATATCTGGTTATAGCCAGCCACCAACCAAGGTCATACTGCCTCAAGGACCTGGAAGGAAAAGAGCTACCTCATCTAGAGAACTCTGAGGACCTCATGAAATATTTTGCTTAAGATTACTTGTGTAAATTCGAAACTGCAAAAACATTATCTCATTTCCAGACATTATTTCTCATGACATGAAGCTATCTCCTCTTCAAAAGTTAACTCACATCAATTTTGAGTGCTCTCACACTCGCATTTGACGATCATAGGGTGATGACACTCCCTTGAGTGCATCACTTCTCACAATTAGCATGGTCAAGCACACTTCCCGCCTAACATAAAAGTTGACTGCCCTTGCACTCGTATTGGGTGATCAAAGGACGATAACACTCCTTTGAGTACACCATTCATCATCAATTAGTGCCATCGAGCACATCTCCCACAAAACATGCCTAGTGCCCTCACATTCTCATTTAGCAAGCAAAGGATGATGACACTCCCTTGAGTGCATCATTCCTCGCCAATTTGCATGGTCGAGCATATCTCCTATCTACAATAAAAGTCGAGTACCCTCAGACCCACATCCGACAATTAAAGGGGGATGCCACTTCCTTAAGTGCATCACTCCTATTGGGCGTTCGAACACCTCTTGCTTAGCATCAAAATCGAGTATCCTAACACTCACACTCATCGATCAAATGACAAATCCATTAATACAAGTATGATTGATTTTTTTTTAATTCACAGCAACTAATAAGGTCCAAGCAGATGCAACTAATAAAATCTAAGCCAAATCAATAAAAATCCATATTATGGAAGGATGGTGCAATTACAAGAAAAAAGAAGAAACTAAGAGTTGTGGGCTAGAGGTGGAAGGGCTTTGGGCATCATATCTCTACCCAAGGAATTGAGGACCTAGAAGGTGGTGTGACCTGGGTGAATGGACCTTAAGTTTGTGCAAGGATTCTCCAACAGATGTTCCCTCAACTTCTGTAGGCTAAGTTTGGGGCCCAACCGCGATGCTTTGTTATGGATGCTCTTGGTTGTCACAAGCTGCAGAGAAATATGGACAACTGACTTCCTAGAAGTGCTTGGTTTGACTTCCAAATCGGCCACTTGCTGCTCAGAGGAGGCTAGTTTCAACCTTAAGGTCTCTATGACATGGCTAAGAGGAAAAAAGCATTAGTTATGCTCCTTGAGCTCCTCGTTTGCCTCCTCAAGTCAAGCCTTTGAAAGGGTCACTTGCCATGGGCGCAATCAAAGTCCAATCTAAGTGCCCGACGAGAATCTTTTACCTAAGCTGCCCTATTAGCATACTAAATGCAGCACTGCTTGGTCTTCTCTAATTCTTCATCTAGGAAATGGAGCCTATCTCGCCTAGTGTCGCGTTCCTCCTCCAAGACTTTAGTCTCGAAGTAGAACCATGACACCTATTCTTGGGACTTCTCAAAATCCTATCGAAGATCAACCATATCATCCCAAAAGGCAGCAAAGTCACCCTCTAGCGTATGGGAACAAGACTCCAAATGAGAGTAAGCCTATTCTAACTCATCCCTCTCTACCCTTACCTGAAAAAGAACTCGACGGACTTTGTCAGCAAAACCATGCAAAGAGCAAACTTCCTTCTCTAAATAAGCCTAGCGATCAACAATCAAACTAGCAAGCGAACCAATCCCTTGGGACACAATGCTAGTCTAGATTATAAGATGGAAATGAAAGCAATACGACAACTAGAATAAGGAGGCTTACCAAGGATAAGAAACTCCAAAGTTTGCGTGTAGTATCATGAACCAATTCTTCCATAAAGTCGTTAGCTCGCAGGGTAGGTCTTGAGTAACAAGGTCCAGACGGGCTAGGCAACCCTAAAAAATTAGACTCCCCGCTAGCAAAAGAAGGCTAGGAACCACTTGCCCACTCAAAACAACGAGGCAACAAAGTTGTGGGAGGTTGTGAAAAAAAGGTGGCACTGGCAGAAATTGCAAATTTGCCATTCCTAAGATGTTCAACATCACATGAAGAAAAGACCCAGGGTGAAGTCTCCTATAGATTAGTGGCCAAACAAGCTCCTCCCCTAAGAGGCAAAATACTGAAAGGTGGATAAGTAATAGAAACCTGACCCCCGCTAAGATCAGCACTTGAAGGATTATCATGAGATAATCCCCAAGGATTGAACTGGAATTTGGGAGCTACCTCGCCACAAACTGTGGAAGGGGATAGATGGCGAGGGAGCATCATCATTAAGCTAAGGTAACATCTCCTTACAAACCCATGTACTCCGACATGATTTCCTAGCACCAAAGACATCCTCATAATGTCCTCAAAAGGCATCTTGGGAAGGGGACCCATAAAACCTTTGAGTACAAACTCTAGAAATGCAGAATACAGTACCACGTCAATTTCTACCTCCTCTCGATCAAGGGTTTCAACTAGGCAATCAGAAGTTGATGAAGGTTGATGAGCCTATCCTCGATCATTGGGCAAGGACAATAAATGCACTAGAGAAGGCTCAAAGATGCCTTAAGGGCCAAGCTTAGGGAATTTAATGTTCATAACCACTGCCAAGTTAGCCTCCGCCTGGTCTAGGATCTACTCCAAATTGTCGATAGTGTGTGAGGCCAATCAATCCAATCTGCTATCTCTCAACTGCAATGAAACCCATCACTGTTGGTAAATACTACCTGGAGGAATGGAAACCTCATGGTCAAAGCTTGACCTACCGACTAGCTCCCATGTAGATTTGGATTCAGTAAAGAACAAGTATAGGGTTCCAGATTCTGTAATTATGGACCCACTTGGGGCCTACAATAGTGCTGTCAATTTAGAAGAGTTTGTTGAATGGGTTGCTCTATACATGGCTGTATTTCTGATGGGTCTTTGACTTCTCTTTTGTCATCCTGTTGATTTCTTGGGCTTGGCCCCATGATAGCTCCTTCCTAATAGCTAGAGGATCATGTTATCATGCTATGTGGTGTAGTGTCAAGTTCTTAAGCCCCCGTGTGAGTAGTATTCCGACCTTATTGCCTGGGAGTTTGTTTACACTCATGGTGTTAGACATCATGATGGGAATCAATGTAGCTTCCAATCTTGGATCAGAGGCTGTTTGGTCTAATGTTTGATCGATTCTTAGTATTGTTGAATGGTTCTCATGTTGTTGGCCACCAGTTTCTAAGTGGGTTGTCCAATCCTCATGGACATAAAAGATCCCCTTCTATTCCACTCGAGCAGAAAGGGAAGAAACATTTCTAGGATAGCAAATCAGTTCTTTAAGCAGGAGATCAGTGTCCCTCAAAGTCCTTTGGATGATGTGAACTAGTACCCTCCGATTTGTTAGGAGATCCTTGAGGACGTGAAGAACATGAACCACAAGATCCAAAATGAGAAGTGTTATAGGGAGCCATTGGTGACGAAGAAAGTAAAAGCTGAAAGAAAGAAGCTGACATATTAGGGTTCAAAGGGAACATAATGGCAAGAAACTAAAACATGAAGGAGAAAGGGATTTAAAAAGGGAACGAAGACAATTGGATGGCTCCCAGCAAGGAAACAACATGTGTCATTGTCACAAAATACAAGAAATTCCCCTGATCCACACTGCACGAGAGGAAGTGGAAGGTAAGTCGGCACACGCTACCCCAGACTTGAGAATATGTGTCGTCAAGAAGGCGGTTACAAGTAAGACGAAACAAACGAAAAGCCACTGAAATGACATGAAACAGAGTGAAAAATTCTCATCAAACCCATATGATTGGAGTTTGTAGGGTAACTGGTAGGCCGAAAGAGAGTTAGACCAAACCACAAGACCCAAGGTCTTATGGGATCGAAAACCATAAGCTTGACCAACAAAGGTTAAGATCGGGGACTACCGAATGCGCAAGGGTATGGAATTCAAAAATAGCCATCATTAATGGGGATTTAATGACATACCAGGTGATGGGGGTGTCAATGAACTCCAATGTGATACTCACCCATGATATTTGCCCTTACATTAATATCTTAAATATGCTCCCTTATTAGGGTTATACTATCTTTATTACCATAGAAAGTCATAAAAATTACTCAAGATATTTTTAGACACATATAACCCTAATAAAGGAGCAAAATGGGCCAAAGAGAAAACACCCTAGCTACAATCCTAATATATTGGCGAGCACTTTTAAACTCAATGGTAAATCCAAGAGGCCCAATTTTTTTTCCTGAGCATTTGTCTTGTTTTGGATGTGCTTGTGGCCTGAAATAAGTATACTTATCAATGTCGTATGTGATTAGTTATCCTGAGAAAAAAGAAATCAATATAAAAAGTTATGACTTAGGAAATTGAACAAGTTATGACTTTGTTGGTTTTAATATTTTTAATTTATCCCTAGAATATACAAATTTTTACAATTCAATTCTTTCCTCCAATTTACTAACAGCAAAATTTCCGCATGATAACTAATTAGAGCTTGACATGTGGCATCAAATATCCAAGGAATTGAGGACCTAAAAGGTGGTGTGACCTGGGTGAATGGACCTTAAGTTTGTGCAAGGATTCTCCAACAGATGTTCCCTCAACTTCTGTAGGCTAAGTTTAGGGCCCAACCGCGATGCTTTGTTACGGATGCTCTTGGTTGCCACAAGCTGCAGAGAAATGTGGACAACCTACTTCCTAGAAGTGCTTAGTTTGACTTCCAACTTGGCCACTTGTTGCTCAGAAAAGGCTAGTTTCAGCCTTAAGGTCTCTATGACATGGCTAAGCCAAAAAAAGCATTGGTTATGCTCCTTGAGCTCCTCATTTGCCTCCTTAAGTCATGTGACGCCCCCAAATTCCGTTTGGGATTGAACGGACATTTGAAGCGTCGAGACATGCAACACAAGGTTACCTGCCCCCGTTCATGACATATACGATGCAATGTTCCTAACATGCATCTAGCATTATGCAATATTCGCAGCGGATAATTTTTTTCTTTAGCAATACTATGCACCAAACTACAAATTATCCCAAATATTTGAAACATATTTCATACATAAAGGCATACTAAAAAGCCGTGATCACCACACTAGTCCAAAATGGTTGTGATCAAAAGAATACTTGAAATACAACTCCAAAAGTACAAGTATTAACCTAAGTTAAATACAATACCATCATCAACATCGCACCGTGGCCTAGTTGACCGTATTCAGTTGGTCAGATTCCAATTCTCCTTCGGGTCCTGTAACAAGATCTACCATTCGGGGGGAATGGTAGTTGGGACTACCACAGTGAGATTTGATTACAAATCTCAGTAAGTTAACATAAAACTCACACACAGGTTAAAGATGCATGCATGGCAGTAAAAGCATAAATGCATAATTATAGTCATACATAAACATAGTATAACTTGACATATAGCATGACTTAACCAGAACTTAACGTGAACTGAACTTGACTTAACATGGCATAAACTTAAGCTTAAAACATAACATGAACAAACAACATAACATGAACGTGAAACATAACATGGACTTGAAATATAGCATGAACGTAAACTGCATAACATAAATAAGAACTTGAAAATAACATAAACTTGAACATAACATGTACGTGAGTATAACATAACATGGACTTGATCTAAAACTTGACTTATCATGTATTTGATCTGAAACTGGACTTAACATAAACTTGGAATCTTATTCAATTGTCTTGATTAATAACGTGCGTTAATACGTACTCCACAGTTGTTGTGGCCCCACGTATTCAAGTAACATAAAACATAATACGTACTCCACAGTTGTTGTGGCCCCACGTATTCTACTGTCACAATTGCTGTGTCTCAGTAGTGTATGCTCCACAGTTGTTGTGGCCCCATACTTCATGCTCCACAGTTGTTGTGGCCCCATGAATACACATAACATAAAATATAATACGTACTCCACAGTTGTTGTGGCCCCACGTATTATACGTAACATAAAATATAATACGTACTCCACAGTTGTTGTGGCCCCACGCATTATAAGTAACATAAAATATAATACGTACTCCACAGTTGTTGTGGCCCCACGCATTATAAGTAACATAAAATATAATACGTACTCCACAGTTGTTGTGGCCCCACGCATTATAAGTAACATAAAATATAATACGTACTCCACAGTTGTTGTGGCCCCACGCATTATAAGTAACATAAAATATAATACGTACTCCACAGTTGTTGTGGCCCCACGCATTATAAGTAACATAAAATATAATACGTACTCCACAGTTGTTGTGGCCCCACGCATTATAAGTAACATAAATATAATACGTACTCCACAGTTGTTGTGGCCCCACGCATTATAAGTAACATAAAATATAATACGTACTCCACAGTTGTTGTGGCCCCACGATTATAAGTAACATAAAATATAATACGTACTCCACAGTTGTTGTGGCCCCACGTATTATCATAACATAACATGTCTTATCTTTCTTAATGCATGAGATATTATTTAATATCATATACTTTTCTAACATGGCGTATACTTGTAAATGGCACAATATGATTTAATCATAAACATTTCATGGCATACATGTATCATATGGCATACTTATAACATACAACATTGTATGACAGAAAAGATTGTGTAACAGATAAATATTCATGAGAGATTAAATCATACGTAACAGATAAACATGTAATGACATAGCATGACATGGCATATACGATAACATACATACATAAATTGTAGTTCCCTTACCCATCACACATACACAATAAACTGATAGTAAGTTAGAGGCTAACTTACCTCGATCGTCGCGTTCTATGAGAATAGAGCGCGAAACACGAGGAACTGCACAACAGCTGGAAGAGGAACACTCAAGTCCTTAAGATTTTCACTTCTGAACTCAATTGCCATATTGTAAGCACTTGCAACACCACGGCCAACTTGAGGTTTCACTATACTCGGAAGAGATAAATTGACTTCAGAAAGCCTTTGCACTAAAACAAGTTCATTAAAATTATCAATAACAACCAAACAAACAACTCATTTCTCAATCCATATACTCTTAGCCATAGTCAACCACAAGATGACACCAGTCACCCCGGACTATAATCCATATCATCACTGCTTCGGGACACTGTCATACAGTTTCCCAACACTACACCATACGCTCCACACTTCTCTGCTACGCCATCCAACCCTTCGTGACACGCCATCCGGTGTATCACGACCTAGTACAGAGTACACTCACGTGAACTCTCTTCCATTCACACTACAAAACCCATCACTGCGATACACGTCTCACGGTGCATCGCTACGCGACACGGAGTACGCGCTACGCGTACTTCCTTCGCTACAACACTCATCAACACGATGCACATCACACGATGCATCGCCATACAACACGGAGTACACTACATGCGTACTCCCTTCCTTCTACGACACACATCACTACAGCGCACGTCGCGCGGCGCGTCGCTGCATTACACAGAATACGCTACACGCGTATTCTCTTCACACAACCCGCCGTATCACATCTACGGCATCCATCTCACGCCTATACTTCACAGCACAGTCCACAAAATACACAATCAAACTCAACACTTCACAACCACACTTCGCTTCACAACTACGCAACGAACTCCACAAATACAACTACACAATTCACAAACCAACCAACTAACTATTTTAAACGTAAAATAACTAGAGATAGAAGGTTATACCATCGACGGGATAACCCGTGCGTCGCTCGTTGTTCGTCACGAACATGCGTCGGAGGAACGTACGTGGCGGTAACACCGCGTACGGTGGCTGTCCACCACATAAAGTGGTAGTTTGGAACCGAGAAAAGCTAAGCGTGGCCTTGGAAGGCTCATGGTCGCCTTGTGATGGTCAAAGGTGGCGGAACACGGCGGCTCACGCCGTGAACAGTAAATCCGAACGGTGAGCGGAAACGCGAGGTAGCGAAATTTCATAGAACTTCATGGCAAGCTAGGGATAGGTAGATGAACATGTGGTGGAGCTGTGGTAGCGAGGTGGTGGTCGGACGGTGGCTAACGGCGGCGGATCGGCCGTTTGAATCCATTTTCGGCCTTGGAGAGTGTAGGAGAGTGTGAGCTCTACGAAGCTCCGTTGGCCATGAAATTTCTTGGGGAGGTTCATGAGGATGAGAGGAACAAGATGGTGGTGGTGAAACACCACGGGTGGCCGTGTACGGCGGCGCACGGTGGTGAAACCGAACATGTAATTTTGAGAAACCCATATGAAAAAAGTGAGAGTTTGGGAAAAAGAAAGACATGGGAGGAAGCCCTTGATGAGGTGAGTCCAATGGTGGTACTTGGTGGTTGATTTGGCCGTGTATGGTGGTCCAAAAATGAGAAAAACCCCTCGAGACCCATATCTTTGAAGGGAGAATAGAGAGAGAATGAGAGGTCGGTTTAGTACACCACCGGCGTGGTTGTACTCGCCGGAGGGAGGGAATGAGGCCGGAGTGGGAGGTGGGGTCCGCGGCCGGAGGTGGCGCCGGCTGGAGCTTCAAACCGAACGGCAATGGTGGAGTTCCTCCATTCCGTCGGCCAAGAGAGAGAGAGGGAGAGAAAAAGAAAAAAAAAGAAAAAAAAAAAGTGAAGAGAAAAAAGGTAGGGCCAGAGTATATCGCTTCAATTCTACATTTCGGGATCCTCAAATAAACCAACAGTGAGTTAAAACACTGATTAAAAACGCGTAAATGTTTTATTTTAAATAAAACACTTTAAATAAAACACTACGATGAATTAAGGTAGAATATTATTTTATAAACTAAAATTTATAAAATAATATTTCCTCATCATTATATAAAAATGATAAAGTACCGTTAATTAATCGAAGATGATAAAATCATTTAAATTAATAAAACACTTAATTACTACACTGAGAAGAATTAAGATAGAATATTATTTTATAAACTAAGGTTTATAAAATAATATTTTCTTCATCATTATATAAAATGATAAAGTATCATTAATTAATCAAAGTGCATAAAACACTTAAATTTAAATAAGAATTTTCAACGTAAAATTAAACCTCTTAATATCTTAAAACAATTAAAATATTTAATCTAAATAATTATCCACAATTATAATATTTTCAGAGCTCATTAAATTATTATAATTGTGCTATTTTAAAAACAAGCTTATCTAATACTTTGAAATTCGGTGGATAAGATCCGGAATACGCCATCGAGGTACAACGCTTAGGATAAAACTGTTCATGATTTTACAGTTGTCGGTGAAGAACAAATTACGTGATTTACGGAAAAGATAATCTATACGCGTGATTCCAGATGAGGGTAAAGACGAGAGAGATAGTGACTGCTGTCGGGAAAGAAACCAAAACGGATTGTCTTGCCGTCTACTATGCGTGAAAAAGAAAAGGAAGAAAAATGGTACAGAGATAAGAATTAGCGGGCTGTTACAAGTCAAGCCTTTGAACAGGCCACTCGCCATGGGTGCAATCAAAGTCCAATCTAAGTGCTCGACGAGAATCTTTTACCTAAGCTGCCCTGTTAGCATACTAAATGCAGCACTACTTGGTCTCCTCTAACTCTTCATCTAGGAAATGGAGCTTAGCTCGCCTAGTGTCGCATTCCTCCTCCAAGACTTTAGCCTCGAAGTAGAACCGAGACACCTCTTCTCAGGACTTCTCAAAATCCTATCGAAAATCAACCATATCATCCCAAAAGGCAACAAAGTCACCCTCTAGCGTATGGGAACAAGACTCAAAATGGGAGTAAGCCTCTTCTAACTCATTCCTCTCTACCCTTACCTAAAAAAGAACTCGGCAGACTTTGTCAGCAAAACCATGCAAAGAGCAAACTTCCTTCTCTAAATAAGCCTAGCGATCAACAATCCAGCTAACAAGCGAACCAACCCCTTGGGACTCAACAAAAGTCACTCCACTATCTCAATTCACTATTATTCTTAAAGAACTCAATTCAGCTCAACATTCAAATGGGACCTTAAGAGTTGAGATTAGAGATTGATGGGTAAGATCAAGAAAAATGTGAAATCACAATGAATGAAGGTTAAGGTGATACGTAGATTAGTTTATGTTCCAAGGATTCCAGTTAGCTCTTCATTAATCAATGTAAAATCAATGCAAGCTATGAATTGTGTATTTTTTGCCACTAATGCATCCACACTTGGTGATGTAGGCTACCACTGCTATGCATTTACGCAACAATCTTAATTGGCAAGGAGAAGCTTCTAATCGATACAAGTGGTGTCCTTGGAGTCAATCCTTGATATGTTTGAAATCTAACAAAGTCCAACTTATGAAGACTTTTGGGTATTCTACAAGAGAAATGCTATTTCTACTTAAAAGAAATGTATGACCTGTTGTGTACTAATGTTGCAATACTTTGTGACGCTGCCTCATCGGCCTTGAATTTAGGTTGGATAGAATATGGTTTAGCTTAGGTGGTATGATCACACATCTTGATTCCTTTACAATCGATTTCATGATTTCTCTTTATACCAAGTGTCCAAAACTATTCACTGAGTGTGGCTAAGATTTTTCCAAGTGTCCAAATAAAACTTTTCTAACCTAATTTGGATATTCCAGACTGTGATTTTGAAAACACTACACTTGGTGCTACTATTGAAGTAACTATTCACTTCGGGAAAGTGAAAAATAAGTTTTGCAATGAGAAATCCTAAATATCCATACAAACATAACTATGCAATTCGTTTATTGAAATTCAACCCCAAAGTACCTCGAATTAAGCAAAATGAATTTTCATACAAGTTTATCATTCGAAAACTAAAAATGGGATTATTGCACCATAAAATCCTAAATAATTAATTAAGTCTAATGGTGAATAACATACCACATTCTGACACTTCTAACTATCTCAAATAAATAAATATGCGCTTCTGGCATCATAGTGAGTGGTAACACTAACGATACTGACAAACTAAAATCTACGCAATTGCTCAATTAGTGAAAACTTATGGAGTTTCCACGAGATTCTTAAAGCGTATAGAAATTTCACCATTGAATTTCTAGCAAGCTCTTACACTTCTCCTTATTACTAGCATCAAAATATACCTCACATTTCTCATCTCTAAGGATAGCACCAGTTCTTGCTCGTTGTAGATCTTGGAAGAGAGCACCATCTACATTAAGTTTGAGAGAGCCAACAGAGGGAGGCACCCAAACTCCTTGGGACTTCTTGTTCACTCCTTTATTGTCATGGAAGTCTGGCCCTAATGAGGGAGCATTGTGAGCTGCTATAGTAGGCTGCACCTCCTTGTTCTCAAACACTTTCTAATTTCTGCTATACCAGAATCCCTAAGCCATAAGCAAGACTTTCTCCAATACATGATGACTGCCATTAGCCTGAGCAAAACAAACAAGATCATCATTACCACATGATGACTGCCATTAGCCTGAGCAAAACATACAAGATCGTCAAAACCAGTAAAATCTGCTGCCAAGCGATGCCACAATTCATGGCTTTCCCAACACTGTCTCAGTTTGGGGCATTTACATAGAGCATGAATCACATCTTCTGCTGTAGTTCCACAAAAAGTACATAAGTCATCTGTAAAACTTGCCTTCTCCTCAAATTGACTTTTTTAAGAAGATCATACTTGCAAGCACGCCATATAAACACCTTTATCTTGTTAGGAAGGTTGAGCCTCCATATCCCTTTCCACAACCTCTTCTAGTCAGCAGCAGTGGAGGACTCAGCTTGCCTGGCATCATGCTCCAAAACTCTGAAGAGCTTATAATGGTTTACTTTCTCAATATCCCACCACCTAGTGTTTTGACCAATAAGGGAGTCAACTTTTTGGCTAGCATCCAATTCTACCCTATGAACACAGTTTTTTAGTAGCCTATGATTTGGAACCCAAAAATCAGTTTACACATTAATCTTACTTCCAGTCCCCACCCTTCATCTACAACCTAGCATCATATGTTTCTTTGAACTCCAAATACCTGTCCAAGCATACGAAAGGGAGTGACCCAATTTAGCATTCAGAAAATCAATATTAGGGAAGTATTTAGCTTTATAAATCTTATGCAAAAGAGTAGACTTCTCATTCATAATTCTCTAGTCTTGTTTTGCAAGAAGTGCCATATTCAAAAGCTTAAGATCTTTAAAACACATCCGTCCATCAGCCTTTGAGTCACACATCTTTCTCCAGATGACCCAATGGATCTTATTCTCCTCATTCTCCTGTCCCTGTCCAGAATTTTCTATCATTCTCTCCAACTCCTTGCAAAAACCATTTGGTGATTAAAAACATCTCATAGTGTAAGTGGGGATGGACATAACCACTACTTTTATCAAAATCTCCTTTCCACTTTGTGACAACAGCTTTTCTTTCAAACGCTTCAATTTCTACCAAACTCTATGTTTAATCTTAGAGAACCTTTGATTTTTTTTTATGCCCAATAATAAGTGGTAATCCCAAGTATTTTTCATATTGTTGATGTTGTTGTGCTCCCCACAAAGCTAGAAGTTCTTCTTGTCTGCTTATTAGAACATTTCTGCTAAAAACCATTGTTGTCTTGGTTCTGTTAATCTTTTGGCTTAATGCTTGTTCATACACTCCAAAAAGCTATTAGATCCTCAGATTCTCCTGTATGTTAGCCTTACAAAACAAGACATAATCATCTGCAAATAGCATATGATTAACTCAAGGTGCCCTTCTACATAGTTGAATGCCTATGAGTTGATGAGCAGCTTCAACTTGTTGAAGGAGACAAGTAAGGCCTTTGGAGCAAAGTAAGAACAAATATAGGGAGAGAGGATCCTCCTGCTTGGGATCTCAAGAGGGAATAAATGGAACCCTTAAGCTCTCCATTAATCAATAAAGAGAATGAAACATATATAACACAAAACATGATCAATTAGACCCAATGACGACTAAACCCCATTTTCACCATAGTGGCTTCAAGGAAAGACCAACTAATCTTGTCATATACCTTGCTCATGTTTAACTTAATAAACATGAACCCATTTTTACCCTTTATTTTTTCCTCAAAAAATGAATAATCTCATGAGCAACGAGGACATTATCAGTAATTAAACGCCCAGGAACAAAAGCACACTAAGAAAGGGAAATTACATGAGTCAGAATGCCTTTAAGCCTATTAGCAGCCACTTTTGAGATTATCTTATAGATAACATCACAAAGGCTTATAGGTCTATACTCAGTAATAGAAACTAGATTCTTTTTCTTTGGGACCAAAGCAATAAAAGTGTGATTAATGGGCTGAGGAAACTGGCCAGAGTTAAGAGTATTGAGAGCAACTATTGTCACTGACTTTCCCACAATATGCCAATACTTATGGTAAAAGAGAGGAGCCATCCCATCAGGTTCTAGTGCTTTGGTGGGGTTCATTTACTTTAGGGCCTCAATAATTTCTGCTTTTGTGAATATCTGTGATAGCACCTAGTTCATTTTATCAGTAACTAGACCTTATAATCCATCCAAGGACTCCACATTCTCCCTTTGGACAAAAGTAGAGAATAAGTTTTGGAAATAGTCTACAATGATCTTGTCTCGTGCTTCCATTACATGCCAATGTCCCTCTTCATCTTGAATGCCAGTAACAAAATTCTTCTTTTTTTTTTTTTTGCCCTTTGGGATACTCTCCTGTGAAAATACTCAGTTTTAAGGTCACCCTCCTTTAACCATAAAGCTTTTGATCTCTTTCTCCACATAACTTCTTCCTTTTTCTAGCCAAATCTGCAACTCTCCTCTAATCTCCTTCTGCAAGGTCACATTCTGAAGTTGAGGGTCTTCCTCAAGAGCCTGATTCAACTTAACTCTTGCCTTCTTGATATTTTGATAAACATTACCAAAAGAATATTTGTTCCACATTTCTAATTTTTCATTGCATCTAGAAATTCTTTCCATAACCCCATGCATGTCTTCCCTCCCTACATGACACTGCCACGAGTTAGCTATCACTCTTTCACAATCCTTATTCCCAACCCACATTGTTTCAAACCTAAAAGGTCTATTTCCTCCTCTATGAAAGTCATCTTCATAGATTAGCGAAAAAAACCCGAAGATGATCAGAGTGGGCAGCTATTCCATGCTTAACTCTTATGGTGGGGAACATATGCAACCAGCTACCATTTGCTAAAAATCTGTCGATTCTTTCATAGATTCTATGAGGAACCTTTATCCCATTACACCAGGTGAATTTTGGGCCCGAAAATCCCATATCTGCTAAGGCACAAACATCACGAACTTGTCTAAAGCCAATCATTTGCTTCTCAGATCTTGTTCTACCCCCACTTTTCTCTTGATTACACAACACCTCATTGAAGTCCCCAAAAACCAGTCAAGGTACAAGTTGAGAAACTGTTAGTCTCCTTAAAAGAGACCATGACTCTTGTGTTCTAGCCACTTTAGGATTTCCGTAGAAACCTTAAAAACCACCCATTTGTCACCCTCTTGTCACAAGCATGAATGTGAGAATTAGAGTAATTTTGGATTTGCAAATCTACTTCCTCTTTCTATAGTAGAGCCAACCCACCACTCCTCCCAATACAATCCACTGCAAAACTCCCTCAAAACCCATCTTTCTCTTCACAAACTCCATTTTCTTAGCAGACAACTTTGTTTCCATAAAAGATACTACCAATGGAACTTCACTCCTTACTAAATCAAGGAATGTTCAAATTTTTTGTGGGTTCTCAAGTCCATGGGAATTCCTATTTAGTATTTTCATGGCTCCCAATGAGGCTGGCTTCCAGCCTCCACCGATATAAAAGATACATCACCATCTTTGTTTGGTGCCTCCTGTAGAGGGGAAATCATGGATTGGACTGCTTGCTTATTCTTCCTCCCCTTTTGCTTGTTTTCTCACTAACAAACCCTTCAGTCCCTCCATCGAATCCTCTTTTTTTCATTTGTATCTTGGCTATAGATTCAGTAGGCAACACTTCACATCGGGCTCTTCTCTTCCAAGTTTTACAAGAAGTTGGTTGCTGCTTTTGTTTCCTCAGTTTTGAAATAACAATCTACTCCTCCATTTGATCAACCAAATGCAGGCTTGGACTGAGGCCCTCTTCATAATTTTGGCTGGACAGTGGGCTATTATTTGTATTACCTGGGCTCATATGATGGGGGTGGGCAGCCCATTAGTAGCTAGGCCCAGTTGTGGACTGTCATTCACGCTTAGACTAGCTGGAAGTTCCTTCTCACTAGACCATAAAAGTCTCAAGATTCTCCCCCATTACTACTTCAGAAGGAATCTTCTCCCCCTCATTTCCATTTTCACCACTTTCCTTATTCAGCTCATCCATTAAAACCAATCCCTGAGTATCCTCCCTATTCACAGCCAATCCCATAATCTCCTTTCCATCTCTTGCTGCCTTCTTGCCACTATCAGTGCCCTTCCAAAATGAGCTTTAGGAGTTGACCCTTCATCGGAATTGTCTCCAGAATCTTTTCGATCACTGGAACCACCATCATGTCGCTCAGCCTGGTACCTATCCTAATATCTTCCTTCTGAGTATGGTCTAAAAGCTTGTCAACCTTGCGCCTTCCTATAGCCTCTGCTCTGAGCCATGAGCCAAATTGTTCACTGCCCACCATTTGCTTGGTTTCTCTGGAACAGGCCTTCCTTATATGTACTATTCATCCACACTCAAAGCACACATGAGGAAGCTTCTCATACTTCAATGGCACCCACACACAATCTTCATTTACTATAATGGTTCTTCCTCGGGCGATGGGTTTTGTGATGTCAATAAAAATCTTCACACGTAAGCTCTTCCCCCATCCAACTCCGTAATCATCTACATCAACCTCCTCCTCCACCCCTATTGAACTACCCACTCTTTCACCTATACTTCAGTTCATGTAAGCGGTAGATTATGGAGTTGCACCCACATCGAAACGTGGTTGAAGTCTATTTTACTAGGTTGAAGCAGGCCATCATATGGTTTGATCACAAAAAGCAAATTATAAAAAAACCACGGTCTCCCCCTTCCACTCGTTGTTTATATGCATGAGTCTCAAACAACAAGATAAACAAATTCGGTTCCACCTCTTGGAATATTGCTGGTTTACTTAAGAGCCATACCCTTTCCATAGTGGCTGCGATCGTTATTTTGCTTATTATCTTCTACATGCAAACCTTACTAATTAGAACCGTTCACCCTTACGTTGAGCAATTATGATATCCTCTGCATTGAAGGCTATTGGTGCATCTTCCTTTTCTATGAGGGTAAGAATACCCCACCGATCCTCCAGTTCCTCCATAGGAAGAAGAAAGACTGTTACACCACCTTTGCTAAGCACCAATGAGCTAGAGAGGAGACAACACAATGTGATTTTTGTATTCCAAAAGAAGTATATAAGGGAGATCTTAGAAAAACTCAAAATGGATAGTTGTAATTCTGTGAATATCCTTGTTGCAATGGTTACAAAATTTCCAAAAAAAGAGAGAAATGAACGAGTCATTGAGACAACTCTTTATAGAGACTTGGTTGGAAGCTTGAGGTACTTGACCATCATAAGACCATATATTGTCTATGGAGTTGGACTCATGTGTCGTTATATGGAGAGTCCAATGGAGACTCATTGGTTAACTACAGAAAGAATCCTAAGATACATCAAAAGCACCAGTTTTATTTGGTTGTTCAGATAGTGATTGGGGAAGTGATAAAAAGGAAAGGACAAGTAATATTGGATATGTGTTCTATCTTAGTTCAATAGCATTTTTGTAGGCATTCAAGCTTAAAAAAAGGAATTGTAGCGATGTCTACTTCATACCTATGAAGCAAAATATGTGGCAACCTCCTTTACAGTTTGGAAAACTATATGGCTAAGGAATATCTTGAAGAAATTAGAGCATCCATAGTAAGAACTAACAAAAATTTTATGTGGATAACAAATCAATTATAAAGCTAACAAAAAATCCGGTGCAATATGGTAGGAGTAAACATACTGATAGTCTCATTTCTTAGAGACAGTGTAAAGCAAAAGATAGTAGAACGGTAATATTGCCACAACACTAAGCAAGTAGTAGATACTTTTACCTAGCCAGTATCAAGTGAAACTTTCATGAGGTTAAGAGACATGCTTGGTATAATGATATCTTGATTTGAGTGGGTGTGTTGGAATTTTAACCAAATCTAGCGTCCGAAGACTTTTAGGTATTCTAAAAATAAAACTTCTCAATTCCCAAAAGTGTCTCATTTGCTGGATAAGACACTGTGTTGGAGTTGATGTCTGAGCGCAAGTGTGAAAACACACAGCTTTGATGTGAGACAGGAGATGTGTTCGACCGCACTAGGTGGCAATGTGGGAAACGCCCAAGGAAGTTGTTTCCTCCTTTGGTTGCCGGTGCAAGTGCGGAGCTCGACTTGGAGAATTAGGTGGGAGATGGCTTAACCATGCTAAGTAACGAGGAGGGATCAGACACTTAGGAGAGGTATTCCCACCTTTGATTTTCAGTGCAAGTGCGAAACTCAGTTTTTCTAAAGAAGATGTTTAACCCTGTTGAGGGGCAACCCATGTGCTCGAGTGGGGTTAGACTCGTCGGGAGATGTGCTCAACCTTGTTCAGGAAGGCTAACTCGAATGTGGTTGAACCCAATGAGAGATGTGCTTGGTTGTGCTTCTATGGTGGGAGGTAGAATCGACCACACTATTGTGGTGAGAGGTCGGGCTCAATCTTGTTGAGAGGTTTCTGCCTAAAAACCAAACAAGTTAGTGGAGATAATCTAGATTACAAGTCTGAGATTTGCAATCGTGGGCCATCTCGGTAAAGTGTGGTGACGGCTTGAGGTGCATAGGCGAGGCTCGCCACTGGGTGATTTCCAATGAAGTATGTTCCTTGGGCGTGCTACCACTAGGATTCTCGTTGGGAACAAATTTTTTAGTAAAAGTGAAATTCAAATAGCAAGTTTGAAAGAGGCAAACCAGGGTCATTTAGTTGTTTTCAATTTTTCCCAATAGATATTGTTCGCTATTGAATGATTTTTGCCTAGCGGAAGTTGTTCATCTTTGAGTACTTTTGTAGTTATGAAGATTGTTTGCATTGTATCGTAGAGCAAAATCCACTACTCTTATATCCTTTGGATCAATTTCCTTGGTGTTCTGATAATACTGTTGATGAGCTTTATGGCTACCTTTGAGGTTAGATCAGTGGGTCAATGGGCCATGATTGTTGGTCAAGTCTAGCAACACTTACAACAGGCGCCATGCCCGTGCGTGCCTTCAAGGGATTGGTGGGTTAATGAAGGCAAATGGGCAAGTAACTACTATGCAAGAAACTTGTCATGGGCGAACAACTTATTGTGTCGTGTAAACTTGTGTGGGCGAGCAAATCCAATGAGACTGTAGGGTGGCGAGAAAAGGTGGCAAGCAATAAGAACTGGTGACGCACAACAACTTGTATGGTGGCTTGCGTCACGTGATTTTCGGTAGTTTCATCTTCTCTGTGGCGCTCTTAGGATGGTCGAGCAAACTAGTTTGGTCTTGCTATGCTTATTGCCTACCACATGGGTAGTGAGGTGCTGCGCGAGGTAAGGCTAGTGTGTTGTTTCCTGGTTTAAGGGTGGTGAGGTGCTTGTGAGTTGTTGGCCACCATGATGGTGGTGAGGTTGGGCGAGTAAGGTGGGTTGTTAATTGCCATGAGGGTGGCGAGGTGCTTGTTACCTGTTGCCTGCTAAGAGGTATAGCATGTTGTGGCCCTAGCAAGAGAGACGCCATCATCTCCATCTGTCTGCCTAGTGAGGAGGGGGGCAAGAGTGCTTCTGCCTACCTTGAGCATCGCCGGTGGTTGAGATGTCATGCATGCTATCCACTTTGGGACGCTATGGGGGTGCACACGGCAAGGCCAGGGTTCCAGGGCACCTTGTGATGTGAGTAGCTCCCCTGGGTGAGCTTAGGTGATGATGGTGGAGAGTTTTGTGGAGGGCTAAGCTTTTGTGGTTGAGGACCATCTTGCTAGAGGCAGAAACTTCTAGCGGATCAGAAGGTGGCTAGTGTGTGGATCTATAGCAACTTGCACCTCCTTCGCATACAAATAGACATATTTATATGCAACGAATGTACATTTTGTTGCAAATAAACATATTTAATTGCAAGGAATGTACATTTCGTTGCAAATAAACAAGCTTTTGCAATGAATGTAGATTTTGTCACAAATAAACATATTTAATCGCAATGAATGTACATTCCCTTGCAAATAATCACTCTTTCGCAACAAATGTGCAATTTGTTACAAATAAACATATCTTTTGCAACAAATGTACATGTTATCATGAAGACAGTAGCAACGGCAATAAATTGATTTGCAGCGATAAAATTTCATGGCTAAACTAATTATTTGCAACGAAAAAAATATCGTCAAGATATACTTTTCCCATGACTGCATTTTTGAGAGTAGGGCAACGAAAAGTGATCGTTGCAAATACATTTTTGCAATGAAAAAAGGACTTATTGCAACGAGAAATTGACTTTTTGCAATGGTCTTTTCCATTGCAAAAAGTGATTTTTGTTGTAATGACATCTAGGGGGTATGTTTGTCATTATGTCCCTAACTAGTTATCTTCATGTTCTTAATTTGGCATCCCTATTCTCTAATATACCGATATATATATATAGAAAAGAAGGCAGCAACTTATTCATGCACAAATGCAAGGAAATGTATGAGTGAATCAAGTGTTTTCAGCACTAATAGATGTTTCAAAGCAGTGCACATTACATATACTCAGGGTTACTATGAGATCTTGTTAAGTTCGACGAGGCATTTGTCTTCATGCACGGGTCCGTGTGTATAGCGGATTGGGGCATCTGGATTAAGTCGCTTCAGCCTGCACTCATGATATTAAAATTACCTGATTAGGAAGTACAATATTATTCTTCAGAATCACCGCAACAGAAGGGAAAAAGAAAATTTTCCCATAATATTGTAAAGGACTGAAGAAACTCACTCGTAGTTAAGGACAAAATAATGAAGGAAAATGGTCATGACAAGCTTGGCCAGAGAACTTCCTGGGCAAAGCTTGCTTCCTGCTCCAAAGGGAATGAAAGCCCCTGCTTTCGTTTTTATATTCTATTAATACAAAACAAATAAAAATTCAATTATTTTCATGCATACACACGATGAACATATTGGTCAAAAGAGTAAAAATAATAACAAAAAACAATTAGAATTAATGTAAGTAGCAAGTAAGAATTATATATATATATATATATATATTTATATAGAGTGCTTACATCCCATCTCAATGGATTAAAATCTTTTGGGTTTTCATAAGTTTCAGAATCCATATGAACAGCTCCAGTCCAGACCAAAACTTTCCATCCTTTTGGTATGGTGTAGCCTGGAAATTAATAAATAACTCTTCTTTTGAGCAATAATATAAACAAGAGGAATATAAATAGGTCAGAAAATATTGGAGGCATGACTAATTAATTACCATGCATTGGAACATCGACTTTGGCCTCTCGAAATATGGACAAGATATTTGTCATGCGCAACATCTCATCGACTACCTATATCATAAAAGACAGGAATATATATGCAGCTTTTTACATGAATCTAAGTAATCTTAAGAGTAATGCTAGATATTGTCTTAAGATGTACAAGTCTTGTATATTTGATAGAATTGGAAGCTATACGCCTCTTTCTTATGGGGTAGAGGATCCAATCGTGGCCCATGCCACCACCACCACAACGAAAAATAAAAAAATTAAAAATAAAATAAAAATCCACACTACCTTAGCAAGATAGTTCATTTGTTTAATTTCCTTAAGGTTCAATCCTTTTTGGGTAGATGGTCTTCTCTTTATAATCTCGTCTTGCTCTTCCTGGCAAATGATTTACAGCATATATACTCAGTGATATCAGTGAGCACCCATTATAAATAACAGTACGTAGTAGTGTTAACTTTTTGAGGTTTAAATTAGCAAAGATGCAGCCACTTTGGTTAGATTGCAAACGTAGTACCTTGGCTATTTCTTGAATTTCAGGGTGCTCTGTTAGGTGCAACATTGCCCACAATGTAGTAATTGCGGAGCCATTAAAACCAGCTGCCAAGAAAGTGAGAAGCAAATCTACGACATGCTCATCCTCCAATTTTTGACCTTCCTCATCTTCAACTTCCATAAGGAAATCTATCATATCTTTCTTTGCCTTGGGTTGATCACTTTTAGTCATAATCATCCTCTTTTCGTTCAACACTGATTGAAGGACCTTTACCAACTCCTTCCGTGCCTGTTACATGATCAAACAAGTCTTCATGAGAAATTAATTCTCGGATCGCCTTCTACCGCAAAAACTAGAAAATTAATTATTCTTGTGTATATTTTTTTTCACGACCTGCATTGATGTTGGATAAACTTGGTCACATTACATGAGATAGAAGTCTGCAAGAACATTCCATTAAGAAAGAATGAAGATTTTTACCTGCAGTGCTTTGTGGAAAGCGAAACCAGGTAAGTTAATAACCATGGAAACGATTCCCTTCATATAATCACCAAACAGATCTTCCTTGGTCCAGAACGTGGAATTGTTAACAGAGCCCATGAAAATGTGCGCCATGACCTTAAAGGTAGCCGTCTTCATTTCGGTGTAGAGCTGGAATGGCTGCTGCATGCTCGCCCACTCATCCAAGGAATTCACCACCGCCTCTTCTATGAGCGGGATATACATTGACAGTGACTCATGGCCATTAATGGGAGCTGAGATCAACCGGCGCAGACGTGCGTGTTCTGCGCTCGTGACGTTGTGTAGGGATTTCCTTCCTGATATTAGATAAGTGGATTTTGGGTAACCAAGTTTGAAAAGCTCGTCATTTGTCAAGACACGCCGACATAATTCTGGCCTGCAAACGATGATGCTTGGACACCCAAAAAGGTGGGTCTTGTATATGCCAGTCTTCCCGTACCTGTATCATCCAAAAATAAATCAAAATATCTGGAAATCTGGAGCTCGAAGAAAATTTGGAAAATGGCTCGAGCAGTTTTTCTGCAACTCATTAGTCCACAGGGAACTAGCAATATCATGATTGAAGGAAAGTCACCGATCGATCATGTTGTTGTTTGTTATAATATAAGTTGAAGTAACTGAATTCACCTCTTTCAATGATCTTAAAATGTTGAAACAGTTGATGATTTAATATGTTATCAATGGCAACTGCAAAGAGGTTCCGTGGATTTTAATCTCACACACAAACACACACATATAGCTAGGCAAACATTCGTGGGAGAAGTTAAAGAATAGATCGAGACCTGGAGACGAGGCTCTGGATAAAAGAATTTGGGTCACCAGATCTTAGGGATGTGAAGAGTGAAAGCATGTTGCCAATAAAAGGCAAACCCAAATCACCTGGAGGGAGAGTGCATGCCATTTCTCCCAACCTCCCAACATAATACCACTCGTTCACTCTCTTCACAAACCAAAACACAAAAACCCAGCCACCCAATAATAAAGCCCCAGCAATCGTCCACAACACTTCCAACTCCATCTTCATCAACTTCCTTATCTCTTCCAGCTTAAATTCTCACACACACACACACACACACACACATATATATATAACTTCTGACATTTTTTAATAATTTAATTTAAAATTATATAAAAATAAAAATAAAAGAGTATATTCACATTTAATCTTAGATTTATTTTATTCTCCTTAAATCATATATATTTTCATTGATTCATCATTTAAATCTAAATTTTTAAATTTGATTTATTATGTTCTACATACATTTAAATTAATTTTAAATATCATAATATGACTTTTCATGGAACATTTTCTTTATTTGTTTTTAAAAAATTTATGTTGAACAATATGGACAAGCTAAAAAATTTAAATCATAAAAGCTGTGTAAGGCTAAATTTCAAAATAAAAATAAATTCAACGAACTTTTCAACTTTTATCATTGTTAAGATAAGGTTTTGAAACAAAATAAATGACGAATTTCTTATAAATCATTTATTAGTCTATATGAAAAAGGAATGTAATAATTAATAATCTTTATTTGTTGAAACAAATATTGAGATCAATTGGCATGTTAAATATATACACTTTATTTTTTATTTTACATTCAAACTTAAAAGTACTTCTTGTATATTTATGCATGCTTTTAAGTAATACTCTTTTAATTTTTATTATATACAAATTTGTATATATATTACGGCCCTTTACATAAATTTTGGGTACGTCCTTGCATGTATGTGTGTATATATACATTTCATATGCAAATGTAGGGTAGAGGGAAGCCAGTTTTATCTTATATATGATGGCTGCTATTCGATGTTTTTTTTTCTTTTATTAAAAATAGGGGTGTAAAAAAAAAACCGATAAACCGGTAAACTGGACCGGACCGGATCAAACCGGTGACATCGGTCCGGTCCCAAGATTGGTTCGGTTCGGTACCGGTTTTAGTTTTCTTAAAACCGGTTGAAATCGGTCCAGTTTCAATTTTTCTTTTTCTAAAACCGGACCGGACCGATTTATATATATATATATTAATTTTTTATATTGTATATAATATTTATATATAATATATAACTATATATAAAATAGTTTTGTATTATATGATAAATTACTAATTAATATAGCATTAAATTTTAAAATCTTATATCATTTTGCTTATTGTATTAATAGTTATACTAATATTATATAGTGCATATTAATAGTTATACTAATACTATATCACTATATATTATAATATACTATAATATATCATTATAGTCTATAATACAATTATAATATATATTATAATATACTACAATATATTATCACTATAGTATTATATACTATAATATACTATATTATATATTATATAATGTATAATATAGTACATTAAAACTGGTAAAACTGGACCGAACCGGACCGGAAACCGGTAAAACCGGAGTATTGGTTTAAGAGGGTAACCGGTGCGTAACCGGTTTTGAAAAATGTAAAACCGGTACATACCGGTTCAGTCCTAAATTTTGTCCAAAATCAAACCGAACCGGACCGGTTACACCCCTAATTAAAAATGATAAATACATTAAGAGAGAAACAAAGATGGCTGCACGTTACCTGTTCGAGATATTTTAAGCTTGCGTTCGGATAGTAAAATAACTTTAGATATTTTATAAATAATAATAAAATATTAAATAGTAGTGAATAATAACAAAAAATAATAATAAATATTTAAAAAGTAATGATAACTTCCCTACTACTTAAAGGGAGCCTAAGACTAGATGAAGACTTGTAGGATATGAAAACTATTCCATTATGGCATTATGTATTCATTCAACTGTTTTCAGTCATTAGATGATGTAAGTTTCTTTGAAAAATAAACAATCTATTTATATGAAAAAATGATAAATATACAATTTTTTTAAATAAATGATATTTTAAATAACTTATAATATTATACTACTATATTTTAAATAAAATTATACTACTATATTTTAAATAAATGATATTTTTATAAAATAACTTATAAAATTATCATATGTTTTAAAAAATTTCTTATTTAAATTATAATTATATAAAAAATTATGAAAATGATTACGTGTTTATTGCTTTTTTATTTACTACAATAACTATATTTTACTTGTATTATTTATAATATAATATTGGTCAAATATAATCATGAAAACATCTTGGAACTTTGTAGCACGTGTTAACATATAAAATATGAAGTGGTGCTGATATTCAGTGTTTTTTTCAAAGTACTCAAGTTGATGTGATATAATTAAGAGCCGAAATGTATAGCACCATAAATTTGTCTTGGAAATGATGATAATGAGCAGATTTTAGCCCAAATACTCGGCACCATTAAAGAGTGATGATACCATCAAGCAAGAGGCACAGCCCACGGCATAAATCATTCTTTCTATTTGAACATCAATGGAAGATTTTGTTCCCTGAGATTTCGTCCGTGTCATAACTTATAGATAACTGGAAAGTTGCATTATTTCTCCTGTAATTTATTTTCTTCTCTGACTTTTCTTGTAGTGAAGGCTTTACTTGCTTTCACTACAAGAAAAGTCATTACTTCCGACGACATTATATCGCCACAAAAATTTGAACGTTGCCGAAAATAAATACTTGCGATTATTTTTTTCCGCCGGTATTGTGTCGCTATTGTTGAGTGAGGAAAAAACGATCATGGCTTTAGTTACCATAGCCGCAAATACTTTTTTAGCAACGACAAATTACGGCCGCTAATACTCTAATAGTGCGTCGGAAAATATTTATCTAACTTATTGATATAAGAGTAAAATTTGAGTTTTTTGCGGCAACAATTTGTCTCCACAATAAGTTTTGGTTAAATGAACAGCTGCGTTGTTACCTCCTATGACTATTAGCAGGGCGACTATAGGTCGCCGCAAAAAGCTTTTCTTGCTATAATTCATTTCCGTGATTTACAATTATTTATCATTTCAGCCTCTTTTTTTTAAACAGCTGTAGTCTCCCATTAGATACAATATCCAACGCATGTAATAGATCAACATATTCCCTAATAAGCATACACTATCGTGAATTAATCATTTACATGATATAGATGTTTCAAATACCCCCAACATATATAGTATATCATTCATTCATCATAAAAAGTGCTATTTGAAATTTACCCCAACATCCCACATTAATAGATCAATGTAAGTTTACATGTGTACTCCTCATCTTTATTGTGTAACAAGGATTTCCTAATCAAGTCTTGATCATCATGGAAGCTGCCTTCTTCATCTCAAAACCTAAAGGTATACCTCTTCATTTGAAAACTGGAAGCCTCCTTCATTGATCTCAAAGCTGCAAAAATTTAGATTCACAAATTTTTCTTTAGTTTCCAAAGCCCAACAGAAATTTAAATTGTAACTACAAAATTAGGAAACCTAAAAACCATTATAAACCAAAAGAAAATGGGTGCATGCATGCTTTTCTTTACTTGTTACACGGGCTCAATGTTCTGTAATATGATTTATTCTTAAATGTTGCTTAATTAAGAAGTATAATTAAACTACAAATCCCCATACTATTAATGTTTCTAAAATAAAGTCAGCTAATTAGCATCTTCTGCCTTGCTATGCAAATTAATGTTTTGCTAGCTAGCTCAAGAGCCAATAGAAAGGACTTCCAAAACTCAAAATGATGGAAAATTGTCCAGCTCCAACTAGACAAAATATGTTGGGAATTGGGACATTTATACCGTACATGGCAATTGATTTCTTGTAGTCAGAGGATATTCTCAATTAAAGGAAAAAAAAAAAAAAAGGTCCTGGCCTGCATGCCCGTTCTAATTTTGATGTACTTAATTCTAACATGTAAGTCATATTAATCATTGAGGTACTTAGAAAATCACAAAAAAACATGCAATTCTTGATATGATAAGAAAAAGAGCAATATTTAGGGGGACTAATTAATATTTTAGATATATAACTATATATATATATAAAGTTAGAGAATCATAGATATGTACCTTTTTCACTTCTTGATTTGGTCCCAGCCTACAGAAACCAAAGTACTGCAAAATTAGACTTCCACATCAAAATCCTTCACAGTGAAGGTTGTATTGTGTGTAGCTCCAAGTCAGTGATAACCCTTGCAAAACATAAAGCCTAACACCATATATCTAATAATCCAAAAAAGTTAGATTAGGAGACACTTTTCTATGACGTGTAAGGCACAAATCCATCTCCATACACAAAACGCACAAAAAACTTATTGACTAAAAAAGGAACTGCCTATGCAGGTCCCTGAGTTTCTCTATGAGACTCTCATTGGATTTGCCTCTATGATTCCATGTATGAACTTAATAATTTGTCGTACTCGGCTTGCTTCACCAACACTTTCTCTACATTCCCCCGTAATTCTTCCAACTGATTCTTGTAATACTCAGCATCCTTCTCATGCCTCTCTGCACGTTCTATTAATGCTGCAAAATTTTCTGTAGTGTTCTATCTAGATGACTCAGGGATAACCATCTCCCCCAACCCCTTGCATACCCTGGCCTGTGGCCTAGTACCTCCCTAAAGATTGATGCAGCAACATCCTTAGTCTGCTTCTCAGGCTCTAAGTTAGAGTACTTGGCAACCATTTCATTCTATTCAAGGAAGTGAAATAACACATTAATAGGTACACATGGATTTGTTCAAAACTACAAGGTAAATAATACGTACACATGGATTCATTCAAAGTCACTCACATGTTTCTCTTCCGTCGCTGGAGTCACAAATTTACCCTTCTTCTTACTCCACCTCACCTCTTTAAAGAAATCAATAAGGTGCTTATCACTCTCAGACTACAAATACAAGCAGGGATTAATACTATTTGTCGATTAAAATCAGCAAATAATATGTTACTTCCTACATTTGCATGTACAAATCTGAATAAAATTCGTACCCTAATTTGCATTAGTCTTACGAAGGAGGTTCGTCCAGCAAGTGGTTTGTTTGTTGCTTCACTCTATTACTTTTATTTTTCTCAGATATCATCTACAACTCACAGACTTGTATTAACACAACTAGATCATAAACATATAAAAAATAGCACAATCAATATCGATTAGACTTACCCTAAATTCTGCGCTTGACCATCGAGCGCATAACTTCACCCAAGTAGCTAGTGTCACCAACTCTGGCATATTCGCAAGAGCTTCTTCGTTCGTCTTGTAACTCTTGTATATTTTGTGAAGATCATACCGAATATGATTGAACCTCTTCCTAAGAGTCTTTGTTACTGTATCAAGGTGAATTTTCTTCGTCCAGTCAAGGACGAAGTCAGCCTAGAGACAAACAGCAAACACATTAATTATCTGGTAACACAAATAATAACTAAAAATACATTGAAACATGGCAAATGATAGGCTAGGTGGACCATTACATCAAAGAATGTAGGTGGAAATATCATCTCTAACTTGCACAAAATGACGGCTAAATCAGACTGAAGCCGTTCTAAGACATCAACCTTGATAGTTCTTGCACAAAGTTCTTTGAAATATGTGCTCAGCTCAGTCAATGCTAATCGTATATCTTGTCGTAAGTATCCACAAATTGCAACAGGTAGTAATCTTTGCATAAAAATATGACAATTGTGACTTTTCCTGCCAGAGATTTTGCAATCGACAACACTCACACATCTCGCAATATTAGAAGCAAAGCCATCTGGGAATTTGACATCATTCAACCGTTTACAAAAACCTGCCCTCTCATCTCTATACAAGGTGTAACATGCATGTGACATACTCACGCATTGTCCATCCTAGATCAAGTATAACTATTTTCTTATATTGAGTTTGGAAAGGTCATGACGTGCATTAACATGATCTTTAGTTTTCCTAGTGATATTCATCAAAGTTCCTAAGATGTTGTCACATATGTTCTTCTCAATGTACATTATATCAAGGTTATGTCTAAGCTTTAGAGTTGACCAATACGGCAATTGGAAAAAGATACTTCTTTTGGTCCAATTTAACTCATCAGTGGTACGCTTTCTCTTCTTTGTAGATTTGCCAAAATCAGTATCTGGAATATTCTGTAGTTGATTAAATATATCTTCTCCTGAAAACTGCTGAGGTGGGCCACAATGCTCTGTACTGCCATTAAAAATACTCTTTTTCTTTCTCCAAATGTGGCCCAGGGGCAAGAATTGGCGATGACCCATGTAACAATGTTTTCGACTGTATTTCAACCACAACAAATCTGTTTCTTGCTCGCACGATGGACATGCCATCTTCCCCTCAATGCTCCACCCAGAGAGATTTCCATAAGCAGGGAAATCGTTAATTGTCCACATTAAAGCTACATGCAATCGAAAAGTCTCTGTGGCCTTGGCATCGTATGTATTGACACCATTTTCCCATAGATCTAATAGTTCGTCTATTAGAGGCTGAAAATAAACATCAATATCATTTCCTGGAGATCTTGGTCCAGGAATCAACAATAAGGTGATGAAAAATGCATCTTTCATGCATAGCCACGGGGGCAAGTTGTAAGGCACCAAAATCACTGGCCATATGCTGTAAGGCTTTGCCAAATTATTGAATGGGTTGAAGCTGTCACTGGCTAAACCAAGTCTTACATTTTGAGGATCTTCCGCAAACCAAGTATCTTCTTGATCAAATGCCTTCCAGACCTCAGAGTCAGCAGGATGCCTTTGAATACCTTCCTCATTGACACGTTGATCCCTATGCCACCTCATATTAGCTGTTGTTTTACGTGACATAAACCATCTCTGCAACCTTGGTGTTAACGAAAAATGTCGTAGAACCTTTTGAGGAATTTGTCGTTGCTTATTGTTACTGAATATCCATCTTGATGACTTACATTTAACTCTTGTTTCTTTGCATTTTTCCTCCAATAAAGTATGCAATCATTTGGACAAGCATGTATTTTTGTGTAAGAAAATCCTAGGCCTTGCTCTAAGTTCTGTGCCTCTTGATATGACTTCGGTAAAAGAGCTTTTGGAAAAGCTGACTATAAGATTTGAAGAAGCATGTCAAATGACTTTACACTCCAGCCACCAAGTGTTTTAATGTGTAGCAACTTAACTGAAAATGAAAGTTTAGAATACTTGGAACAACCTTCATAAAGAGGACGCTGTGAATCAACCAACAATTGGTCAAAATTCATGGTTGATTCACTTCCGACTGAGGTTGAACCCCTAGCATAGAATGACTCGGGTGAAGGAACATTAGGGAAATTCCCTGCCTGAATGTCTTGTAACATAACATCAATGTCATCAATTTAGGGATAAGCTTGTTCGGGATCATGAAGATCGTCATCATCAATAAAAGGTAAATCTTCCTCCTCGCCGTGAAATATCCATGTCATGTAAGTTAGTTCAATACCTTTAATGAACAGATATCTCTCTACCTAACTTATAGGTAGAAAATAATTATTTGAACATAAGGTACATGGGCACCGGATTTCATCACTTGTAGAATGAGATCGAGCCAAAGTAATGAAATCTTTAACTCCTGTCGCATATTCACTGGATCGAAATCTATCAGTGATTTTCATCCAACTCTTGTCCATCTACGAAAAATACCTAAAGGTTAAAAATTGGTATATTGGGAAAAAGATCCTTTAAAGAATCATTCCCTTCCACCCATATATGGTCCTATAAAACCATCAGCCATTTATGTTCCACTTGAAGAGATTTTGAAGAAGAATACTTAGAAGCTTGTAAAAAAAGAGATTTTTGGACCATCAGTCACTTTTTTCCCCACTTTCTTAGTTTTATAGCGATCTAATATCGTGTGGGTAAGTGTTATTGCTCATCGCTCTTCAGTGTGGTGTATCATTATTTAATAATAATCAAAGAGTTTGGTGTTGGTAGCAACAAATTATAGAAAAACCTTTAACTAGTTCAGGAAAAAAAATCTTTTCAAGTTTTCGGAAGAAGAGATGAACAATGCCTAATGCAAAAAATTTAGGGCACAAAGTGTAACAGCCCGCTAATTCTTATCTCTTCACCCTTTTCTTTCTTTTTATTTCGCTCATATTAGACAGCAAGGCATTCAGTTTTGGATTCTTTTCCGACAGCAATCACCATCTCTCTTGTCTCTACCCTCATCTGGAATCACGCGCATAATTTATATTTTCTCATAAATCACGTAATTTGTTCTTCACCGACAACTGTAAAATCATGAACAGTTTTATCCTAAGCGTTGTACCTCGATGGCGTATCCCGGATATTATCCACCGGATTTTAAAGTATTAGATAAGCCTGTTTTTAAAGTAGCACAATTATAATAATTTAATGAGCTCTGAAAATATTATAATTGTGGATAATTAATTAGATTAAATATTTTAGTTGTTTTAAGATATTAAGAGGTTTAATTTTACGTTGAAAACTCTTATTTAAATTAAATAGTTCTATCCTCTTTGAGTGATTAAAGATACTTTATCATTTATATGATGATGAAGAAATATTATTTTATAAACCTTAGTTTATAAAATAATAATCTATCTTAATTCCTCTCAGTGTTTATTTAAGTGTTTTATGCACTTTGATTAATTAATGATACTTTATCATTTTATATAATGATGAAGAAAATATTATTTTATAAACCTTAGTTTATAAAATAATATTCTATCTTAATTCTTCTCAGTGTTGTAATTAAGTGTTTTATTAATTTAAATGATTTTATCCTCTTCGATTAATTAACGGTACTTTATCATTTTATATAATGATGAAGAAATATTATTTTATAAATTTTAGTTTATAAAATAATATTCTACCTTAATTCTTCGTAGTGTTTTATTTAAAATAAAACAGTTACGCGTTTTTAATCAGTGTTTTAACTCACCGTTGGATTATTTGAGGATCCCGAAGCGTAAGATTGAAGCGTTATACCCAGGCCCCTACCTTTTTCCCTTCACTTTTTCTCTTTTTCTTTTTTTTCTTTCTTTTTCTCTCCTTCCTTCTTGGCCGATGTACGCGTTGCTTGTTTCCTCCATGGCCGTTCGGATGGAGCTCCCAGTCGGCGCCACCTCCGGTCGCCGGACCCCACCTCCCTCACCAGCCTCACCCCCTCCCTCCGGCGAGCACAACCACACCGGTGGTGTGCTAAACCGGCCACTCTTTCTCTCTTCAAAGATATGGGTCTCTAAGGGTTTTTCACATTTTTGGACCACCATACAGGGCCAAATCAGCCACCAAGCACCACCAATGGACTCACCTCATCAAGGGCTTCCTCCCCATGTCTTTCTTTTTCCCTAACTCTCACTTTTTCTCATATGGGTTTCTCAAAATACACATTCGGTTTCACCAACATGCGCCGTCGTACACGGCCACCCATGGTGTTTCACCACCCCCAACTTGTTCCTCTCATCACCATGAACCTCCCCAAGAAATTTCATGGCCAACGGAGCTTCGTAGAGCTCTCACTCTCTCGCACTCTCCAAGGCCAAAAATGGCTTCAAACGGCCGATCCGCCGCCATTAGCCGCCGTTCGACCACCACCTCACCACCACAGCTCCATCACATATTCCTCTACCTTTCCCTAGCTTGCCATGAAGTTCTATGGAATTTCGCTACCTCGCGTTTCCTTCCACCGTTCGGATTTACTGTTCACGGCGTGATGCCGCTGTGCTCCGCCACCTTTGACCACCACAAGGCGACCGTGAGTCTTCCAAGACCACACTTAGCCTTTCTCAAGCTCAAACTACCACTTTGTGTGGTGGACAGCCACCGTACGCGGTGTTACCGTCACGTACGTTCTTCCGACACATGTTCGTGACGAGCAGCGAGCGATGCACGGGTTATCCCGTCGATGGTATAACCCTCTATCTCTAGTTATTTTATGTTTAAAATAGTTAGTTGGTTGGTTTTTGGAGTTCGCTGCGTAGTTGTGAAGCAAAGTGTGGTTGTGAAGTGTTGGGCTTGACTGTGTAGTATTTTGGACTGTGCTGTGATGTATGGGCGTGAAATGGATGCCGTAGTTGTGATACGGCGGGTAGTGCGAAGAGAGTACGCGTGTAGCGTATTCTGTGTAATGCGGCGACGCGCCGTGCGACGTGCGTTGTAGTGATGTGTGGCGAAGAATGAAGGGAGTACATGTGAAGTGTACTCCGTGTTGTATGGTGATGCACCGTGTGATGTGCGTCGGGGTGTTGAGTGTTGTAGCGAAAGGAATACGCGTGGTGCGTACTCCGTGTCGCGTAGCGATGCACCGTGAGATGTGTACCGAGAGATGTGTGTGTAGTGTGGATGGAAGAGAGTTCACGTGAGTGTACTATGTACTAAGTCGTGATACACCGGATGACGTGTCACGAAGGGTTGGATGGCGTAACAGAGAAGTGTGGAGTGTATGGTGTAGCGTCGGGAAACTGTATAACAGTGTCCCGAGGTAGTCGTGATGTGGCCTGTAGTCCAAGGTAACAGGTATTGCCTTGAGACTGACTTGTGACTGAGAGTATAAGGAAGTGATGGAGAAGTATCAGAGCACGCAGCGGAAGCATGATGGGTATCGTGACGTGACTCGAGCTTAGTCTTGAGCTGTGTGACGTAATAGAGGTACAATTGTGGATACAGTCCCCTCCTATCTAGTGTTGAGATGAACTTGTACAGAGCCGGGAAGTAGGAAGAATCCTATCAACCGGGTCTGAGCAAGTTGGTGTTGAAGTTGGAGCTTGGTTATACAAGCAACGTTAACTTGAGTTATAAGTTGCTCTTAGGTGATAAAATGGGATGAAATGCAGGTGTCTCTGGCAAGACACGTGTACCGGACAAGGTTACCATATGTAATGGATAATCTGTCTTGATCATGTTACATGGTACATGAGAGCCCAGGAATGGATGGAGAATGTTCTAAGTGAGGCGTAGTTCTATGTTTAGAACAGTTACTTATGCATTTAAATAGATGATGATGTAAGGTTATGTGTATGCATATAGGTTGCCATCTGACAAGCACATGAATGGACTGCATGGAATGAGTATGGCATGAAATCCAAGTAAGTATTACATTCATACTCTTTTAGAGTTTTTAAGTATAGAAAAGAAGAAAAAGACGAAAGCCTTTCTATAAAAGGAAATCGAAAACGAAACTTAAATTTTCAAGTATAAGTATGTACTGGCCTTTCCTTGGCAACCCCTCTTTATGTACCCAAAGTATGTACGTGTATGCATGTGAATGGATGTTATAAGCAGTACGTATTGTATGTATGTTCATGAAAAGGAAACGAAATGAAGCTTTAAAAGACGTAAGAACTGTTAAGAATGCAAGGATTTAAACTGTAATAAAAGAAAGAAAAGAAAACAAGATTTTCCTAAAGTAACTCTCTTTTCCAAAAATGATTCTTTTCAGACTCTTTTAAACAGTCTCTTTTTCAAATAAAAGAAAGAAAACATTTTTATCATGAAGAGACTTCTTTTAAAATGTCTTTTACAAAACAAAAGAGAGAAAACCATTTTCTTAATTAAAACCTTATGAATTGTAATAAATAGAAGAAAAGTAAGAACTGAAGAAACGTAAGAATTATAAGAACTGAAATGAAAGAATGGACTGGACTGAATGGATGATGTATGAAAATACGTAACGGCCACATGGACTGAAATGGTACCAAATGAAAAGGGGCAGATTGCAATGCCGGGTAAGTAGTACTGGTAGTGCACCCAGTGCTGCACCCTGACTGAAATGGATTCCCAAACCCGCGGCCACGGGCGGAATCAGGTCCAAAAGACCGCTAACCCCAGCACACGGGGCGTAACAGTGTGCTATGGGCCGCATGAAAGTGAAAAGAAAAGAAGGTATGTATGTTAAGAAATGAACGCATGTATGCATGGATGTATGTATGTAAAAAGAACGAATGCATGAAAATGTTCTTTAAGAAATGAAAGCAGCGAAGAGGGGGGAACTGTTTTAAAGAAGTAAGCACGTTTTAAAAGAAGAAAACCCTCACCTCGCAACGTTTTGAAAAGAAAAGAAAGACGTATGCATGCTATGTACGATATGTATGTACGGAAATGACGAATGCATGACTGAAAATCTATGTTGTTATATTTTTGACTGTATGAAGTAATGCTTACGAGTCATCGACTCATTTTAGTTTTTATGTATGCCCTCCCAGGCACAAGATGAGCATGACAGGTCAGGACGGACACAGCCAAAGGGGAAAGAGCACGAAGGCCTAGGCAAAATGTTTTTATATGAAAACTTAAATTATGAAAGTTAATGTTTTCCGCTAAGTCTTTTAATAAAGAAATATGAAATTTTTTATAGCATGGAAGTCTTTTGTATCCTGGTATGAAATGGAAAAGATAAGAAAATGAATCGTAATTCCCGTCGATTTTGTTTTATAAAAAAAAAAAACGATATGAGAAGGACCCACCATAAGGACGGGATATTACACAAAGGCAACTAGTTATATAAGTAAAAGCCAATGAGCACCGGTCATAGTATTTTTAGAAAAACAAAGCAACAAGAACAGGGGAGTGAAAGCTCAAGTAGACCAAAGCAACAGTAAAAAAAGCCTATGAACAGAATTGGGAAAAAGCCATTGAATATCACAAGGTATACCATTAGTTGTAAAAGCATTTATTATACTGAATGAACAATTTAAGTAGATGAAGCCTGCCAACTAAATTTAAGAGATTGGTAATAATTCAGTTAGAGAAAGAGAAATTATTATGAGAAGAATGTTGTTTTGTCTAAGGAGGCTAACTGGTGGGTATCTCATTTTTTTTTTTTTTTTTTTGTGTTATGCTTTGTTAGAAGAGATGGGAGAAGCAAAATTGAATGGAGTCTAATCCTATAGCTTTCATTTCTTTGTAAACAAAAGCAAAAGTAGAGGTGTGGAAGGGAAATGAAGGGTTGAGGAGAGAATTTAAAGGGGAAGATTTTGGTTGGCCAAGTCAACCTATCTTCAGTTGTGAGAGTCCGTATGAAGTCTGCCAACTTGAGTGGAAGAGTTTTTAGGACTTTCTTTCAGTTATGCTTTCTTTTGTTTATCAAAGAAGCCATCATACATATATATGCCAAGTTGGAGAGAAAAGTCACAAGAAAGAAATATTTCCCCATATATTTTCACTTTTCTTAGACAATTGCAACCACAATTCACCACCTTTTCATCAAATAAAACCACGTCTCTAGTATATTTTTTCATTAACCAAATTAAGGATACTTTTTTCTTTTATTTAGAAAAGGTACTCTCTTTGCAAGAAGGCATACATTTATATCTCTAAAGCCTGCCGACTAAATTTTCATAGAAGGAATCACCTAGGACCAGCCTAAAGAGTAAAAGATGGGATAATTCAGTTAAGCCCAAGCGGCAACATACAACAAGATTTCACAAACACAAGGAGACATCTTATATTTCAGTAAGCATGAGTTCTCAAACACAAAGCTAAGGTCACTTAGAAAGCCTTCCAAATACCATGGGGGCCAATAAATTATTAAGAGTAAAAAGAGAGTACTTTTGAACCTTTGGTTTTAAAAAAAAATCTATTAACAGCCAGCAATGCAATATGCTATCAATAGTACTGCAGAAAATTATGAACCCTAAATTAAATTGACCTCTAGCTAAATAACCTTAAAAGTCCAAGTCCTTCATGTATTAAATAAAAGTTCTTGAAATCAAAAGTATAAAAAAACGTAGCACTTGATTATATTAAAAAGCCAAAGCTCAAAGTGAAAAAGGCAAAGAGGAATATTAGTGAAAATAGCCAAATAAAACAATTTGCTCATTGAGAGAGTTGGCGGATAAAATTACCTTAATTCCTTCCTCCTAATACCATTGGGTTGACCTTAATTATTTACAAAAATATACACAACTAACACCTAGATGCATGTAGTCCAGTGGACATAATCATGTCCTGTATATAAAAATATACACAACTAACACCTAGATGCCACTAAGCTATCAGTCCAGGGCATATGTTTTAATCATACAGACGATATACAGCACAACCTACATATATGCTAGCTTTCAAGGTTTTCCTGCATGCATAGAAACTAAAGGAAACAAGTGTTCTATATCCATTGTGAATAAACTATATGAAATAAATGGTTTATTTCCAGTATGATAGGCTGACTAACACCATCAAATGATCATAAACTAAAAATCACAACAAAATCCCAATGTTGTAATTTTTAGCAACATTATTGTATACACAATATTGATAAAGTTTTGATGATGACACCCAGATTTTGATCCAAAATTATAACCTCTAAAATGATCATGTTCTGAGAGAAACAGATTAGGGGTACAAGTTAGGGCATACATACCTAAACTGAGAAGATAAATAGGTGAGGGGCCTTGATTTGGAAAACAACAGCAAAGCCAAAAATAGACAATATTGAGAGAAAAACAACCAAGAGGCTTTACGATTTCAGAAATTACAATCAAGAGGCTATACGATTGCATTGTATATATTATACAAAAATGCATTACAATCAAAAGGCTATACGATTTCAGAAATTAGAAGTGCTTTGACAACATATTTTGCCATTTCAAAAGTAACAAACCAACAAAGCCCTAAGTACCAAGAGAGAAACATCGGTTGAGACAGCTCGGAGAGTAAGAGAAACATGAGAGATACTCACCGGTGTCGAGAGGGCACAGCAGCTGAATCGATGCGTACGCAACCGGCACACAGCAGAGAGAGAACTGAGTCTCACTATCGGTAAAGGATTAGGGGAAAAACGCGAAGGCTGGTTAGGAGTTTTCCCACCATATAACTAATTAAAAGACTTGTTGCAGCAGTATATTGTCGCCGTAATTTAGCATTCTCTTGCCACAATATTAAACTTATTGTGGCGAAACTTCTTACCGCGACATAAAACGCCATGAAAAATACTTGTTCCGGTGGTACTTGACAATGGACAGAAAATAATCAGATAAAAATGGAAATGACATATTTTCGGCTGAATTTTACTTGCCCGAAATGTTTACAGCCGCAAATGCTAACTTATTTTGTAGTGGTTGGTATGCAGATCTATATCTGAATATTGACTATGAGAAATGATAGTTATAATTGTGAGTGTAAAAATGTCGTGTAATAACTTTAAAAAAATGAATAAATATGAAACTTATATGAAAAAAATTAATTTTTTAATAATGAATTTCACTCTTTTTCAAAAACGACTGCATGATACTTGCACACTTTACGACTATATGTAGCATTAGTCATATATCGATTTCCTTGTAACTGACGTTGTATTCATCGTGGCATGATCTCTGGAGGTGGTAATCTTGGATTGTCGTTTGTGACAGATTGTATATTGTTAGTAGATTTTGTGGGCATGACAAATGTTATGTCAACGTGGCCCCTCAAATTTAATGGGAGTGAGCATAGGTTGACCTTATCAAGTAAAGGGAGAGAATTTGGCCACAATATGGGGTTTTTAGTAAGAACATTTGTAGGTTGATCATTTCTAGAAATAAACCTGACATCCAATTGATGATGTGAGACTCGTTCACATAAAAAGAGAAAATCAATATCAGCATGCTTGATGATGTGAGACTCGTTCACATAAAAAGAGCAAATCAATATCAGCATGCTTGATTAAAAAGTGGATTTACGGACAAAAATATGTGATGCCAATATAATCATACCATAGGATTAGAGGCTGAGGAAGAAGGGAACCCAATTTCTTGAGAAGTCCTTACAACCATATAACTTTAGTAGTTGAATTTTTCAAAGCTTTATATTCTGCCTTAGTGCTAGAACGAGCAATAGTTTCTTGTTTCTTAGCTTCAAGAGATTAGGTTGTTGCCAAAATAAATAAGAAAACTACTTGTAGAGCGTCAATCATCAAGACAACTGGCCTAATCTACATTAGAGAACGTTGGCAGAGAGGACAAGGAATTGCGAAAGATGTGGAGCCTATGTGAATATGTGGACTTAAGATAACGAAGAATTCGCTTTACAACAATCTAATAATTTATGGTTGGGTGGTGCATGTATTGAAAAACACGGTTGATTGCAAAATAGATATCTATACAAGTGAGAAGAATGTATTGTAAGACCTCAACAATGCGCCTATAGAGTGTTGGATCTAAAAAAATGATCACTATTAAACTTGGAAAATGAATAGGTTGAGGACATGGGAGTGGATATGGGCTTGGCATGCTGCATATTGGTCTTATGCAAAAGATATGATATGTAATGGGCTTGAGTGAGGTAAAAACCATCGGGCCGAGGAGTAGTTTCTATGCCTAGGAAAAAGTTAAGTGGTCCAAGGTCTTTTACTGGTAGCCTAACCCGAAGCTATTGTAATAGAAAATCAAAGTGCAAATTATGAGGAGCCTGTGAGAACAATATCATCAACGTAAATGAGTAAGAAAATATCAACAGCAGCATTTCAAAAAATGAAGAGTCAATCATCTATCTTTGAAACTGTGAAACCAAGTTCAAGCAAGCGTAGTCTAAGAAGTGAAAACTAGGCACGTGGAGCTTACTTAAACCCATAAACAGGTTTACTAAGTTTTCATATGTGATGCAAACTCAAATTAATGTTGATTGCATTGAAATACTATTTTAAGAAGATGAATCTGTACAAATATGGAAGGAAAAGCTTAATTTCTTTCTTAAACTAAGGGCAATAGTAGTTATTTTCTCTCAAATCATATATTTATGCTTATTATTGCCTTATTAATAAATATTTGATTTCAAGTTTAGAAGTGATTCTGAGTTTGATTTTGACCAATTTTTTTTATAGAATTCTTGTTTATTTATATATTAATTTCTCATACAATAATTTAGACTTTCTATTTTTTTTAAAAAATCTTCATAATTTTGAATTTTACAACTATTTAAGTCTCGCATGTGAGTTTCATAAAATAATTTTGAATTTTATCATTAATCAATATTATTCAGCATTTTTCTCTGTGTTTTAGACGATTCTCTTGTCTCCCCTATCTCGATTATCTGTTGAAATTAGCCTTTAGAATAATATAAATTCTTTCTGGCATCAGTGGTGATGAGGGTATTGAGAATGTAGAAATTTGTTTGGTCGATCCATAAACACTGATTCCGTAGGATCACCATGGACGAATGCATTTTATATGTACGTCCAACTGTCATAGAGGCTACCTATGAGTGACAGCAAGTGCAAGCACTAGGTAGATGGTTTGAGGTTTAACAACAAGACTGTAGGTCTTGGTAAAGTCTAGTCCCAGCTATTGAGTGTAACCTTGAGCCACCAAGAGTGCCTTGTGCCGTTCAATCATACCATTTACTTTTCTCTTGAGATGGAAGAGTGAAATTGAGAAAGTGATTTGGTTCAAAACGATATCAGATGAGAGTTTTCATTATGTATAAATAGAACTTTACAAGATCAAATGCTTTTCAAATATACAACAGAAAGATAATGATATATACAAAACATTAGAAGATAAGGATCTGCTAGTGAACCGTTGAGCTGTTTTGAAAGTTATCAACTTTATCTTCAAGTTCAATGTTTTGGATAGACTTGGGTTTTGAAGTTTGAATGTTCTGGTTAACTGTCCCCTGCAAGCTAATGGTGAGATGTCGAACCATAACTTTGTCATGTAGTAAGCAGAATCTAAAAGAGGTTAAGCCCTTTGTGAAGATGTACTGTGCAAGTATATCTCGGTTAAAGACCTTCTCCCATATAAAATGATAATCAACTTCTATATGTTTTGTTTTTACATGAAAGACAGGATTGGATGATAATGAAAGTGCACCAAGATTGTCAACCCACAAACATGGAGGTGAGTGAAGAGAGAAACCAAGCTCTTTGAAGAGCATGCGAACCTAGTAGAGTTCAGTTACAGTGAGTGCCATAGATCTGTATTCTGCCTTAGTACTAGATCTTGCTACAACTGGCTGCTTCTTTGCCATCCAGGAAATAAGATAGGGGCCCAAGAAAATGCCCCCATAGTCAATTTGCGATCATCAGGGCTCCTAACCCAATCTGAGTCACAGAAACCATGAAGAGCGAGAGAGCCTTTATTGTAATGGAGTCCATATTCTAGTGTGCCTTTGAGATAGTGAAGTACCCGCTTGGCTACTGTGAGATGAACTGAAGTTGGGCAGTGAAGAAATTGACATAATTAGTTGACACTATAAGCAATGTCAGGGAGAGTCAATGTGCAGTATTGTACGGCCCCCGAACTATGTGTCTATATACTAATGGATCAGGGAATGGATCACCAGTATGTTTGGATAGTTTTCCACTCGAGGTGCACAGTGTTGGGATTGGTTTAGCACCAATCATTTTGGTGTCATGAAGGAGGTCCAAAATGTATTTACCTTGATGCATATGGAGATTATCTGAGGTACGTCAGACTTGAATACCCAAAAAATAAGATAAAGCTCCCAAGTCTTTGATTGCAAAGCCACGACTGAGTTGATGTAGAAGGGTTGAGACTGCATCAGAGGAATTACTAACAACCAGTATATCATCAACATATATGAGAATAAAAATGGTGACTAAGGATCGATATAGATAGAAAAGAGAAGTGTCAACACTTGAACCAATGAAGCCAAGTTCAAGAAGGCATGCATTGAGATAGTCGTCGGAACCAAGCCCATGGTGCTTGCTTCAAGCCATAAAGAGACTTGTGTAGCCGACATACATGAGTGGGAAATTGACCATCCTCAAACCTTTTGGGTTGTTCCATGTACACTTCCTCTTCAAGATAGCCATGTAAGAAGGCATCAGAGATATCAAGTTGTTGGACCACCCAGTTGTGATGATTTGCTAAGGCAAGCACAAGTATGATTGTAGTTGGCTTTATAATTGGACTGAAGGTCTCATGAAAATCAATGCCATGTTCTTGCTTAAAGCCTTTGGCCACTAGCCTGGCTTTATATCTGTCAATGGTGCTATCTACCTTTTGTTTTAATTTGAGGACCCATTTGTTCCTAATGATGTGCTTATTAGAAGGTCAAGGACACAAGGTCCAAATTTTATTGTTAATCAGAGCTAAAAACTCATGCTGCATCGCTGCCTGCCAGTTGGGATATTTAGTTGCCTATTTATAGGTACGGGGTTCAAAGGGAAGAAGGGTGGAGGAGAGGGCTGAGGTAGGATGTTTAGAGGAATAATAAAGGAGGTAGTCAGGAAATTGTTTAGATTTGAGGGAGTTGGTTTGAGATCTTGTAATTATTTATCTAGAAGGAAGAGAGGTAGGATCTGTAGAGTGCGTAGATGGGGAGGAAATAGGGGAAGAGCAGTTGATGTGTGTGGAAGGTGAGGTAGGTGTATTGTCTGTTTCGATGAGAGATGGATCTGCAAAAAAACTATTAGTAAAAGATGATAAAAGAGGAGTATTTGAAGGTGTGGAAGATGAAGTCGTACATGTTGTGATGGGAGCAGCAAGGTCCAATAAAGTATCCTCCAAGATCTTAGTGGCAGCAGGCAACATGACAGTAGGTGAAGAAAGGATGGTGGCAGCTGGACTGTTGGGAACAGAAGAAGAATTAGTATGGAAGGTGGCAGCAAGAAAGTTATTTTCATCAAACACTACATGACGGGAGATGTAAACTCGACCAGTTTGAGTATCAAAGCATCTATATCCTTTTTTATTTACAACATAGCCAAGAAAAATACATTTCTTACATCTGTAGGATAGTTTGTGATTAGAGTAGGGCTGTAGAAGTGGAAAACAGGCACAACCAAAGGTCTTAAGGAGTGAATAGTCAAGTTGTTTTCTGAAAAGGCAGAAGTAAGGAGAGTGATTATCAAGGACATGAGTTGGCATACTATTAACAAGATATGTAGCTGTTAGAAATGCATCAACCCAATATTCAGAGGGTAGATGAGACTGAGCTAGAAGGGTGAGACCTATTTCTATTAGGTGGTGATATTTTCTTTCAAATATGTCATTTTGCTTAAAGGTATGTGGGCATGTAAGTCAATGTAAAATACCATGTGTATCTAAAAAGGATTTAAAAGTATGAGAGAGATATTCTCCTCCATTATCTATTTGGAGTTGTTTAATTTTATAGGAGAAAAGGTTCTCAACCAAGCATTTAAATTTGATAAAACATAAGGCAACATCTGATTTTTGTTTAAGAGAAAAAATCATTGAGAACCGAGAGAAATCATCAATAAAAATAATGTAATATTTACAGCTACTAATTGACATTACAGGATTGGTCCATACATTTGAATGAATGAGTTCAAAAGGGTGACTAGACTTATGGGAGGAATTGGGAAAAGGGAGTTTATGGATTTTAGCCATTTGACAAAATTTACAAACTTGATGTAGTTTGTGTGAACCGGAGACACAAATGAGGGAATCATGAGTGAGATGGTGCATGATGGACTCTGATGGATGGCCTAATCTGGAATGGTAAGTCTCAATAGAAGCTGTAATTCTAAGGCATTGGAAGAGTCGTATGTGGCAGCTAAACCGTGCACGGTGGCCATTCAGTGACTGTTTTGGGCATTTGGTAGTTGTTTGGGTGTTGGGCTTGGCTATGGGAGGCCAAGGGAGGCTCATGGTGGTCTCGAAATGGCGGTAAGGGGCGGAGCACAGCGGCATCTAGTCGTGTACAATGCATCCGAGAGAGTGAGGGTACATGTGAGGCAAGGAAATGGCTAGGGACTATGGCTAGGCAGGAAGGAGCTTAGGAGGGTACTGGTAGAGCTGTGGTGGCAAGGAGGAGGTGGCACGGTAGCTGGAGGGCGGCAGATCCAGGCCAAAGGGTGGAGAAACTCACGGGAGAGTGAGGAAGCATGCGATGAAGTGGGGGCATGGGGTTTCGTGAGGAGCTGGGGAAGGGAGGAGGAAGGTCAAGGGTGGTGCTTGGTAGGGCCATAACCGGTGTACGGCGGCGCTAAGGCCATCAGTGGGAGTGAAGCCACGTGGGTAAACCCATTTCGGGTTAGAGGGAGGGAGCTGCACGTGGGGGCTACCGGTGGTGGTTTTGGTGGAAGGTGAGGTGGCTGAAGAGAGGAGCATGGTACGGTGGCATAGGGTGGCACCACAACTCTGTGTGTGTGTGTGTGTGTGTGTGTGAGAGAGAGAGAGAGAGAGAGAGAGAGAGAGAGAGAGAGAGCTACCGTGAGGCTTTCCGATGGTGGGGAGGTACTTGCTGGCATGAGGGAGAGTCACCGGTGAGGTGCTGGTGCTGCGGTGGTGGTGTGGTGCGGCGGCTAGGGCTGGACTGAGCTGATGGAGGAGATTGGATAGGGGAAACGGTTATACGCATGAGCTGAAGGAGAGGGAGGAGAGAGAGGGAAAAAATGGAAAGTGAGGGAAAAGTCTAGGGGCTTGGGTATTTAATCTAAACCCTTTATCTTGCGATTTTCAAAATGATCTAACGGTGATGATTAAAACACTAATTTAACTTAAAAACACCGAGAGGAATTAAGATAAAATATTATTTAACTAAACTTTAGTTTATAAAATATAATCTTCATCATTAATTAAATGATGAAGTTTTGCTAATTATCTTTAAGAGAATAAATCCATTTAAATAGATTTAGAGTTTCCAACATAATTTAAATCTAATAATATTTTTAAATGACTAAAATCATTTAATTAAAATGATTTTTCACAATTATAATATTTTTGGATCTCTTCAAAAATATTATAATTGTCTTACTTAAAATCAAGCTTGGTCCAATAACACTGAAAATATATCATATAAATATTTCTAGAATATTTAAAATATTCGAGGGCTTTAAAATATTGAGCTTGCTTTAAAAATCGCTTGATATCTTTAAAAACAAGCCATCGAAGTTCTGCACGCAGAATGAGACTTGTGACTATAAGAGAGAGAAAGGGGAGGGATATTACAGAACCTAACTAAAACTCCTAATAAATCTCAATAATTTATCACTCGTAAACTTATCTAATATGGCCCATTAAATATAATTTAGGCCTAATAAAAATTATCAATATTTCGATCTTAGAATTATTGGGCTAGGTCGTTACAAACTCTCATCCGTCCTCAGAATTTGCAAGACCTCAAATAACTAACATACTTATCTGCCACATGCTTTCCATGTCTCTTCACTCCTCAATCATTTAGTAGAACCTAATGTTCAAAAAATTTCAATCGTCTCATATTTTGGTCCAACATCTCACTAATCCTTTAGGCACACACGTTAGCATGCTACGCCTCAATCATCATACACTTCAAATTCAACTCAAACCTAAACAAGTATCAGCCTTAACAATGGGATCCATTTTAGAAGCCTAATAATAACAATAATTTCACCTAACCATTATCTTAACTTCACAAACAATTGTAATTAACTATCTCCACATAAATAAAGCTCTCTACATGAAATAATAATAATAAAATTCTTCATCTAACATAATAACCTCAATAAATCGTAGCCTAAGATTCTCCAAAGTTCGGGTCCTAAATCTTACAACTTGTACTTGGTGATAGAGATGTGTTACCTATAGAACATAAGAGTACTACCAATCAACATGAAATACTATATATAAATCTATGTCATAACTTCAAAACCCATTGAATTCATTCCTAACCTCTTCAAATAAAATTCTTCAAAATACAAGACTTTCCTTGTGATGAACAAGATGCATCACCAATCTTAAAACCAAAAGTTCTTGATCTTATTTTAGAAATTTTTTACCTTTTGCACTAAAACACTTTCACTAGTGGTGCACTTTGACATGCATGTATCTGAAAAATTTTATTCATAATTTTCAAAAAAACAATAAAATAGTAAAGTTGAAAAAAATATGCAAAGGGGGACATGCCTTGGGGAGACATGGCCTAGATTTTTTTTAATTTTTTTTTTCACTTTTTTTTTCAAAATTCCTTTTCCTTGTAAAAAGTTTCTTTTTCTTCTTTTTGTTTTTTTTTTTTTTTTTTTTGCAAAAGTTTTTATTCTCTTTTATTTTGAAAAGTCTACATAATCTTTCAACTTGGCTTTGATACCAATTGTAACTGCTCTCCACAATTAATTAATTAATTTATTTATTAATACATCAATTTTTTAAAAATCTAGGAAAAGTCGGAGTACTCTTACTGAACTTGACATAAAAATATTTTCATTTATTCAGGTACAAAAATTCCTTATAATATAATAATTGTTTACTAAAAATACTGAAATCATAAAAGAGAGTGTGCAAAAGTAATTATTAAAATTTCTTGAAATCTTTGCTATAAAATCATAACATAACATTTGTATATATAATCTATGCCACAGTCATGCTTCCTTGGATTAAGTTCATTCAATATAGAATTGATAGTGACTAAGATTGTGTAAGAGACTTCAATCAATGATATTTTAAATTAAAATAAATTTCTAATAGTCGATATTTAAATTCTAAAAGGATTCTAACTCATCTAATAAAAACTAGATGGAATTTAACCTAGTCATTGAACCTAATTAAAACTCATAATCAAATTCAATAATTTATCGCTCATGAGTTTATTCAATATGGCACATTAAATATAATTTATACCTTATAAAAATTATCAATATTTCGACCTTAGAATTATTGAGCCGTTGCAAGGTCGTTCATATTAATCCTTGCCATTAAGCTATTAGTCTACTATTAATGATAATTAGGTTGGAATTCTATATCAGCACATTCGAAGGTCACGGCCTCAGTTCTTTATTAGGCAGGCTTGTGATTTTAGGTTCATGGGCCTTTATAATGTGTAGCTTGGCCCATTTCTCATGAGAAGATATTTGTCCCTCCATAGAAGTTATATAAATCACTCACAATTTCTTGAAACTATAAATTCACAATCAATGGTAAAACTGGCCGGTATTATGATGATATGTCTTTTTTCTTTTTCTTTTTTTTCTAATCTTTATGATGATATGTCTTAATCATAGAAATGGTAGTTTTTAATTGACATGATGAACTACTTGAACGGAACCACCATACTGTTACATATAATTGTAAAGTATGTAAGTATTACATACATACAAAACCACCATAATGTCGCTTTGAAAAATCATTAGGTCTATTATTAAAAAATTAATTTTTTTTTCATATATATCTCGTATTTATTTACTTTTTTCAGAAAGATTGCTCGACACTTACACACTTATTATTACGAGTATCACTTCTTAATAAATTTACTATTACTAATAATATTTTATTCTTAATTTTTAAGAATATTGGGAGTTGAAATGTGAGTTGCGGCTAGATTGCTTTGATATTCATGGGTGCGGTCCCTTTGGGTAAACACCACAATGACACATATATCATCAAGATAGATTTAGAGACGTACGATTGATTATTCTCGTGCTTGAGCATTTTAATTATAAAGAGTTGCCAAAACTGATTTACTCTTTACATGTGAGTCGATCTAAGGATATGAAAGTGAAAATAAATAAATAAAATTATCTCTATAATTGTTTTAGAGAGGAGTCAATTGCAATATTTTAGTCGGAATATTTCTTTTGAAACTAAAGGTTGTTTTGAATAGTGAGATAAGATAAAATGGGTTTAGATGAAAATTGAATAAAATATTATTAGAATATTATTTTTTAATATTATTATTATTTTAGGGGATTTGAAAAAAATAAATTGGGATTTAAAAATGTTGAATTTTTTTATTATATTTTATGTGAAAATTTGAAACATTTTTAATGATGAGATGAGATGGTTTCTGAATCTAAATGATCTCTAAGTAGCACTTAAGTGTAATAATGATTTATTTAATAATAAATCATTATTAGAGGTAATTAAGTTATTTTGACATTTTGGAGCTAAATTTTATTATTTTTCTTGTATTCTCCTTGTATTTTTTTTCTTGTTGGCATTACAGCCACGTGTGTAATGATGATAAAAATGAAAAAAAAAATAAACAATTAATCAGGCATTGATTTCTTTTTCTATTAAGGGTAATGTTATTTACAGTCTTAAGATATACAAGTCTCGTGTATTCTTTTTAAAAAAAAGTAAGGTTCAATAATAAAAAAATAATTTTTTTTATTTGAGTCTTATATTTACATACTATTTTCAAAAAGAGTATGCGACACTTATATACTCTAAGATTACAACTATCATTTCTTATCTATTAATATTAAAAAAAAGGTGGGACATAATCACAAAAGTTAATTTCGTTCCTATCCGTAAAATACTATTCATGATTTTTTAATAATTATTCTCTCAATATCTCACAATCTAACATTAAACAATTATTTATAATAAAAAAAATTAATATTTTAATAACTATTCTTACAAAGATAGAAAGATAAGACTTTTCAAGATATTCGAAGTTAAGATATTAGAAGGGTCACTCTCATACGTTCGAAGTTAAGATATTAAAAGTGTCACTCTCATCTCACGTGGTTTAGAAAAAAGAAGAGTCTTACATCATGTTTGGATGTCGAAAAGTTCAGATAATCTTCAAGAGGATTTGATGACCAATTTTTATTAATTTTTTAAGGAAATCGTGGTACAATTCATGTGCGGTGATCCAAAAAGGAAACCTTTACGAAACTTCATTTACAATCTTGATTTAAATTTTCTCACGTGGCTGTGTTAAAGTAGAAGTTAATTTAATAGAAAAACTAAAAAAAAACAAAACAAAACCTCTAGTTTTTGGCCACATCTATCCAGATTTCTCCTGATTGGGGTCCAAACCCTCCAGATTTTCTTAGTTTATTGATTTGTTGCAGTTAACTTTCTATTTTATTTACTTCTTATCTAGTGTAGTTTTCTCGCTGTGTTATTTTCTACTGTTGTGATTATGCAATCTGTGATCTGTTGGTGTTAAATTCATTATTCCAATGACTTTTGTAATGGTGTATAATGTAAAAGTAAAGAAATGGGAAAATGCTAAGTATCCCGATTGTGGACTTTTTTTTTTATATATATTAAGTTTGAGAAAACCATGAGGATGAGACTTCCAACTGCAATGCATCTTCAGGTTTGGGTTAGATATAGTCACCAGCTCTTTGTAGAATTTCTGCAAAAACAATGCATGAGCAGTCACATGTCTTGGTTCATAATAAGTATTTTCATGAATCATTTTGTTTCTCCTAAAGCATAGACCCCATGCAATTAAGATAAAGGTAAACAAGTCCTCCATTTGTCCCCTTCTCTTTCATCATCAAAACTAACTCCAAAAAGCTTTAATGTTCTTCACTGTCTTGCAGTATAGGCAAAAGATTATATTCTATCATGATAGTGGGTTCGGGTAACGAGTCTCAATATCTTATTTTTATTTAGTGATTATGAAAGTATTTTTTAATAATATTATAATTTTTTTAAAAAACAATGTTTAAGGTCATTAAAAGATTACGTGGAAGAAAAGAAATACACCTATTAAAAAAATTCCTGGATTCGATTATCTGTGGCTATAATGGCACCCTATTAAAAGGTGTGGATAAGCCTAGCCGCATGCAGTACTACAACTCAAGTAATTATTAAGTAACTCTGAGACAGACATTGTATTCACGTAATATGAACACGTGACATTCTCAATATTAGCAACTAAACCTTTTGACATTTTATATATCTAGCCCCATGCAGATACGGTACTACTTCCCACTACTCTTTCATCTCCAATATGAGGACTGCCCCCATGGCACAACGAAGATTGATCTGCTCGTCTAGTGTGATTATGCTGAAATTATCCATTTTAGTTAGAATAAATTTATCTGACTTAAAAAGCAATTTATACCTAAACTTATTCAAGATTATCATACAAGATACTTTCTAACTTCTAATTATGATACGCATCTTTGAGAATAAAAACTTTTTCAAATGTTAACTCCATATCTACATTCCCTTCGCCTCTAACTACAACAGCGAATGCTTTTTTCATGTGAAAAAACCGACCATTTTCCATTGGCTCTTACCACTTGAACATGCTCCTGTTTTTACAGAAATGCCTTATTGCACTTGAGTCAATTCACTGGGAGCTATGTCTTTTAGGAATGTTAGCCTTAGAAATCATGGTCTCAAAATTCTCTCTAAAAATAGAGTTCTATTGTTTCTTTCTTCTAATTTTTTTTTTAGAATGACAATCTCTTTTATAATAGCTCGATTTGTCACAGTGGAATAATTTGCTCCTAAATTCTTTTAATTCTTACTTTGGAATTGATCTTATATACTTCCAAAATTATTTTTTCTCTTCCTATTTTCATATATAGATTGATTGGGATGTCCGAGTTTGTGGATCTTACCTTCATCTACCAAGTGCATATTGGAAGTCAAAGAGTCATGCTCTTCATGATTACTATCTCAAAGTCTAAATTCTTCTTCTATATGAAGATGTTAGTCTAACTCTTTTAAAGAAATTTCCTACCTTCTATGTATCAAACTCCTTTTATAGTTTTACCATAATTGAGGATGATTATCAATAGTGGATGAAACCAATATGGATTTATCAATTTTCATATTTTGTTGAGTGAATTGATTAAGAATATGTATAGTTTTATTGAATTGTTCGACAAAAAACCTATAATCTACCATGCTATAACTAAAAAATTTAGTAGCCAAAAGTCTCTTACTTGTAGCATCTTCTAAAAAAAATTTAGCTTCAAGTGTGTCCCACATATCCTTGATGGTTGTTTTGTACTTGTAGGCATTATACAGTGTCTCAAACATTGAATTACAAATATGTATCCATTTGATCATTGTCCAACCTTTAGCAGTTGTCTCGTCTTCATTTATAGAAGACTTGGGTGTGGTTAGAACATACACTATTTTGAGATTAGTTAATAGAAAGTGCATATTCTTTGACCAGTATTGAATATTGACATCATCAAAGCGTTCAAGTTTTAATATAAATGTTGTGAAATGTGCGACAATTGCTAGTAAATTATACGAATTAATTAAAAGAGAAAAATAATAGAAATTGATACAAAGATTTAATGTAGTTCAACGATGTGTCTACATTCACAAGGAGCGAGCGGTGTAAAAATTTACTATCAGTCAATTAAGGTTAGATAATGTATATTTATATTAGCCTTAGACGTACGTATTTAAATCAACAATAAAATCTACAGTAAACTTTCTCAAACTATAAGTCATTAATAAAATATTATTTTAAGATCGTTGGTGCAAATGGGGGCTTATAAGAAGAAACTAGAAAGAGAAGAGTTTGCTTGAAGCCACGTCACAATATCACTTTTCTTAAGATAGTAAAGGCCTCCACCAATGGGTGCTTAAAGCATTCACATCTCATTCTTCATAAAATTCCCTATAATTTAGCTAAAAAATACATTCCCTAAAATTTTTCTCTAAATTTTACTCATCTTTCAAAAACCTCCTATATCTCATTCCATATCCTTTCTCTATTCTATTAAAATAATATTTCTTTATTTTTTCTTTATTACATTTTTCTCTCACCTCCCTTTATAAACTTAACTACAAATAATTTTATAAATTTAAAATAATGGTTTGGGGACAAACAATAGATTCCCATATTTTGAGATTCTCTGTAGCAACCACATCCATTCACGCCAAAATGGGGAATGGAATGGGGGGTAGTTTGGGATAAAATCTTTAAATATTTTCTCAAATTATGCAGAATTTGGTGCTTTGGAACAACGGATGTGAATGCTCTTCCAAAGAGAAATCATTATTTACTAAAACCGGTTCTGAACAGATTTTGTATTAAATGCATGTTGCCAATTTACACAATGCTTGGACTTGTCCAATGGTTGCCATGCTTCGCTTCCCAGTGCACTCCGGTTGCCTTTGGTGGGCCAAACCTTTGGTAACCAAACGCAGTCTAAATCTGAGTCCAGATTCTCATAAATTGCTTCATTGACATAAAGGGTGCTTTGAACCTTTATCGTATCAATATTAGTATCCAAAAGTCATTACTAAGGAGTGATGTTATACACAACACTATTATTTCATTTATATTGTACTATATATGATATAACGTATTTATTATAATTTAATGATAAAGAAGTATGCAATAAATAATCATTCAATGAAATAAATATCTCACATCTTACTTAATGTGATATAAGTGGGATAGTAGTATGGTGTATAAAATTTTCCTTTACTAAGATTGCCTTTATTCGCATATCTAGATCATGAGATATAATTGTTTTAAGAATAAAGTATCAAATAAACAAGTTCCGTACAAATCTTTTGTAAATATGTGGGGGTTGTATTCAAGAAGTAAATTTTTTTCTTTTTACACTTTTTCATGATAGGGTCCACTTTTTTACAATAAGCTTACACAGGACTTATCTATTAGAATTTGTACAAATTATTTCTTCAGTTTTATCTCACGTCGACTTCATCACCATGGATCTCAACCCTTACTTAACTCGACATTAAACTTTACAATCTAATAACATGTTTTGATAAAGAGTTTTGTTACGTACAAGTAAAGTTACGTACTAGTCTGCATACTAATACTGATTCCTTTATATTCAAAATTTAAATTGATATTATTTTTAATAAATCTACTTTTTAACCAATCACATTAAATTGGTATACATATTAGTGTGCAGTTGTGCTTGCAACTAAATTTTTCCTTTGACAAATGCAATTGTCAACGCAAAATATAACCTAACTACTGATCGAATCAAGGAATAAAGAAACTTCGCCACCAAATAGTAATCATTTAGGCTTGGGCTCGATCTAAAGTCTCTTAAGTGCTATTTTATTATTTGCATGCACTTTCGCCTTATAAAAATAAAAAAAAAATAGAAAAAAAAATAACACAATCTAAATATTATAGTGACTTATTAAGGGAAGACCGCATAGAAGTGAATGACGAGTAGGAGATGAATTATAAAATGGTTTGACAATATGGTCTTTGCATATCGTATTCTTTGTACAAGACCGAGTAAAGGTATTCATTTCCTAACTGAAAATGCTAATTTGTTAGTGCAGAGGCTGATGATTAGCTATAGTTCAAGAACAGATCAGTGGACTACAACTATAAATAAAATAATTATGGCCTTTGTTGGATGATTCTTGCAGTCGGTACAAGTGCCGTATAGTCATTTTAAAAAAGTGAATAAATATGATATTCACATGAAAAAAAAAATTAATTTTTTAATAATAAATTATATTCTTTTTCAAAATGACTGTTTCACGATTGTATGTAATATTACTTTATAATTAATAATATAATATATATCATTTACTCCAAAAATTATAATTTATGCTAAGACCCAGTGTAGACCCACCTTATACGGAGGCTAAGAAGACGATGGTAGTCAACTACCTGTAGTGTCTGTTGTCACGTACTGTCAAATAAAACCTCCTTACAATTCGACACAAATCATTGTCAGTTTGCACTACGGATGCACAAGAAAAAGGAGATCTATTTTCCGAAAAAGAGTGTCTAATTATTCATGAGAATCCAATGGCCTATAATCGCCGACAACCACCACCTCGAACTCGAAGGTATGCATGTTCATGAATCATCCCTCCGTAAAATCTTTATTGAAAAAAAAAAGGAAAAAAAAAAAGGCATTTCCGGACGGCTCTCTCTAACGTCGCCGGAGCCTTGAAATGGAGAACGATAAAAATAATAAAATATTTATAATAATTAAATTAGGTGAATGATACTTCCTTAATATCCACAAAACCAATTAGGCAGCTCCCGACAAGACTGTAGAAGAGTCAAATTAAGGCTCCGGAGAGTATAATCAGCCAAACATTTTTAGACTAAAATGTTTTATCGGCAAATGTCTGTTGTTTGCTTGTTGATACGAAAAAAGACAAAAAGAAGGCTCAAAAGGAAGTCAACCGTCTACCTCTCTCCCTAACCATTGGTCTAGTCCGCTAAGGTCTAATACGTCCACCCACGAAACTCTCAATTCGCAGAGGCGGCCTTTTCTTTCACGCTTTTTGCCAGCTTCTCCCCTCTTTCATCCATCGATTGAAAAAAAAAAAAGGAAAACCGAAAAGTGACCCAGAGCAAAAAGTTGCACCAAAATCCATTTGGAGTCAGTGCCCAATCACGACGATCTGTCGAAGTAGAAAGTGGGTGATCTTTTTCGTGTTTCATTAGCATTCTATCTTATTTTTCTTCATTATTTTTCCCATTTTTCTACCTTTACCGAGTCTTTCAGACTAATTCAGGTTGTTGGGAAAGTTAATACAATCTTCAGGCACCGAGAGAGACACAAAAAAAAAAAAAAAAAGGAAGAAACTTTGTTTGGCTGAAGATCTGTTTTTCTTGAAATTCACAAGTTGGGCGTTGATCAGGTTCTCTCTGTATTTTAAGTTTCCTATCTTATCTTAAACTCGAGATCTTCGTAAGAGTTTTGAGCGGTTCTGTTTCGGATGGGGGCTTGCTGGAGCAATGGGATTAAGGCCGTGACTCCTTCTTATACAGGTTCCTTTCCTTGTTTTGATTTTTTTTTTTTTCGGTTATAGAGTTGTTTTCAACTGCTTTTCGGTGCCTGATTGAGCTTTTTTTTACTTAAAATGTTAAGTTTCATATCTTGATTACCTGTACCTTGCTAGCTTAGCTGCCTTGAAGCAAGATGTAAATTAAAGTTTGTTTTACTCTTTGTGCGTTAGAGTTTAACTTCGTTACCCGTACGTCGATGGCTCGTTTAAATTATTTAGAAAAATTGCTCCGCTTTTGTTAACTGATTCCAATATGGATCTACTTTATGAATAAATAATTTCCGTGAGAGAGATTCCCTTAGGATATTGTTTGAAATCACTGAATACACTGGTTAATTTCCTCTTGGTATGCTTTTTGCACAACTGGGTTCCATAGATCTCCAGAGGATTATTCTAACATTGTTGTACTATCTTTAGAGGGCGCTTAGCTAGATGGTGGAAATTTTGTCTGTTTGGTAGCCTGAAAACTTCCTAGTGAATCCTCGTTAACATATCTCGCTGACTTTTTTGTAGGGTTCAATTCAAAAACCGTGAGCAGAGATGGGAATGATATGTGTAGTTCCAGTGGCAAGTTCTCGTCAGCTTCCATGCCCATGACTCCTAGGAGTGAGGATGAGATCTTGCAGGCCAGCAACATAAAGAATTTCGGCTTCAGTGAACTCAAAATGGCCACAAGGAACTTCCGCCCTGATAGTGTATTAGGAGAGGGTGGGTTCGGTTCAGTTTTCAAGGGTTGGATTGATGAGCACTCGCTTACAGCTACCAAGCCTGGGACTGGCCTAGTGATCGCTGTGAAGAGGCTCAACCAAGAAGGGCTCCAGGGTCACAGGGAATGGCTGGTCCGTATCAGTTCCCTAAATAGTTCTTCAATTTTTTTTTTTTTTTTTTGGGTCTCTGCATTTCCTTGATCCGGGAAATTGAATGTTATCACTGTAGGCCAGATATTAAGTTTCTATCAGAGGAACTTTGTTACAGAGGATGATGTTTTGTGAAGTGAGCATGCCATTGCCCATGATAGCCTTTTTATAATTGATTAGTGCAAGCAGCCAATTCAATTGACATGGGATTTTTCCCCTACGTTTTGTGGGTGCTTATTAGATTGGCAAGATTGCAACCTGCCAAATGCTATAACATTTAGACAATTCATAATGACCGTATTGGTTTATTTTATTTGTGTTTTTGGACCTACAGGCAGAGATAAACTATCTTGGGCAGTTGCATCACCCTAATCTTGTGAAGTTGATTGGTTACTGCTTAGAGGATGAGCATCGGCTTCTGGTATACGAGTTCATGCCTAAGGGCAGCATGGAAAATCATCTATTTCGAAGTGAGATTTTTATTTCCTCTTCAATGCTCAACCTTGAAAAAGATTGTGATTATTTTCTTTCTTAAACACATGCTTATTGTTATTGTGACATTGGATTATTGTTGAAGCAGGGGGTTCTCATTTCCGGCCACTTTCGTGGAATGTCCGAATGAAAGTGGCTCTTGGTGCTGCAAAGGGACTTGCTTTTCTTCACAATGCTGAATCACAAGTTATATATCGTGATTTTAAGACTTCTAATATCCTGCTTGATTCGGTATGTAGTTTGGCTGGCATGCTTGATCACACTGCTTGATTTTAGGATTCAATCACTTATTTTCTATCATTCTGCCTTTGTTGCCTTGAATTCACAGAATTACAATGCAAAACTTTCTGATTTTGGGCTGGCTAGGGATGGGCCATCTGGAGATAAAAGCCATGTCTCTACTAGGGTTTTGGGAACCTACGGATATGCTGCTCCGGAATATCTTGCCACAGGTTCCCTTTCGATTTTTATGCTTCTTCAATAAATCACTGATCCATGTGAACTCTAACTCTACTCCGCATACTTTCACATATTAGTTGATGGATTGGCTTCATTAAATATACGTTTTACACGTCAGTCCCTCTCTTGAAATCCTGAATTTCTTTGTGAACATTAATGGAACTCTACTTTCTCAGGGTATCCTTGGAAAGCTTTCTTGAGAATTGTATTAGTGAATTTCTATTTGGAAATGATTGAACTTACTTACATGCCATTATCCCTCTCAAATGTTTTGTTGTGATGATCTCTCCCCAAGCACTCTGGCCTGGAGGGATGAAAATCAGTTCATATGCACTTAAATTTGCATATTTTAACATTCTGAATTAGCTTGGTTGGGTTTGAAACTTTACTGGGCTGCAATGCTGCTATATTGAAAGGTACAAAGCAGAAAAGATGTATTTTGGATTCTGATCATTAATTGGTTTATTGTGTAGGTCATCTGACTGCCAAAAGTGATGTATATAGCTTCGGAGTTGTACTTCTAGAACTGCTATCCGGGCGTCGATGTATAGACAAGAACCGGCCATCTGGACAACATAACCTAGTGGACTGGGCGAAACCCTACTTAAACAGTAAACGTAGGATTTACCATGTTCTGGATAACCGTCTTCAAGGCCAGTACTCACTGGATCGAGCCCAAAAGGTTGCTACCCTTGCACTCCAATGCCTTGCTGTGGAACCCAAGAACAGGCCAAACATGAATGATGTGGTAGCAGCATTGGAGGGGCTGCAGGAGACACCAAGAAGCAAGCACAAAGAGCACAAAGAGCAACATGGCAATGTTCATAACCATTCCAATGGAGTTCCTCGGTCATCCAGAAGTCCCGTGGAGGTGGCTTCGAAATTCAGCATGTACCCAAGGCCTTCTGCTTCTCTGGCTTATGCTTAAAGGAAGGAAAAATGTTCTATGCAGCAGATATATCTTCTCTGTTTTGAAGGATTCTTGGCAGAAATGAAAAAGTTTCAGGTTTTCAGGCATGCACTATATACCGGTGTTTCTTAAAAGTAGTGTACAGTTTTTGTTCAGTTTTTTTCTCAAATGTACTTCAGTCGAGCTTTGAAATGTTTTCTACCATGGAGTTGAAAGAACGTGTTTATGATGATTGAAAATTTGAAACCAGGGTTGAGGTATAATTAAGTTAATTTGAGTCATTATATTTTGGTTGGATTGAAGTGATCATTTTTGTTAGTCATGATATTTTTAACACACTTGTAAAACCCTGACTGGTATTGATACTGTTGGGTTTTTGCTCATTAGGCTTTAATCCCACATTCGTGGGAAATAAAGGAGGAGCAAGGCCCAAGGGCTATAAAAGGAGAATTATTCGAGGTGTTCCTACAATTAGTCGGACTTTGGTCTTAGAATCTCAGTGCCAATAAAAATAAAAACAATCTTACAAAGGGGTTACATGTGTCACAAGCAGAATTTTTGTTATTCATATAGAGATATAGGCATCAATCCTCTTCTTATAGCAACGCGTGATGCATGATCAGCATTTTAATCTAACTATGTTCTGAATTTGATTTATCTAGCTTGATCTTGAACTAAAAATACGAATTTGGGTCTAAAGTGTGAGCTTGGACTGAGAAATGATTTTGGGCAATATTTGTGGTTTTGGGATCATCCGAATACAGAAGCCGGGACCTAGGTAGGGGGAAGCAAAGCCTTCCAAGGCTGTGATTGTGGAGAACAATAAGAATAGATTGAAAATTAAAGAATTTTTGCTGCTTCACCAACAATATCTTATATCTCCCTGAAATAAAAAGAAACACTTTAATCCCCCAAAAGAATTGGTCCAGGCTTCGCCCGTACATGGAAGTTTAGGCTATGTTTGATTAGTGAAATGATATGAAATAACCTCAAACTACTTAACTACTATTTATAAACTATTCATTATTTTTTAATTATTATTCATTACTTTTTTATAACTATTCACATATCATCTTAAAATTATGAGAACGCATCCTTATCCTCTAGAGCCTAATTATCTATATATGCTTATTATTTTCTGAATCAAGAACTTGGAGGAGGAAGGGAGATCTCCATCAAAACAACAGACTTGAGTGTCCCTTTCTCTGTCATAAAAAAGCATTAATGTCCATTTTTGTAGTATGCCCAGCCTGGCCTTTTGTTGCATTCCGAAAGTTTTCTTCCAAGTTCCAATTTCTTCCAGACAAGGATTTTCCAGTTTTGGGCTAGAAAGATATATAAGAGAAATAGAAAATTGGCATTGGTTTAATCAAATGCAAGTGAAATATATAATTTAACTAATACTCCTCAAATTTTATCTACATTAGATTAGTCAAACAAAAGTTATCCACCATATTAGCAACAGTACATCTATCCCTCAAATCATATATGATTTCATGCAAACCCAGTCCCGCACAGCTCATTCCCCTTCTTCCCATCCTCTCTCCCGCACGGTTGTCTTCTTCTCTCCTACACGTCTCTTTTCAACGGCCACTGCTTCACCTTAGCAATTTCACACAGCTCCATATCCATCGCTTTCTCCAGTTCTGATCCCAACAACAGGGTAAAATTATCTACCCTACCCCTCGATCTCTATTGCTTTTTGCTCGATTTGTTTGGGTTCCAATCGCTTTATCTATATATATATATATATATATATATATGTACGTATATATATTTCGGCCAGTTCTAATTTCTTGTCCTCCATTTTTTGTGGACTATGGTAGTGTGTGATCAGAAACTTTTCTTGCTTTCGTTTGGTTGGTGTTGATTTGCTTTGATTTAGTTTGGTTGGTGTTACTTCACTGTGGAATCAAAATGATAGTGGAATGGTTATTGTTTGAGCTATTTTCGTTGGAGTTGCTTTGCTTTGATTTGATTTGGTTTGTGAACAATAGTGGTAGTACATTTACATGATAGTCGTAGTAGCACAATTTAATAAAAAAAATTGTATTAAAAAATATATTTGAAAAATAATAATATTTTTTTATTATAGAGAATGTGATAACTAATCTAATGTACAGTTCAAGTTTTGAGTCATTAATCAAAAGTAAAAAAAGTCGCATATTAGTCAAATTTTGACTTTGAGATAACTAATCTAATAAGAGTGCTCTTAGGCCTTTAATAGTGAAAAAACTCAACATAAACTTACTAAGCTAATTTATCAAGATAAATAGCTATTTTTTAATAAATTTGGTGATGTCGTGTGTTTCGTAGCTTACGCAACTCAACAACTCCTCTTTGTGAACATGCAAGACTCAAGATAATGAGGGTTCGGGGTGGTGAGGGACACCTCCAATGCCTAAATCAGATTATTTCTTTGTGTGGGAATGTATGGAGAAAAATGTTCAGAGAGCTCTACCTAGGCCCGGGATGTGTTTATATACACGGTTGCGGTAGTCCCCACCTTCTGCTAGCAAATCATGGTAGGGTGTACGGGCCACTGCTCAGGTGGTATGTTTTCTCTCTTGTAATATTAGTCGTCGCCCTGCCAAATTGTGCGTGGGTCGCCAATCTATCCCCTACGGCAGGTAAGGGGTGGGAGGGTGCGCACACTACCCTGTCCACAAAAGGTGAATGGATGCTTGGCCTTGTCATAGCGTACTGGCTTTCCAGATCATTTAATGTGGCATGCCTGTTGTCCAGCAATGTGGGCTATAGTCTGAGCGTGTGACGTGACCAACCATCATATTTGATGGGCCTAGGTTAGTCCTCTTCCCTTCATCAGTTTTGTATTGGGCCATCTTCTGGCCGGTTTGGGCCCTGAGGGAGGGGCCAAACCCCACACAACCTAAGCAAGAAGGTAAATCCCATCTCAAAATTTATTTCAAATCTTTTTAATGTAAGCAAACACATTGTTGCTGTGAAAGGTTATGACATTAGTTTACATAAAAGATGTTGGTAGTTTAACTCTTTTTATTAGTACAATAAATCTGATCATAAATAGTGTGTCAAACTTACAGGGAGCAAGCTACTCTGTCGCCTGAGTAACATCGTTTCATTTGACTGCTAGTCACTTTTAAATTTTTTTTATTTTTACTTTTCTTTTCATATTTTTTTAATATATTTAAATATTTTTTAAAAATAAGAAAATAAACTAATAAACTTAAAATCACTTCTTTAATTATTAAGTAAAAAGCGGTAAGATGGAGCGTTTAAAGTTAGTGGGCATGGTAGCTTTTTTCAACTTATAAATAGCATAACCTTCTTTTTTTTATTATTTGTAAGCAGGTTTTGAGTTTATTTTATTCTTAGTAGAAGAAAGATTAAAAGAAAATAAATCTTTTCATTGTTCTTATTCACTTCTACAGAGAAAGATAAAAGCAAAGAGTTATCAATTGTTCGGATAAAAATACATGTTGTTTGGATCAACTAAGAAACCAAGCATCTTGTCTATGTAGAAGTGATTGGGAAAAATCTCAAAAAACATTTATCTAAATTATTTTATAAGTTTTGAAAAACAAAATCCAATACGAAAACATATATAAAAATAAAAACCTCAACATTTTCATTAACGTGAATTTTCGAAAGCGGCAAAAGAGGCAGAAAGTAGCCAAAAAGCATAGGAGCTGCACATGCTCTTCAGAACAGCCACCGACAAGTGAGCAGGGGAGTAAAAATTGATCGAAAAATTAGAAAATTGGTACAGACTAACCGGTTGATCCGGTTTGGAGTCGGTTACTTTATTTTAAAGATCAGTTAACTAGTCTGAAATCGATTTTATGTTTTTTAACATCGGCCGGACCGGTTAATATATTATATATATATATTATTAATTTTTAATATTATATATAATTATGTATAAAATAATATATTATAATTTATAATATAATATTTTAATATTAAATATGAATATTTATTTTATCATATGTTCTAAATATAAAATGTATATATTAAATACATTTTATTATCTAATAAGTTCTCAATATATTTCTTTTGATAAATTATTAGTAATATTAATATACTTAATATATTAAAACTGGATTAAATCGATAAAATTGAAAATATCAATTTACGAGAGTAATTAAAAAATAATTAATTTTAAAAAATATAAAACCGATATTATCCATTCAATCCTAGATTTTCTCTAAAACTGGGTCTAATTGAACCCGTTATTACACCTCTACAAGTCGGAGGTTTGTACACTGAGCACCTACTGGTAAACTCTACTGTTTAGGTCTTCTTTTCCCCCTTATCTCCCTCTATCTTTGCAAAACAATGTCTTTTATTGTTCAAAGATAAATACTATACACTATGCTTTTGTTTATCTTTTAAAATTTTTGTTCATCTTTTTTAATTGTAATTGAACCTTTTAAAGTTTGTAATTGTAAAATTGATGAAAATGATTTTCCCCGTATTTGTTAAATAATCTTTAAATAGGTTGATGTAGTAAATCAGACAGAAAAAATTTAAGAGTAAAGATGGAAACTTCTCTTTAAATTATCCTATGCATATTTGTAAAAAACTCTTTATAGAGGGTTGATGCATTCCAAGATTAGTCACAACTTAATTTGAAAAAATTGATAGAATCGAAACGTTAAGGCTTCGTTTGGATATTGAGTTAAGCTGAAATAAGTTAAGTTTTATATAAAAAGTAATGAGTTCAGATGGTAGAGTAAGTTTTGTGGGACTCGCCTGAAATGAGTTTAGATGTATTTAGATGTTAAGATGAGTTTAAATTTATTTATGAGAAGTTGAAAAATGTATGAGTCCCATCAATGATTAGGAATTTATTGTAATGATTAAATAATTAATTTATTAAATATTTTACTAATAACTAACATAAATCAAACATAAATTCCCTCACTGTATATAAGAAATAATTTCCCACTACTTTTTGTATGCATATGTTTTCTTACTAGAAATTTATAAAAAATAATTTAAAATAATTATCAATAAAAAGAAAATAATATCATGCCAACATTTTATTCCATTATTTGTGTACATATTATTTAATAAGTGCTACAAAAATATTTGTGGGAGAAAAATAAAAATTCAACCACCTGCGCGGTATAGTTATTTAACTCAACGCTTTTAATAATAAATAAAAACTATCATGACACAAAATCTTCCGATACAAATAATAATAATAATAATAATAATAATAAATAAATAAATAAATTCCTACTTTTTTAGTGCCCAAATTTGTTAATTTCAATTTCTGATAAATTGTAACAGCAATGGTACAAGTAAGTTTTTAAAAACTAATATTCTATGTTGTACTTTAATTTTAATTACAATGCAAAAATATGTGCATTTGTAATAAAAAAAATTAATATTTTTATATTAAATATTGATATATATAAAGAAAAATTTAGTTACAAATATAACTATGTATTAATATATCTACTAATCTAATATAATTGATTAAAAAATAAATTTTATTAAAAATATTATTAATTTAAATTTTAAATATAAATAAATTAATATTACTTCGTAGATTAATATGTAAAAAATTACACGTTTCCTCTGTTGGGGGTCATCATCACCTTGTGCCAGTTGACATGTAAGAAACATAAAGATTTTTCACCGGCATATCTAGATATTGAGTTGTCAACTGCCAGTGAGCTGGACGGGGACGGTGGAAGGGACCCATCAATATGGCCAATTTTGGACTCATGGGACGGGTTTTCACATGGCTGGCATATCAGAGATGGCTGGGCATATCAGAGATGAGCTGCAGTCACAAATGGGGAATCACTCTCATTAATATGCATACCAAAAGTATCCGTCCACATGACACATTTCTCTCTCCAATATGTCTATCAATTAAATGAAAATCATCTCAGTTTTTCTTTTTCTTTTTTTGTTTCTTTTTGCCAGAGAAGCCAAATTCAATATTTGAACATTAATAGCAAGCTTGGCTGTCACAATCACTGCATTCATGCATTTGGGGTCGGTCTTCTATTTATATTGCAGTTTCTTGGTTAAATCCTCTCACCCAAACAAACATTTCCTTGACCCATAATTTCCAAACAACCCAAAACATTATCTATTTAATAAAAACAACAGGCATTCACACTTATATATATATTATAATTGCAGTAACGTAAATATATATATATAGAGCTGCGGGCTACATGCTTTCTTGTTGCAGCCACTTCGGCCCCTACACTTTTACCCTTTCCTGACTTTTCAAATTCATCCGGCGCCCACCATTACAGATACAACTTTAAAGTATCCCCACCCCATCACTTCAAATTCTCGGGAAAATAAAGGAAAATCGAAGCTGGGAAAGCAAGCTAAAATGAGCGGGAACCAAAAAAAAAAAAAAAAACAGAGACTCGTGATCGATCAGAGTTCAGAAACGGAAATTCTTTCCGGTGAAGGTCTGCCCGAACTGCCAATGAGAGGGTGCCACGTTCCATGAGGTGGATGTACGGCGATCACCGCCCGTGACCCTGAAGGAAAGAGCCTGGCCAACGAGAACGGCGTTGGACTGCCAGTTCTGACCCCAGTTGCGGCTCATGCTCATCCACCCAGTGTTCGATCCTTTAATGCTCACCCGCACGATGTCTCCTGCACCCGCAACGTTGGTAACCAAAACCAGATTAAAGTAACGGAAGCCGTTGATCGTGAATCTGATGCCTCCTTGCTTTCTGCATGGAACACTGCACAAAAATAATAATTCTATTAAAAATTTGCGCGGTTAAAAACCCTAGGTGGGTTTGACTGGGGGACCCCAGCAAACGCTCGAGACAACGTGAACTATGTCGAGGATTTTCTGACACTGATAGCACGGACTACTATCCTCATTTTCCGGGAAAATTGAGCGACGTAGAGCTGAAAAAAATTTCAACTCACACTGGGAGGGTTGCAGAGATTCTGTTAGTCTCTTGTTTGCTTCTCAAGAAAAGCAAACGGAAAAGAAATTACAATGAAACCAGAATTCAAAATTCTCCGTCGTTTGGTTCCGAGGAAATTAGAAAAGCCGAGTTCCTATTCAAATTGTTAAAGCAGCAAATATTTTTCACAACTTTTAAATTCAACCTAGAGTGAACTAAATGGTTGGCTCACGGCCGAAGGATTTCAATCTCCTTTTGTTTCCTGCGTTTTCTCCCCGAACAAACAGGAGAGAGCTAACTTACCCAAAAACACAAAAACATAAAAGAGCACTAAAAAAACGTAATTAATGAAACAATAGGGGCCTTTAAGTCAAAAGGAAAATAGAAAATCGAACCAAGTGAAAATAAAGCAGACCTATAAAGCGTCAAGGCATGGTAAAGAAAAACAAGGCAGGGTGCACTCACCGGCGGTAAGCGACGGGTACGATTCCAGCGCGGTACTCGGCGATCTTAAGGAACATGGGCATGGCGAGGTCGAAGTGAGGCCTGGGAGGGTTGCACCAGCCGCCATTGTCGTTGGGGAGAGCGTAGTTCGGGGGGCAGAAGTTGGTGGCGGTGATGAAAATGGAGGGATTCCCATGGTTACACCACCTGGGGTCGTCGGCGCACTTGATCTCGAAGCAAGCACCACAGCTCAACCCATTATTGAAAAGTGCTGTGCTCAGTGCGGCCGTGTTCACTCCGTAGCCTTGGCTGTAGAGATTGCCATATCCACAGGCACCACCTGCAAACATTGAAACCAGAAACAGTCTATTCAGTTGGAATCGCAAGAATACAAGTGCGATTTATGCAATGAACCATAAATGAAGAAAACGATCTGGGTTTTGGCCTTTAGGGGGGGTAAAAAGTAGCGGCTAGAACAGAGATATATTTGGGCTTCTCAGAAAAGGGAGATTATAAGTCGAATGATCTGATATTTTGATGGAAAATGCAGAGGTATTTCTGGGATCTTCACGTTCAGCGCTCTAAGGTTGGTGAAGTCGGGGGAATGCTTTTGGGAATACATCACTACACATGAGCAGCAGAACCCGTATATAAGAGAGTTTCAGAGTTTAAACATTAAGGAGTACCCATAGTTCCAGAGGCGTCGCTGCCACCGTAGAAAGTAGCGTGGGCACTCTCCCACGGCCCTCCGGTGTAAGGCCCTGGGATTCTAGCTTTAGCAGCTGTAAAAAGCAAGAGAAGGGACGCAATGCGTAGCGCGCACACTGCAGCCATGGTGTGTTTGTTAGTGCGAGAGAGTGTGTATGTGTGTGAAGAAAGGAGAGATGATTGGGTAAGGATGATGGGGGTGGGGCGAATGGAAATCGGGAAGAACGTGGGGGTACTTATTGACGAGTGGCCAACAGGGATGGGGGTAGAATCACAGTATAATAGGGACGCAAATTCGGAAATACAAGCTATATATTTTTATCGTGAAATTATTTATTTTTATTTTTATATTTTTACCGAGTGATACTACAAGTATGTAATTAATAAATAGTATAGCAGTTCTAAACAGTAAAATTTCATTCTAAAGTGTATGTTAACATTTTTCAATATAGTAAAATTCTCAACAATTTTATATATGTAAGCGTTTTATTAAATCACATTAATTTTGTATCTTGTGATTGGTTATTGTTATTTTCTTTTACTTTTCTATCGTCGTTGTCACAACAAATCTATCATAAGATTAAAAACAAACCATGTTATCTATATTGAGAAGGCAAAATGATATGTGGAAGGGCACAATCCAGGGGTCTAGTGGTCCCCTTTGAAAATATTTAATAAATTTTTTAAATTCATTCTTTTAATCATTATTTATTATTATTTGATGTTACATAAAAAAAATAAAAAAAAAATTATGAGTAACATTTTATGTATAACTCTTAAAAAGTATTTGAGGAGAAAAAAAAGGAGGAGGAAAAACTGTAGAAACTTTTATTCATCCTCTTTCAAACACAAGATGTATTTTGTGCAATAAAACAAAAGAAATGTCAAATGGGTCAGCCTTTAAATTGATGAGCATGAGGTTGTATCCATGTGCACCACACATGGGGGGAAGTTCGTGTTGATTTTGGCTGTTCATAAACAGGCAACTTGATTTCAGATTCGGAAAAGATTGCACCGATCTGATAAGTAGACAAAACTAGCTAGTTTGAATCAAGAATACACCCACCTAAGTTATTCTTTCGTGTAACTTGAAGCATCTTTTTTGGTAACAACAAAAATAAATAAATAAAATAAAATAATTGCTGGGCGTTGGACGACGTATGAAGAATACAAAAAGAATTGTGACCTACATAAAGATATTATATAAAATAAACTCATAAATTGATATGATTTTGTAATTTGTTAGATTTATTTTATAATAAAAATAACTTTACAATCTAACGTATCATATCAAAATACTACATGGAGGGAGAGCAAATATAATTTAATTACTTTTTCCTATTCCAAAGATGAAGCCAAGAAGAAGCCACGTAATTGAGTTGAAGAAGAAGAAAAGAAGAAGAAGCCACGTAATTGAGGTGGAAGAAGAAGAAAGGAAGATGAGATATGGATCATTAAAATGGTTGTGTGGAAATTGAATGCTTCACCGCATCAAACCTTTTTCCTCCCAACTTGTTCAACATTGGGATTAAATTCAAGTTTCAACCACTCCATAGACTGCCTAAGTAGATCATCCATTAATGTTGCTGATTCCTTCAACTATTAAGGGTATAGATTCATTCCTTTGTCTCCTTCTGTTAAGGTATAACATCCAAACATCATCATCTTCCAAATTACTTTTGCTTGAATCCCAAGCAGTGTCATTACAATTTGCTTTAAGTTTATTACAATTTAACCTCTCTCTTTTTTCCTTTTCTCTCAAAGAATAATGAAACTTCTTTTTAAGAGTAATTTAGTGGCTCAGAATTCAAATTGTATATTGTAAAGATGTCAGATGAGTACTAAACCTAAGATGAATAGTGAAAATATACACATTTCAAACTGTCAACATGACAAAGATAAACTTGTTAAAAAAAAAAAAATTCAACATCTTATATGTCAAAAACATCAAGATGTATCATTTATGATTGCTTGTAATTAGAATTCTTCATAATATTGTCGAGTAAATATACTTAAAAAGGAGGGAAATAAGGCAGGTTATGCCCGTTAGGTAGAGGCTGGAAGAGGACAATAGAACAAATATTGTGTTTGTCCGTAGAGAATAGGGAGCCAGGCCCCGTGGTAAATGGCTCCTTAACTGTAAGTGGGACTCATCTCGAGCCTCGCGCTGTGTTTGTGCACCCACACACGGTTTACGAAGACAGAGGTTGGGAGGGTGTGCCCCCACCCCCCAAAAAAAAACACCCTCTATCCACCCATTCCTAACTAGGCAGGGCCGTCCAAAATCAGCTCCAAAAAAGGACAAAACTCCGGCTCTAACCCGCCCTCTCAAGATCGGAGCTCAATATTGGGACTTTTACATTTACATAGAGATGAAATGGTCCAAACAAAAACAAAATTCACTTTCAAAGATCAGTCATCGGACCCTAAAATATGAATCTACTAAATGACGTATATTTTATGAACTCCTATTTATTTTACCATTTTCATGCTTAACCCCCAACCTATTTATGAATTAAGATTTTCTACAATTCCATGGCTAAAATATTTTTTATAGTTCAAAGAGATATAGACACAACTTAAGAACCTCGTACTTCGAATGTTATTTTCAAAGGATAAATTATAATAAATCTTTACAAATATCATTCAAGTCCCGCGTTGTTCCATTTTCATCCTATTATATATAAATACATAAATATCTTTTATATAAAAATTAATAAATGAAATGAAACAGTTTCACAATAGAAACAGAGCCTAAAACTCAACCCTAAATAAAAGGTGAAATGAAGATATGGTCTCGCATTTATTTATGAAAAGTAGGGTAATAATCGTCCTTCACTGTACAAAAAACTGCAATGTGAGCTGTCATTTTTTATTATTTTAAAAGAGGCAATTATGTCGTTTTTTAAAATATAGACAGTATTTATGTCAATTATATTATTTTTTATTAAAAAAAAGTGTGAGATTTGTGTATTTAAAATTTTATTTATTATTTAACATTAAAAAGATTATAGATAATGTCACTGTACCATACGGGTAGTTTGTTTTATAGTTTGTTTTTTAAAGGAAGAAAGTATGCATGTACCTAAAATAGAAAAATATATGAAAATCATGTAGGGCCCTCATACCCTAAAAGAGGAAAAATATATGAAAAATAATAGTAACAGTGACATGATTATTATTCCGATTTACGAATTAGGGTTTGTGCTTATCCATGGTGTCACATCAACGAAACTCCAAGGCCGGTTAATTCTCTTGAATTGCCATTAAAAGGCTCAACTCGGCATGGATCCCCCTGCCCCCACCATTCTCTTCTCTTATTATTAATTAAGCTTTTCCACTTTCCCTCAAAATTATTTGAGAGCAAGTCCCCAAAAAGTGAAAAAGCAAAATGATTGACACTTTGCCATATTAGTATTTTTATCATTTGTACATATGTTTGATGGTAAATACTCAAATGATAAATATTGTTAGTGTTGATAATTTGATACAAAGCTGCAAATAATCTAATCTTAACAAGATTGTAGTTAATATTATTCTATTCTATAAGTAATAAGAATAATATTATATATAATCGTGGAGTGTGCAATTACCATGCAGTCACTTTGAAAAAGAGTCAAATATACTATTAAAACATTAATTTTTTTTTTTATGTAAATCTCGTATTTATTTACTTTTTTCAAAATGATTATACGGCATTTGCATACTCACGACTGCAACTATCATTTCTCTATTCATTGTCTCTTTTATATATATATATATTCATTTTTGTCTAATTTATTTATTATTGATCATCCTTTCTATGGCCCGACCTTTCCACATTTTTAGCCGTAAAATCCTTACACCGTCGCAATAATACCATATATAGTGACATGATTGTGTTTATGTATGGAGAATAATAACCCTTCGATCAGTCTACCCTCTCAATCTTTTGTATTTATAATATAGATAAAAACTTTTAAAAATTATTATATATTTTCATGTAGAAATATATATATATAAGTGGGATAACGATATCGAGAGTACGACCCCGCAGCTTCTACATTATTATTTTTTCTTCTCTTTGATCTATTCTCTATTATAAATTTCTAGCCATATAGCAAGGTTATTCATGGGGTCCCTCCCCACCACAACGGCTAAAAGTAACATTAATTAATTAATACATAGTCTGATACTTGCCCGCACGTCAACTACTAGAATAAACAAAATCATGAGGTTTTATTAATTCCTTTTCAACTTATAATAAACTACGTCTTAAATATATTTAATGCATGTATGCAGTATTATATGAAACGTGACGCAAAGGGTCCATATTCTCTATACACACCTATATATATCTTCTATATATAAAAAGTGTGTATAAAACGAAATTTATTGTTTTAACGGAAGTTGTCAAATGGAAATTGTTATTTTTAACAAAAATTATTAACGCAGTTAAATTAATTCACATTTGACTTTTCATTCAATTATGGATGTCCGGCCGAATTATGTGAAAGAAAAGCTATCGAATGAAATGGTAAACATTTATGGTGAAGTTAAAGCTGGATGCATGCAGTCAATGGGTTGTATACATTTATGAAATAGTAAATATCTGTAGAAACCGTGCTCTGTTTTTGTTGTATAGAAACAGAGCTTGCCTTCTGGGTTGGAATAGTGGAGGAAAAGTGGGCTAGGTGGTGCAACTGGTGGCTCACGGTGCATCTGAGTAGAATGAAGGAAGCGGTGAAGAAACTGAGAGAGTGAGGAGGCTAAAATGGTTCGTATAGTTTATTATTATGCTGTTTTGTAGTTCCACACTTAAGGAATAGGTATTTAATTGTGGGCTTTGAAATTCTTTCTAGGTGTTTTCTTAGATTCCTTGTTCTGGGCAATCAGTTTTGTGTCTCGAATCTCGAGTATGTAAGTAGCCGTGCCGGGTTTCCTGTAGGGTTTTGTTTTGTTAGTTCTTTGGAAGTGGCTTGGAGCGTAGATATCTCACTATCTCTGCTTGTTCAGTTGGATCATTTGGATCAGGTACTCTCTCTATTCACTCTCGATTTCTACTTCTAGGTTCAGTTTTTCCTTTTCTTTTTTGGGTACTCTTAGTTTGGGCAACGTTCCTTTGGTTTTTACGGGGGCCATGGTCGTGCCACTAGGCGGTTGCAGCGGTCTTGGGTGCGGAAAGGCTGGGTTGTGTGCGTGAACCTAGTTTTCGTTTGAGAACACGGAGGGGATGTGGTTGGTGACGGTTGAAAGTGAAGGGAGTGGCTACGGTGCAACTGTGGCTTCAACTGGTGGTTCTCATGCGGCTAATAGTTGTAGGGTCACGTGTTGACATTAGGTTTTCAAATTTGCACTACTTTATTCTAATGATTTTAAAAGCCTAGCTTTCAATAACCAAGATGTTTTAAATTAATAATCATAAGGACATTAACTCCATAAATTTCTTCAATTTTTCTAACATCAATCTCATATTTGCATAAGTTGCTGAGCTAAGGACCATTTCTTGGTTGGAAATCCGGGGTTTGTCAACTACTGCAAATGCGTCAATTTTTTATTTTTAGGCTTTTTTCTTGCATTTTTTTAGTAGTTTTGTAAAGTTTGTTTTATAGTAGATTTTTTCTTATAATATTTTATAAATTTTATAATAAATTGTTTAAATTTCATGATATGAATATATATATGACACGATAATTTAATCTTATAGTAAAATATTATGTCATTAATTTTTTTTATATTGGCATTTATTTGTAATATTAATTTAAATCTCAATTCTATTTTCTATCATTCGCATATTAAAAAAAAAGAATAAATACAAAATTTACATTAAAAAATTTTATTTAATAGTAAACTCTATTATTTTTTTAAAAATATATATATAAGACTTCCACACTTTAATATTGTATCTAATATTATTTTTTCAAATTAGTATAGGTGCTAATCACTTAAATAATTGCTTATGAACATAAACTGTAGGTCATATAAGAAAGCTATCAATGCTACGAAACCTACTTCATCAACCGGAGAAGTAGATTAGTAATAAATTATATAACATGCAAATTATAATATAATATTATTTTATATAAATTATAAATTATATATAAATTTATATATGTGATTTAAAATTTCTATTCATTCTTTATATAAAAAAAGAGAAATGTAAAATAATTTCGTTTAAATCTATTTGCCAACCTCATTTACGAATACAATTATTAAAATAAAATATTATTTCTTTATCAATTTAAATTCATTATGAAACATTAAAAATAAATAATAATATCTTATAAAAACTTTAGTATTTTATTTCTTTATAAAAATTATATCATTTTTTAAAAATAATCATTTTATTAAATTAAGAAAACGTGCTTCTGGTAGGTTTGTTTCCAATGCTTTGCCAATTACATTAAAATTTTGAATGCTAATAAAAGAACTTCGTTCTTCAAGAAAAATGGGCACTTACAAAGGATATTAAAAATGCACATCAGTAAATGTTGGAAAAAAACACATTGATTTCTACATCCATTAAATAGAATAATTATGGATCCCTTTAATGAGCGTGACAATTCCTATTTAAAAGTTTTCTTTAAGCCTAAAGAATTTTTTTTTATTATACTTTGCTCTAATTACTATTTTTATTATATAAATGATATATATAATCTCAGTAGTAATGTTATTATTTTTTTAATTCACAAAAAATGTTACTCATCATTTCATATCATATATTTTAATATTATTTTTTATTTTTTATTTTATTTTTATTAAACTATTAAGTTGTTCTACTTATCATTTATACACTACATATTTATTATAAAAATTAAATAAAATAAGTATGATGTGTAGAAATGATAAGTAAAAATTATCATTGATTAATCTGCTATTCAAAATTTATTTTATAGGAGCACCGACCATATGTTAAAAGCGTTGCAGAAAAATTATCAAAAAAAATTTGGAGGCTTCAAGTTTATATAGATCCACAGAAATTGAAGGAGAAAAAATATAGGAATTTTAATGTCCTCTCTATTGAAGTAATGCAAGATGAGAAAAATGCTGGATTGTCATCGTAGAATTAAAATTATCTCAAATAGCTTTCATAAAACTATAGGAGATGTTTATTTATAGGATCGTACTATAGATTCTATTAATGCCCTTTTTTTATAATATATCACGTGTAATTATTAATTAATTATATAAACACTACATCGTTAGTTATTTAATTAACCAAAAACATTACGTTTTTATTAATAAAAAATTAGTTCTTAACAAAAAAAATTAAATATAAACTAAACAAACGTGCATTGCACGTTGCTTTTACCTAGTATATATATATATATATCAGCTTCGCTACATATAGTTAGGAATGGGAGAAGGCGTGTAATTGTCTGACGCAAGCATTAGTGTTAATGAAATATTATAAAAAAAAAAAAACCAAAACAAGAAGGTTGAAGAAGAAGCATGATGAGATGTAGTTCCGGCGAAAAAATCGAATTCCAATTCTTCTAAATTCAGACTTTCTCCCAGTTTGGTTTACAAACACTTTCTTCCAGATCTCTCCTAGTTCACAAACCCAATCTCTCCAGATCTTTTTATAGTTTTAGAAAGAACAAACGGAAAATTTCTAGTAAAAAACTAAACACATTATAAATATGAGCATGAATTGAAAAATACAAACAAATATTTACACGAAAAAAATTGTTTCTTTTTTCAGGAACGCAATTGCAAATTTCAAAAATGAAATTTTGAAAAACCATCAAAGTCAAACACAGGAGAACACACTTGTGGGGTTAGTGTAGAGTGGGACTGAGCAGGCTGGGAAGGCTTAAAGCTGAGAAGGAGATGGAGTTTCAACTCTAGCGACACTGTTGATGACGATCCTCAATGGGTTTGTGGGATTCAGCCTTGGCAACCTTGACAAGTGAAAATTTCCATGATTATTGCTCACTTTTTATTGAAACACTACATAAATCAAGGAGAAGTGAGAAAGTCAAAGCTTAAGAGTTTATGTTGACCGATGAAGAGGGAGAGAGGTTGAAAGAGAAGGGGGAGGGGGCTTATACGAGAAGTAAAATTTGTCCAAAACGATGTGTTTAATCTTTTCATCCAAAAAAATAATAATAATGTTATTTTTTTATTTATGAAACGGGATGGTTTTATTAAAGTCACAGGGAACCCCGACTGCACCATAGTTGCATAGAGCGACTGTATTTAGCTTTTTTCTATATATATATATATATATAAACATATATGATTATTTGTGACAGATTATATGATATAAAAATGACTATTTACGGTCAAAACACCTATTTTAACAAAAAATAGTTATTTTTAAATAAATAACTAGTCATAACTGAACAATTTACTTGTAGTTAGGGTAACTAGCTTAGCAAGTGATCTCAATTCTCATGTTCTCACCATCCATATTGCATTATGCATGCATGCATGGTACTTTTAATAATGGTGTTTTCATCGTAGTTATAAGGCAATCGAATGGCAGATGGTTTAAAGATGATCACCTTTATCTTATTCTTCATCTAATTCACAATTGTCTCACAATTTTATACCAAACTCTAGAAGGAATTAGAAGCCAATACAAGGTCGAAAAAAGCTATGACACGTAAAAGGACCCTTAAATACAAGGTTGAAAAAAGCTAGCTAGCGAGCTAGGTGCATGCATGCATGCATGTCCCGCACTCACTGACAATGACTCAACCAGATCTATAGACTGAATCGACCATGGCCCCATATATGCACGTAAGATCAATGATGTATGTATCTACATATCAGCACCAAACCTTGCATATGCGATATGCATGCCAATTGCCCCCCAGGACACGCGTACGTGAACGTGTCACCAACCCGGACGGACCCAATTACTAATTATCTCCAAGAACGTACGATATATATTAATATTGTAATCAAATGCATGCATGTGATTTGATTCCGTTATTATATATGCATGGACATTTATCTTATCACACATATTATATGCACGGCTCATGTGGCTGCTTGTGGGATATTATATACTTGTTTTGATTAAGTCAAACTTTCTCACTTCATTGATCGAACTCAAGGAAGATGAACATCAATAAATCCAAAACAACATGGTTGTTCCCCATATTTTTGTATCATCTTTTTAGATGATTTAACCTCGAGGCCGGTTTGACTTTTGATGTCTAATAGCCTCTAGGGATCCAAACTCACATGGTATCCTATGATTTTGTTTTCGCAAGTGTGGACTTAGGACTCTTGTATTGAGGATCATGCATTCTACTAAGATTTTCCTAATCATGCTTTCCTCTGTTTTTTTAATTAAAGTCGGTGAGTATGCTGCACATTGCATAATATATAATTTTTTTTATTAAGCAATAATAAATATTGTAGAATGTCTTATTTTATATGTAGATTTTATTCTTTATTTTTTCTTAATAATTTCCCTCACGTATGGAATATAGACTCTCTTAATAAGTGAACTCAACATGTGGAATAAATTTGACTAGATTCTCTCTTTCTCTCTTCATGAATATATGGCTAATTAATGGCATTTGTTTTCAGAATATAATTAAAAAAAATCAAAGTTCCATAATGCACGAGGTTTCTTTTTCTATAGGGTATGAGTTGGGTGGAGCCAAAAAGAATGTCATACAAGTCAGGTAGATTATGAGAGATGATCATTAATGTTATATTAATCATGAATCTCGTCAGGAATTCTTTAACATTTCCAAGCAAAGGACAGTATGTATTTTAGGCCAAGGACGATGCCACATCCATCGATAAAAAATAAGGAATGGTTATCGATAAATCATTTGTGTTAGTATTATTTAAAAAAAAAATACTAAAAAATAGATACACACAAATACTTTAAAAAAAAATAGTACTGATCGATACCAACTTAATGCTCCCATTTTACCTATCGCCAAATGGTGTTGAAATTGTCGGTGACATTGTTTGTATTGAATAATCATGTACTCATGAATATTTACGATATTGGAATATACTCACATGCATGCAGCATGCATTTTTATGTTGATGACATGCACTTGATCATTATTGATTTTGAATTTCAAAATATATAATTTTTATTCAAAGCTAGGATTCCCTTTGAGTCATTAGACTTTGTGATTATCATTATTGGTTGGTTTGGATACTTAAATCCAAGCTATCTTATCTCATATAATTATTACAATTTTTATAAATTTCTACACAAAATATAATAAATTATTTAACTTTTTTAAATCTCGAAACAAAACTAACATTACAAAATTATAATATAATAATATTTTATTTAACTTTTAACAAAATATCTAATATTATCTCATTTTAACTGTATAACTAAACGCATCCCAATTATTTTGCCCCACATTCCTCCACACATATTGTATCGGCCCCTGATCTCTGTTTTCATTCAGCTTATCAAAGTAATAATTATATATCCTCTCCCAATCTCTTAATATGGGGTCAAGATTTGTTGAGTTCTTACAGCTCGGAGTTGAGGACTTCTAAGTGGGAGAGACACATGGATATGTAAAACGAAAATTTTATACACTATTCTACTATCACACTTACATCCCATTAAGTAAGATATGATACATTTATTACTATTGAATAATCATTAATTTATTATATATTTCTATATTATCAAATGATAATAAATACGCCACATCATATATAATGAGATACAAGTAGGATGGTAGTGTGGTGTATAGCATTATTCGTTAATAGTTTTTTATTTATTTAATAGAATTCAAAAATCACAAAATAGAAGAAGGAAAAAAAATACTAAAAAAGTCGGTCAAAAGTTGTCAAATATTATGCTAACTAGCATTTTCCTTTGAAAATTTCATTGTAGGACTCACTTCAGGTGTCTTTTCCTCCCTTCTACTTGAGATCCTTGCTCGAACTTGAACAGAAATTTTCGGTTGTTATTATACAATAATTCAAGCCACCAATCGAAAATAATCATTAAAATGGCCAAAACTTGCTGTTAAAGCTTGAAGAAATCATCCCATGTGTGTGATAGAGAGAAAGAGATAGTGATGCCATGTATATTAGGAGCAAGAGCGCATGGGTTTCAGTCTCATGACAAGAAAGATCAAACATGCATGTGGGAGAGATCGTGAACTTTATCAAAAGGGAACAATAGACGCCAAATGACACTGTGTTTTCCCCCATATTTGAGCTTTCATCCATAGCAATTCAGATTTCTACGTCCTTGCATGTGATCTCTCATGTCTCTGTACGCATCATCATGTCGTTATCAAATTTATGGTGTTTGGGACCAGCTATCCACAGGCTGATTGATAAAGTGTTAAAACTGTATGATTAAGTTATTTAAGTTAACCAAAAAGTGAATTAAGTACTTAATTATGCAGTGATTTTTAATACTTGACTCATTGATAAAATTTTGATATTTTTACACTTAAAGAGATTTATAATGTAGATCTTTCACATTAAAGTTAATTTTTCAATTTTACCACTTAAATGTTTCAAGATATTATTAAAAAAATAAAAAGATGCATTAAGAAATGGACAGTAGAACACGTACAGCATGGAAGTTGATTTCTGGGCCTCAACTCAAGATGCAAGACAAAAGGAGCTAGCTGATTTCGGACTGAAAATAGGGGCACGGCAGGCAATCAGGCATACTCAAGGGGCAAATTCAATTCTTGACTAAAGGGCATTTACGAAATTTTATTATTTGATGGCAAAAAGTTTTGATTGGAAGCATTATTTTGACTTTCCCATGCTTTTACGTGAGGTTGGGAGGTCTAAAGTTTGGCTAGGCGGCTGCTTTTTTTGGGGGGAGTTTTCTTTTCTTTTACATGTCTTGCTGTAGAGAATAGGAGTAGGGGGAGACGGCTGGCATTGTTATTTTTGTTTTCTGTTCATTTTTTCTTTCGTTCTTTCTTGGGTACCTGAGTGGTAGACGACTGGATTTTTTTTTTCTTTAGATGGTAGTGCAGACGGAAGGAGTGAGACGAAACTCTCTCTCGTTTCTTTTTTTTCGTTTCGTTTCGTTTCATGCTTTCAACCGCAGTGCTCTCGGATTTACTTCAATTTATTTAGGGTTTATTTTGAGTCGGCGGAGCTTTTGCGATTGGGTACGAGTACCTCAACATTTCTCACTACTATTCATTATTTTATTATTTTTTATTTATATTTATTATTATTTATTACTTTTTACTTACTTTTTATTACTATTCACTATTTTATTATTACTTTTCACCTACTTTTTATTATTATTCACAACTCTCCTTAATACTTCTTAACACCCAAACCCACCTAAATCTCTCATTTTTCTATTGTATTTTTTTCTGGGTTCATTTAGAACTCGGACGAAGACTTGTTTTATATTACTGGGTTTTACCTTTTCAGTTTTCATTTTACTTTAATTCTCCTGCGTGCAGCATTTCTAAGATTTATTTCATTTGGATATTCTTTTTTTTTTTCAGATTTTGTCATAACTTATCTTAGACTTATTTTTGTTTTTAAAAATATCATGTGCAGCTAATTTTTGAAACTTAGATTGAGGAATGAGACTTAATTTATTTTGAGATTCTAGTTTAATGTAATATTTCGTTGATAAATATTGATTTCACTACATTACTAGTTGGATTTAAATTGAAAATAGATTGCGGCTCTTGCTCTTGTTTTGTTGTTGACGTAAGGCACAACAAAAGCTTGAAAATTATCAAAGCCTCTCTCAGTTGTTTGTTAATATGTGTTTGGCTAATAAAGTAGAGAATCTCTTAGAAAAGTATTGCAAAACTTGAGCTTAAATTTTTATCTTCCGTTTATCAATGCCTTGATTGGATTGTTAATCGAGAAACTTATCTAGGATCCGAAACAAAGAAAGTCTCAAACCCAACCCAAGTGTTTGTTAGTTTACTTTTTTAATTAGAAACTCTAATTTCAACTTTGATTAATTTTTGCAGGAATTAAATTCATAATTTTTTTTTCTTAGTTCATCTTCAATTTCTTTTTACATTGCATTTTATTTTATTTTCATCTCTCATAGTCAACACATTTTATTCACAAAAATCTCACCAACGCTTTGATAACCCTTTGTCCCTGTGGAATACGATCCTGTACTTATCCTTGATATAACTTGACACTTCTACACTTAGAAGCACTTTCGAGACCGAGTCACTGATCACAACAACGATCCAAACTCCTTCCACATAGCCCACGTTTATCCCCATTGTCAAATTATATATATCTATATCTATATATATATATATCAATTTTTGTAGCTATTTAAATCCGGTTTATAGGCTTTATAAAATAATTTCAAATTTTATTATTAATCAATATTATTGATCAGAGTTATTTTTTCTATATTTTGGACGAATGTCTTATCTTTTCTATTTTAATTATTTGTTGAAACTAACTGTTAGAATTAATCTAAATTTTATCCGTGTTAAATGGAGGGGGCGCCCACATGGGCAGACCCCTCCTTTGAATGCATACGTTATAACGCATGGCTTTTAAGCCATGCGTTACACAGCCTGGAAACGCATGGCTTTAAGGCCATGCGTATTGAAGGCTGGCCTTTAAGGCTAGCCCCCATCCTTTTTGATTCTGGTGCATCAATCACAATAGTGAAAATCTCTCCTTCACTTGTTCTCTCTTGAAATAGTTTATAGGCTGTGGATTTGTTAAGTGTTACTCTACTTTTATAACTACGTAGTACACTTTACCACTAAGAGAAAACGCTTGATTTTTGTCGCGCTGGAGAAACTTATGGAGCATTTCTTTAAGCCGAGCCTGAGGTACTTTCCGCTGCATTTTTTCTAACATTGGTATCAGAGCTTTTGAAATTGCTTCCAGTTTTTTTTTTATTTGCATATGCATGTAAATTGTAAATGTGCCATTTTATTTATTTATTTATTTTTTCGCGCTGAGTGCTGCTGCGAAGTTTAAAAAATTTTTTTTTTTGGCCGAAGCCGCTGCAGTGGTGCAGCACTCACCACCCACACATGGTGGTGCAGCGCGCACCAACCCTGCACTTGGTGGTGCAGCACACACCGTAGGGTGCTGCACAGCACCCCTGATATGGTGCTGCGTGCACCACGGTGCCGCATGCACCGACTGGAGCCCACGGTGCATGGTGCACCGTGGGGGCACCCAGCGGTGCTGCGCACACTAGAGGGGTGCTGCCAGCACCAACGTGGTGCTACGTGCACCACCAAGGTGCTGCAAGCACCACCAAGGTGCTGCGGTTGAAGATGACTCATTTGGGTTGGGCATGAGTCATTCGGTCGACTGTTTGTTTTGTTTGGGCATGGGCCATTCGGCCCCTTTTTTTTGTTTGGGCTTGGGCTTGGGTTTTTTCGGCCCAATTTTTTTTGAAAGGGTTTTTCATCCCAGTTTTATTTAAATGAAATGGGCTGGGCCATTCGGCCCATTTTTTTTCCTGATTAAAATTTTTTAAAAAAAGGGTGGGCATTTAATTGGGCCATTTTCGGCCCAGTTTTTTTTGGCCATTTTTTTTAAAGTTAAGCTCATTTTTTTTTAAAGCAAATAAAACTATAAAATGGCACAATAGGGTTTTGAACCTAAGACCACCTACTAAACTAAAGAAACGAGCGCACCATTAGGCTACGAATATTCTTTGGTTTAGGTGAGGTTTTTTTTTTATTTTTTATTTTTTGTTAAAAATAAAAATAAATAAATAAATAAAATTGCTGAATTAATATATGCTTAGATATATTGATATATTACATGTGATCTTTTATTTAATGTTTTAGATTAAATATGATAACATGTGAATATTTGGTTATACTCATGCTGTTGTTTTTTCCATAATGTTATATTACATGTGATCTTTTATTTAATTTTTATTAAATGTGATAACATGTATGTGTGAATTGAACATGTGGAAATGTAATTATTTTATCATCGTTGAATGTTAGACTTGAATGTTTAGACATTAGTCTTCATTTCTTTTAGTGATAAAATATAGAAAATCCCACTAAGTAGTCTTAGTTAGAATTGTCAGTGTGAATGATAGGCTGAAAGAATTGCAGTGACCCCAGTAAGAACTTTAATTGCACTGTATAGCCAAAAGACCATGGTGATCCCAGTAAGAACTGTAAATGCATTGTATAGCCAAAAAGACTACAGTGGCCCCAGTAAGAACTGTAAATGCACTGATGGAACAAGAAAAATGGACTGTAATGGTCTCATATGAACCATCTTTGTAGACTAGTCCAACAGGTTACTGTAGTCTGGCTGTCTTTATAGACTGGCCCAACAGGTTGCTATGGTCTGGGTAGCTATCCTTGTAGACTGGCCCAAAAGGTTACTACGGTTTTAGTAGGTTATGTCTTTACATATGACTAGGACTAGGAGACTACTTAAGATAGTGGGAGTATGGTTGAGATTTATGATGATAAATTCTCCTATATATTTTTTAAATAATTTGCACGGGAATTAGGTTAGAAATTTAATAATTGGATATTGTGGCGCAAGAGATGATTATGAAGCCTAGCGATTTTGCGATTTTTCGATCTTGCGACATGTCTAAATTATTCTTTTTCTATCTTGAAAGGACGCGGTAGATTTCTTAGGTGTGTGTATAATATCCATTCTTTGCATATTGTAGTGATATGACATCCAAGACTATAGTTGCCGACTTAAATAAGGGAGAGAAATTAGATGGGGAAAACTATGACATATGGCATCGCAAGATCCAATATGTCTTAGATGAGCAAGAGGTCTTGGAGGCCTTGTTCACACCCTTATTGTGCCCGCGGAAGGGAACTCAGAACAACACAAGATAGATCAACAAGCCTATACTGAATGGGTTAAGAAAAATCGGTGCGCGCGCATAATAATGTTAAGCAGCATGCACAATGATCTAATGTGTGAGTTCGAGATCTATGACACTACCCAAAGCATGTGGGAAGCTTTGAAATTGAAGTTTGGTGGAACTTCAGCCACTAGGTTGCGTGGATTAACCATGAGGTTCGACTCCTATAAGATGTGCTCTGACCACACGATGAAGCAGCATCTTAGGGCTATGTCAACTATGATCCGCGAACTTAAGTCGGCAAGAAACAATCTGACAGATGAACAGCAAGTCCAAGCAGTGATAAGGTCATTACCAAATTCTTGGGAAAATATGAGCCAGAATCTGACGCATAACGAGAACATCAAAGACTTTGATGATGTCTCGCGTCACTTGGAATTAGAGGCTGAGCGCCTAGAGGCTGCTAAGCCCAATCATATGACCTATGTGGCAAATGCTGGTTCGCGCAAGGCATCAAGGCCTAAGCGCAAGAAGTCCAAGATTGGGGTAGCTGCTGGACAAATTAAAAAAGTGTCAAGAACTTTTCAGCGCACCAAGAGGGGCAAGCGCGAGAAGAACAAGTCAAAATTAGAGTGCTTCAACTGCGGAAAGACTGGCCACTTTGCTCGTGACTGCATTGAGCCGAAGAAGGTACACTCTGACTTTTCTCGTATTGTTTTTGTAACTAGCCATGTGATGGTTGCTCACTCCTATCCTTTGTGGACTGTTGATTCAGGAGCGACTGAGCATATAGCGCGAGACATAGTCGGATTTGTGGAGTATCGCCAGATTCCAACTAGGAGCCGTGATATCAAGGTAGGGAATGGAGCTAGCACGGAGGTACTAGGACTTGGTACCTACAAGCTGGACTTGCGGGGTGGCCGCACTCTTTTCCTCCACAATGTGCTATACGCTCCCGAGATCCGACGAAATTTACTTTCAGTTGTTACTCTATTAAAACTTGGCTTTCGAATTGTTTTTTAAAACAATTATGTTTCCTTTTATTTAGGCCATGTGTTTTATGGCAAAGCTTTTCTATAAGAAGGTTTTATGATATTGGATTTGGTTTATTCTAATATCAATGAATCTATTGCTTTTCTTTCTTCATCTGTTGATAATTTGGATTCACATACATGGCATGCTAGGCTTGGCCATATAGGACAAGATAGAATAACTCGGTTAGCTAGAGAAGGCCTAATAGGCAATCTCGCTAGGGTGATCTTGCCCACATGTGAACATTGTCTAATGGAAAAAGCTAAGAGAAAACCTTTTGGAAAAGCCACTAGGGCATCTTTTCCACTACAATTAGTCCACTCAGACATCTGTGGTCCAATGAGTGTGAGGGCAAGACATGGAGGTGTCTACTTCATCACTTTTATAGATGATTTTTCACGTTACGGTCATGTCTACTTAATCTCCCATAAGTCTGAAGCATTAGAATGCTTTAGACGATATCTAAGAATGGTTGAGAATCAGTTAGACAAGAGTTTAAAAACTCTAAGAACTGACCGAGGAAGAGAATATTTCTCTGAGCAATTTAAAAGGCTCTGTGATGAAAAATGAATCAAAAGACAGTTAACGATACCGAATACGCCGCAAGAAAATGGCGTGGCGGAAAGGAGAAATCGAACACTGTTTGAGATGGTTAGGTCAATGATGGCGCAAGCAAACCTACAAATTTATTTTTGGGGGGATGCACTTTTGACTGCTGCCTACATTCTTAACTGAGTGCCCTCCAAATCAGTAACTTCCACCCATATGAACTATGGACCAGCGAGAAACCCAATTTGAGTAACTTGCGACCATGGAGTTCAACGGGTTTTGTTCATGATCTTTCTCATAAGTATGGGAAATTAGGCCCTAGAGGGAAGAAGTGTATCTTTATAAGGTACTCAGAACACTCTAAAGGGTATGTGTTAATAGGTGAATAAACTGATGGAAGTGTAACTGAAATTGAATCACGAGATGTGGACTTCATTGAAAATGAATTTCCAAGTAGAGGTGAGGTTGATAGGAGTTTAGAACTTCATGAGATTATGGAACAAGAGGAAAGTGCTCCAAGGAATTTAGTTGAGAATGAGGAAGAAATTCTTCAAGCTTCTACAAATAAGGACTTAAATCCGAGTGGGAGCACACCACTTGTCAATCAATCACAACAACCTCAGCCGCGTAGAAGCACACGTGAAAGTATTTCCCATCGTCGTTTTGAGATTGAAGGGGAAGCTTTTATGGTAGCTCCGCATGATGATGATGAGCCTAGGACAATTCATGAGACTCTCTCATTTTCTACTAAAGATGAGTGGATGAAAGCTCTTAATGATGAAATTGAGTCTATGAAAACTAACCAGGTCTGGGATCTGGTTGATCTACCGACAGGGCGTAAGACTATTGGGAACAAATGGGTTCATAAAGTCAAACGCAAGTCGGATGGATCGATAGATAAGTACAAAACTCGCTTAGTGGCGAAAGGATATACCCAACAGGAGGGTATAGACTATGAAGAAACTTTTTCACCAGTCGTGAGGTTTGTTTCAATTCGCTTGATTCTAGCTATAGTAGCAAACATGGATTTGGAACTCTACCAAATAGATGTTAAGACAGCATTTCTCAATGGAGAACTAGATGAGGAGATCTATATGAATCAACCAATGGGTTTTGTAGTCAAAGGTCAATAGCACAAAGTGTGCAATCTCAAACGATCTCTATATGACCTAAAACAATCATCTAGGCAATGGTACCTCAGATTCCATCGAGCCATTCTTTCGAATGGGTTTACGATGATCATAGAGGACCATTGTGTCTATGTCAAAAGATCCAAGAAGAGTTTCATTATGTTGTCATTATATGTTGACGACATACTACTAGCTGGAAATGATAAAGGGTTGATAGTCGCCACAAAAGAGTGGTTATCCTTCAATTTTGAGATGAAAGATATGGGTGAGGCAGAATACATTCTGGGAGTTAAGATCTACAGAGATCGCTCAAAGAGAATATTGTGTTTGTCCCAACAGACTTACATAAAGAAAGTTCTCGAACGCTTCCTAATGAGTGAATGTAAACCCATTGACACCCCTGTTACAAAAAGCGAGAACTTATCTAAAGAGTTGTGTCCTAAGACTCAAAGAGAAAAGGAAAAGATGGCCCGTGTCCCTTATGCTAATGCTGTGGGTAGTCTGATGTACGCAATGATGTGTACTCGGCCTGACATATGCTATGCAGTTGGCTTAGTAAGTAGATTCCAATCTAACCCCGGACTGGCTCACTGGAAAGCAGTCAAGAGGATTATGCGATATCTGAAGGGAACTGCAGACTATGTGCTGTGCTATCAAGGTTCAGATTTGCAGCTAAGAGGTTACAGCGATGCCGACTGGGGCAGTGACCTAGATGAGCGTAAATCAACCACTGGGTATGTCTTTCTGCTCAACAATGGCGCCATTACATGGAGCAGCAAGAAACAACCTTGTATAGCTTTATCCACCATGGAGGCAGAATACATAGCTTGTTCTGCAGCAGTTCAAGAAGCTGTTTGGTTACGGATGTTCCTCAAGCATTTAGACATTGGCACGGATACTTCAGATCCGGTGACAATATTCTGCGATAGCACGGCTGCTCTTGCATATGCTAAGGACTCTAAGTACCATGGAAGAGCCAAACACATAGATATCAGATATCACTACATCAAAGACATGGTAGCGCAAAAGGAAGTGGTTCTGAAAAACCTCTCTACAAGTCGCATGGTTGCTGATCCCTTAACGAAGCCCATAGCAAGAGATGTCTTTGAGGCTCACGTTAGGAATCTAGGACTACGTAGACTGTAAATGTATTTTGTGTTTCAAATGACATTGAGATGTAACATTTCCTTTGGGATATTAATACAATATGATTAAGTTATTGTCTTTATCGTATTGTTTTTCTAATACACACACAAGATATGTCAACAGGCTTAGATCGACTCACTCACACGAGCGATCGCCTCTAGCGCTTGAGAAGCGAGTAGAGATAAGACATTGTATTCTTAGATACTTATCTAAATTGATAAGTTATTTGACACAAAGATATGTCGTTTTAGTAGGAGCTAAAATGAGGTCCAATGAAGGGACTATGCATGGGTTACCCCACAACCTATGTAGCCTGCGGTTAGCCAGATGTGAGATTCTCTTTGACGTCTTGGAGGCGAGCAAATGGAGGAACTCGGGTTAGATGCTTAAGGAGCGACTAGACTAAGATCTGTACGGTGTTGATATAGACATATGCTCTTTAAGAAAGAGAAATCCACCGTAGCATGTATTTCATACTAAATGTGCTTATTCGACCAAATGAGTAAGTGAGTAAAAGGTTTCCCTCTTTATCACTGTGTGAGTCTCATTTTTTAAGTGTCATTGACTTTTGACTATGTTACGAGATGGAGGTTGTGATGTCTGCTACTTTGGCATGTTGTCTATGGCCATGATTAATACGGTCTAAAAAGGCATTGTTGGGAAAGCGGTTCGACCAAAGTTGAATGATATGAGTGCAAAGGGAAGATTATTCGATATCGCATCTTCGATAGTGTTTGCTGACATCAAACTATGACGCTACATACTGGTAGCGACTAAGGTTGTGAACATATTGAAATGATTTGAAGTTAGTCAAGCATTGTTCTGAGTTTTCTGAACTCAAGAGGGTTTCGAAAATACTTGATCTGATGCGATCGAATGAGTCTAGGACATGACCAGACACTTTAAGGATGTTACTATGCTAGTCTTCTCTGGGAGAGATTTAGTGTATGTACTCCCACCTTTCTACAAATGTGCTTGGTGGTCGCACAGCCTATTTGCTATGTGTGAACAAGATTGAGAACATTAGAGAGATGCAGACCTAGGGTTATGCCCACTGTGTGCGAGTGGGAGATGTTAAATGGAGGGGGCGCCCACATGGGTAGACCCCCCCTTTGAATGCATACGTTGTAACGCATAGCTTACGTTACACAGCCTGTAAACGCATGGCTTTAAGCCTTGCATTTCTAGCGTATTGAAGGCTAAGGCCAGCCGTGTAGGGGGCTATATATAGCCCCCCTCCTTTTTGATTCTGGTGCATCAATCACAATAGTGAAAATCTCTCTTGCACTTGTTCTCTCTTGAAATAGTTTATAGGCTGTGGATTTGTTAAGTGTTACTCTAGTTTTATAACTACGTAGTACACTTTACCACTAAGAGAAAACGCTTGATTTTTGTCGCGCTGGAGAAACTTGTGGAGCATTTCTTTAAGCTGAGCCTAAGGTACTTTTCGCTGCATTTTTTCTAACAATCCGGCATCAGGTGGCCATCGATTGGCCATCGCCAGCTTGTTACTAGATACAATCAAGACACCACAAGTTGGTTCTATTCTATTGTTAGCCACTACTAGGTTGCCTAGATCGAGCAATGAAGAAGCTACTTTTGCAAGATGACCACCAATGGATCGATGGCTTAAAAGGCCAACTCCATTGTGGCCAGATTGGGCCACTAGTCCCTTATGAGCCACAGCCACTAGACTCACAAGGCTGTCTTCGTGATGGCTAAATGGACTTTCGTTACATTTCCCTTCTCCAGCTTGGGAAGGCGACGCCAGAGCAGTCAATCTTATCCACTGCCCAATGTGGCCCAAGTTGGAAAACAATGACGCAACCACACAAAAGTGGAAGAGGCACATGAAAACTTCCCTGTATAGTTTTTTGGGAGTATCTGTGTGATAGTATCGTTCAGGAACAGATGCATCACCCAGAATTTGGATAGTATGCGCACTTTAGTAGCCTTTAAAGCTATCGGAAACAAATTGTCCATGGCCACGTGGAACTAAAAGGTTGTGTATATTGGGTACCACTAGAATTGTTGGGTTTTGGTTACTTTTGCGACTCATGCACCTTAAAAACTTGCTCGGTTCGATCCATTTGACCTACGTGATCAATAGTGCATTTTTCTAAAAATTTTGGTGGGTCAAATCGTAAATTCCTAGTTAGTAAGACACTGGCAGTCCGAGATGCTTTTCATCTCCACTTTTACTGTTCAGGAGAGTTGTCTTTGGGTTGATTTAAGGCGTAATTTCAATCTTTCTGAATTGGTTAATCAAAACTATACAATCTATTTTTTCTCATCTAATCATTATAATTTTTTTAAATTTTCATACAAAATATAATAAATAAGTTAAATTTTTAAAATCTCAATACAAAACTAATATTAATAAATTCTATTATAATAGTATTTTATTTATTACTATTCAAAATATTTCATCTCATCTCATTTAAACTATGTAATCAAACGAATTCAACTTTTCAAGAATTTAAAATCTTTTCAAAAGATTTTGAGTGGCACTATAGCCACCGAAAGAATGTCTTGAGAAAATGTCCGACAAATATATTTCTTTGTTTTTCTTTTATTATTTTCATATATTTTTTTAATCATCGTAAATATCTTTTTAAAAAAATAAAAAATACAATATTATTAAAAAAATACTTTTTTCTTTTTTAATCATTAAATAAAACAAAAAAAAAGGTGTCGGACCATATCAAGACCTACTCTCGACAGATACAACAATTTTCAGAAGATTTTTGGCCCAAAATATTTTTTTCCTTTTTGTATTTTGACATTTGGATAGTTGGACTCCATTCAATAATTATTTGTGTTATTGGTATTTTTTCCCGAATCCGAATATGGATTTTAAAGTAAAATCTAAGAATGGTGTGTTGTAAAATCGGCTTAAAATTATAAGTTTTGTTACTTTGGGAGAAACGAAAATATTAATAAAAAGTTTAATTAACCAAGAGGCTTGGAACACTTGATTCAACTGAAATGTCTTAGAAATTTATAGTTCAAACACTTTTTACTATTCGAAAATAGATAAAGATAACATGTAGATTCAATTATATTAAATGTTGCATCAAATGTTTTCTAAAGGAAACATTAAATACAATGCGGTTTACTTACTGTAGCTATATCTTTCCAACTAGAAGTATTGGAAAAAGGAAAAATCTAGTTGTAAGCATAATTATGTACTAATATTTGCATCAATCTAATGTGATTGGTCAAAAAGTAAATTTTATTAAAAACAATGCTAATTTAAATTTTGAATATGAAAGAATTAGTATTAGTATGTAGATTAGTATGCGACGTTGTTTGTACATAGCAAAACTCTTGAAAAAATAGTTGAAAAATTGCGATCATTATTGGGAAGGTCGGGCACGATTTCATTTTTCAATGTGTATGCGGGTGAGGTTAAAAAGGACAAAGATCCCTTAAAATTCAGTTTAGAATAAAAGAGAGATTGAACATGAAAGTGAACTCCATGACAATTACTGGGTTTTTAATACTGCTTGAGAAATTCATTCAAACAGTTATGAATGTTACGACATTCACTTTTAAGTGTCTATCTTTTTCACTATAGGCTTTAGAATTTGGTCAAAAACTCTAAAAAATTCAAATCTAGATTAAAAAGAATGATGAGCACTAATCCTAACTTGCACAAGCCAGCACATATTGTGACAATATTTGAAGTTTGACGCAAGCTTTCAAGTCATCTGAAGTTAAAAGAATTTTATTAACTAAACCTTATGTTTCTCTTGAAAGACGTTGTGAAGCATACCTCGAGACCATGTTCAAACGAGTTCAAGATCTTCTAAAGTTCTTTATCGAACTTTAAAATCCTAGAATGCAGAAAACGGACATGCGAAATGGTTCACACGATATATACCAATAGAAACTATAAAGAATCTTAATCCTATAACCGTAATTTACTTACAATCGGAACCTACCTTGATATGCTTTTAAACCTTAGTGTAGTAGAAATAGACAAATAAATGTGTTTGTGTGTGCGTGCGGGATGTCCCATTGCTCGACACAGTAAGATCATGCACATATCAAATTACATATGTATGTATATGTGTATTAAAGTGTCGATCAAAGCAGCAGAAACACTCTTTTACATATATGCCAGATATGCATTGCCTCAATTAGTACTCAAGCAAGATGCAGGCTGTGTGTTGCGGCTCCATCTTCATGTTGGGACACAACTCAAATAATGACACCGAAAACAAGGATCATTTGCACCAACAGTAAACCATTGATAAATAGCAATTTAGCAGTGATTCCCAAGAAGGAGAAAAGACCCAGTGGCAAAAGTCACCGAATTATCATTAGCAGAACATTCCACTCTTTTCTTGCTTTTTCAGCAAGACTATCATCTGCTTCTAATTTTTATCATCAACATTTATAGTAACACTGATAAGATGGACAAGTAAACTACGGAAATTTCACTTTTGTTGGTTTCTCTAGCTGCAACCAAATCTTTTATGGTAAACAAGCTCAGCATAAACATGAAGATAGCACATATAGAAACCCAATCCGCAGTGTAATACAAACACACAAGCATCAGGAAAGTGTTTTGAACTAAACACTTCGAATATAAACATGAAGATAGCACATATATCCCTACATGGGTTGTTCAATGCATTTTCCAAGACTCATAGATCAATCAGAGCTGAGTGTTCATGGAACCATGATGATTCAACCAGTTAGAAAGAATGGCAACATTTTAAACTATATGATTCGTAGCTACATGCATTAATTAGAGGTCAACAACCCCAGATAAGATCACTCAACTTTGGAACCTATATTTATCTACTTATATTGTTATTCTTCACATATGTTGAAAGAATGAAAAAATATGTATTTTGAAATCAAAAAGTCTAACTGTAGGCATATGGAAGGCATGGGCACGAACGACTTCCAACGTGGCATCAAACGCACCATTTTGAAATAAGTAAAATGGTGCGTTTGATTGAACTGAAACTGCCTCATTTTGAACCCACATGAAACAGTGCGTTTTGCATTACTCCTTCTTCCTCTCTTTTGTTTCTCTCCCCGAGCTCTCCCTCCCATTCCCTCTCTCTAGCGATTTTGTTCCCAACCCTAACCCTAAACGGTGGCACGATGGCCAAATGGCAGCATGATAAGCTTGTTTTCCTACAATTCAAGCTTGCATATAAAGAGCCATTTCGATTCGCATCTCTTTCTCTACAGAGTTGTACTGTGATTGAATTTTCTATATAAAAGAGCTTAACCCTCGCAGGTACGGTCTAATGGTTGGGCTTGATTCCTCTATTATTTGGTCTATTTATTTTTAAGGCCAAAATTCATTTGCTACCCTTGTCTTTTTGCTTGTCATTTTGATAGTAGTTGGCTGTGTATATTTCTTCCCGACGAATTTTATTCAGTCAGGAGTGGTAATTAGGTGGCTGCTCATACTGCATTATATCTTATGGGTTGTTCGGTGTTTATGAATTGTTCCTCTTTCAAAGTTGATTAGGTTTATAAACTTGTTTATTATAAAATGCAGAGGTTAAGAGCCACAACCATCAGACTCTATCCGTATCATTAGGGTAAAAAGACCCTTCTGGCTTCTTCATTTGCAGTCCCTCCACTTTCAAAGGTGTATATAGCTCCTGAAAAATCTGCGTAATATCCCCTTGCCCCCACCCCCCGCCACATCCCAATAATCAATAATAGACGGAGTTATTTTATTCCATGACTTTAAACTCTATTAGGTGAATGGAAGAAAATGTTGTAATCAACAATGTCAAGGCTACATACAACTCAGTTCTTGAATACCTATAGGTTGGCCGATAGAAAATATTTCAGTTGTAGGAGGAAATCAATATGCCATAAAATTGCGGATCAGTAAGGTAAATGCCATTCAAATATGCACCATGTTCACCAGCTTACTGACATAATCTAGAGAAGAAAATAAATAGCTTAATTGTATATGTTCATATATTTGCATACAATAACATTTGCTTTATTTCTTGTTACCATCACAAAAATTATATGTGAATTCAAAAGAATATGTGTGGCTTTTATAATTTGATGATGAAGTGTATACTAAGGTTGGTTTGTGGCCAACAAAAGTATTTGGAAGATTAAATGAGTTTGATAATCAATTCATCCCCATGGAGACAAAATATGCAGCACGTAGTCCTCTTATTGCAGGGGGAGAAGTTTATAGTCCATTAGACCAACCAAGTTCACCTATGGATACTGGCATTCCTCCCTATGGAGACACAAGATATGCAATACGTAATCATCTTGCTGCAATTTCCTATGAGAATTCACAATCTATATTTGTGAATCCAAGTGATGCAATGTTATATGAATCAGATCCAAAATCGTATATTGTGTATTTTATACGATGGTCCCAGTGGAATAAAAAGTGCTTGATGTTATAATTAGGCTCTCGTTGTTTTGCTAATAAAGTCTCCCAATTATTTATTTTCTTTTTTAGTAAGAAAGCTTGGCTAATCACTCAAGGCTATGTAAAAGGAGTATGGTCTATATTATGTCATAAAACAGGCTTTACCTGTTTCTTTTTCTTTCTGAAGTTTTCTCAAGGACAGTGAAAGGAGATGACAAAGTTATGTTGCCATGAATTAATAATGTTATTTTATGGCTTTCATCAGAAAAAACAATTAAGGATGTCATCATCAGTTTCTTCAGCTACATTAGGATATAACACATTGAGTACTGTCCCAATGTGCAGCTGTAGGAAAGAAGCTGTACTTAGAATATCAAATACTTCAAGAAATCCTGGATGAACATTCTTTTGGTGTCCATTGTACAACAAAGAGGTATATGCAATTAATAATACTTGTATGTTTCTATTTACATATTAATGTTTTATTAAAAATCTTGACATCAAACATACTTAATGATTTATGTGATACACAGGGGTTATCACACTGCAAATATTTCAAGTGGGCGGATGGTAGTGAATACAAAGAGCAAGCCCTTGTAAAGAGAGAAGCAGAAAGATTAAGGAAAGAGGAAGAACTTAAAAAGAGAGAAGAAGAGATTGGGAAGAGGGAGTTGACACTCCACAACGATGAAGTCCAGCTTCGTAGGCAGGAAGCCGACATGCGGCATGCATGCACACTACTTCGTGGGCAATGGCTAATGTCTATAGTTATTTGTTTTTCCTCCATCGTTGACATCCTCCTCTTACATGGGGGTCTTCCATTGCCTTGAACTTCCTTCTGTGGTTGCATTCACAGTACTTATTCCAACATTGGAATTTATGTTGTGGGGCTTCGAGGTGCAGTATATCTCATTTATCGCATACAACTTCGATACCATATCCTTAGTATGCCCATCTTGAGAGCAAGCATTTTTTATTACCTCATAACAAATCTTCAATAGACGTTTATAACTAACAGTTTCTGGCCTCTGATCAACAACGTCATGACTGCTTGGAATAAGAGTATACCTACATTTTATGTTATTTCTCCATCGCTCTAATACTAATATTTATATTAATACTAATACTCTAGTCTCTAATATAGTAATGTAGAATATAGTTATACTAAATCAATGATTCACCATAACTAATATTATTAATATATAACTATACTAATAGTCTAATACTAATACAATTATATAGTTTTACTAATCATAATAACTAAATCACTATAAGTCTATAAGTATATATATTTAGAATCAATGTATTATAACTACATAGATTATTAGTAATAAGAGAATTACTATTATTTAATATACTATTACCAATTTATTACTAACATATAGTATTTTAGTAATACTACTAGTATAGTTATTAGTTAATATAGTTATAGTATTAGTACTAGTATAATAGTGTATTATTAATTTATTAGTTATAGTAAATAAGTTAATAACTATTACTATATATTAATAGATTAATAGTATTATATTTATACTAATATATATATACTAATATTATATTTATGATTATTTTTATTTTTCTTTCAAGTTTCTTTTTAGTATTTTTGGCTTAAAATTAAATAAACTGTTAGTGAGTTTTTACTATTGAGTCGAAAAATATGGAATATAAAAATTAGGCCATTGGCCCATTTGGAATAAGGTGGACCGAATGGATCGAACAGCCAATCTGGTCTAAGATGGAAAGATTTTGGACCTAATAGGTCTAATCTAGTCCATAAAACTTCTCGAGATCGGACCAGACCGAACTGAACTCCTCTAGTGGCACTTGTGTTTTGTAATTAAACATCATTTGTTTAGAGTCTTTAGACCCTTGGGGCCGCCCAATTCCTATTTTGCTTTGATTTTTCTAACTTGAGTACTGGTAAAAAATAGTGTCTCTTTACGTGTGACTATAAAAAATACGAAAAATATAAATATATATTAATTTTTACAATACATTACACAATTATATTTTAAAATAAGAATTTTTTAATAAAATATTTTATAAAATAACATTATTCTATATAAATATTTTCATTTTATAAAATATAATATATGAATATCATTACTCAAAAAATATTAAATCGAAGCGTGAAGATCAAGACACTATTAAGGCAACGAATAAAGCTAGTGTGTCGCCCGAATGTTACCGCTCAAGTGTACCGCTCGGAAAAAAAAAATATATATATATTTTTTTACTTAGTGATTAAGAAAATGATTTTAAGTGTATTAGTGTATTTTTTTTTTTTACTTCATGATTAAGAAAGTGATTAAAAAAAAAAAAATGAAAAAAAAAAAAAAAAAAATTAACGGCCCAGCGGTACAATGCAGCGGCATAGTAGCCGCACTCTAAGGCAACGCATTATGAAGGTGTCAGAGTTTAAGTTTTCTATTTTGATACGTGTCACTGTTTATACAACTTTCCCGTGAGAATCTGACAACAATCCCACGTGCCACGTGGGTGCCACGTTATAGCCCACGTACTCTATCCTTTGTTTTAACGCGGCTAAGCTTAAGCTTTTTTGAGTTGTCATATGCTCTAATCTCTTTTCAACGCTGGCCGAAGATTCTTTTGCCGCCCAAATAAGCAGCCACTGATCTCACGCGAATAATCAAGTAATGACATTTCCACAACTTTAATAACTAATTCAAATGTATTATATATATAATATTATATAAATAATATTTTTGACATATAGATTTGAGAATAGAATAATTTATATTTATTAATTAATAATTAAATAAAAATTAATTCATTATGGGCAAAAATAAAATGGAGATGGTTGGTATTCAAGAAAATAATCGAAAAAAATAAAATTTAGATACGGTTGTGAATAATTATGATAAAAAAAAAAGAAAGCAGCCAAAGATATTTGTTGTTGAGCTGTTGCCTGTGTACAGCGGAGAGCCGCCTATCTGGATGCTTATATAAAACGGTAGCAAAATATAACAATCTTTCACAAAACGCGTGGGCCTAAGATTTCATCATTCCACGCCGAGTTTGCGGAAAGTTATTCAAATTTGACTTCAAGCTTCAAACGAAAGTACCGCCAACGACAGTCGTTGCAGCTTCACCTCGCGGTCCCCGCCTATAAAGCAATCCCAATCCGAACGTCCGGCCTTCTCTCTGAATTGAACTCTCCGCCCCTCTCTCTCGATTTCTCTCGTATAAGCATCTGTAAAGGACTTCCGCAAGGGTTTCAGACATGGCTTCTTCGGATCCGAAGCAAGGCGGTGGGTTTTTCTCTTCCATCGCTACCAGTTTGACGAATTTCGGTACCGCCATGACCAAATCAGTCAACGGGTATAGCCATCGCTCTGTTTTGATCTTCCGCTATTATTTTTTCTTTTCTTTTGAATTCTTTTATCCTGACCTAGGTACAGAAATCGATTTTTTTTTTCCTCTTTCATTTCTCGGATGATTCTGGGATAAATTATTACCGTTAATTATTCATTTCCCTTTTTATTAAATTTGTACGATCCCGATATTGGATAAAGCTTAACTCCATTATATACTTATTTTCGTTGTTGATCTTAATGATTTCCTTCAATTACTGTGCTAGTCCTTTCATATTCGTTGCCATGATGATAACTATACTGCTAGAGTTTAAGTTTAGAGCCTCCCAAAGAGGCAGTTTTCCTTACTAGTTTGAAAATCTCTTTGATCATTTGTGTTTCTGTGCCACACGTCTTCCACATCAAAACTGAAGCTGAAATGGTTGTCTTGTATAATTTCTTAGATTTGTTGATGGTCTCGGTTACAGTGGTTGTGGCGTTGTTTGGGTTGTTGATTACTTGTATAATTTTATATCATATGCGGGAATGTCTGTTTATTTTGAATCAAACACTTCGTGTAGCTTGTTTCCTGTTGTATTCTATCATGTAACGCCCAATCTTTCTCACCTGTGCATATTCTGCAATTCGAGTTTTTATAAGTTTCTGCTGATCATGGTGAAAGGATGTGTTTTATGGTTTGCCAATCTTGACTGTGCGTTCACCATGTATGTTGACTGCACTGGTTCCAAGTGTTGAAGAATCCAATTGTTTGACAATCTATTGGCTTTGTGTTATACAGGATACTGGGTTATGAAGGGCTGGAAGTTGTTAATCCGGATGGAGGCACCGAAGATGCTGAAGAAGAAGCAAAAAGAGGTAGATGGAAACATGAGGTACACTACTTGCTTCATTATGTTCTTATCATATTGTATATATTCATTAGCAAATAGAAAAGTCATTACCCACGTAGATTGGTTCTTATGCATGTATCTGGGTTGCTTTCTAGAATTTGATGTCGAGTATGTGTGGCAATGCTTAACATCCAAATATTAAGTAACTATGCACAAAAGTGTGGCTTCAAGATGCATTAAAATTATTTGTGTTTTTCATATTGTTTAGGTATATGTGAATACTCATTTCTAACTTCGTTCTTGTTCTTCCAGGATCGGGATGGTCACTGGAAAATGATGCAAAACTATGTAGGCTCTGATGTCACGTCATTGGTGACACTTCCCGTACTTATATTTGAGCCAATGTCAATGTTACAGAAGATGGCAGAGGTTTGTGTTGGTTGCACTTTAACTGCATTGCTGGGAAGCTCTTGCTATATTTGATGTTGCTGAGGAAACTAAAATGTTATCAAATGTTTTTTACAGCTTATGGAATACTCCTATCTGCTAGATCTGGCAGATGAATGCGAGGATCCCTACATGCGATTGGTGTATGCAAGTAAGCATTCTTTTGCAGCTGTCTCTCTGCTTTTGCGTGTTTGTATGTCCATGTGTGGTGAGTGATCTGGGACTTATGATTGGCTGTTTGCAGCATCATGGTTTATATCTGTCTACTATGCACTCCAGCGAACTTGGAAGCCATTTAATCCCATCCTTGGGGAGACTTATGAAATGGTTAATCATGGTGGCATTACATTTATAGCAGAACAGGTAAGTTTTTGGATTGTCTAGTCATTTTTTTTTGTGATGCTGCTTTTATTGAAGTGGTAGTTTTTTTAATATATTCTTGATGAGTGGATATTAACTGCAAGTTAGAGCCACATTTTCTACTCCACCTAGTTTTAATATCCTTCTCAAATTATTTTTCCCTTCAGGTTTGTCATCACCCTCCAATGAGTGCTGGACATGCTGAGAATGAACATTTTATTTATGACATAACTTCGAAGGTGAAAACCAAATTTTTAGGGAACTCACTTGATGTCTATCCTCTTGGAAGGTAATTATATTTTTCTTTATTTGTCTATATCTCCATGATATTGTTAAAAGGTTCTCAGATCCTATGAAATTTGTTGAATTTCATTATTACAAAATGCTTGATGTTGCTACCACAAATTCGTGGTTCCTTATTTTTTTCACTTATTATACTAATAAGATAGCTGGTGTAAAAACGACCTCTTGAGTACTTTGGGTTTGAGTACAGTTATTGTCCTAATTCTCTTTTGGCCAGGAACTGAAAACATGTTCCATTTGACTGCCAATTGGAAATTTCTGATTATACTTTTTACAATTCGGTTGGGTGAATCTGTTCATAGTGGCCACATTTTCTGTTATTCTTATTAGCAAGCTAGCATTATGTCAACGGTTTGCTAACTTGTAGTACATGTTTGGATGCAGGACACGAGTGACTCTCAAAAGAGATGGTGTAGTTCTGGGTCTGGTGCCTCCTCCAACAAAAGTGAACAATTTAATCTTTGGCAGAACTTGGGTTGACTCACCAGGGGAGATGATCTTGACAAATTTTACCACTGGAGACAAAGTTGTGCTGTATTTTCAACCATGTGGCTGGTTTGGGTATTTCTATTTCCTTTCAAGTAGTTGTGATTTCTCCTGCTGGCATACATGTAGTGCACATGTTTGTTAGTTTGGATAGATACTACCATCTTATGTGGGGCATTTTTCGTACAAGCAAGGTGGCAGTTAAATCATGCCACCTTTATGTGGTTTTCTATGCTACATACCAGTCTGATCTCAACATTTTCCTTACTAGAGGCATGAGTTATTTCCTGCATTTGTCGCTATTGTATGCTTGTCGTCCTCATTCCATTTATCTGTCTTAAGAAATGCTATGTGCACCTGCGAGCAAAATTTATATCCTGTGTATGTGCTTAGAGTCTCTCTGAAAATCATGTGTGGCTATACTTAATACATACAGGATGGATTGAGCGTTATAGAAGCTTGGATATATTTGTTATAAATGCTTTGATTGGGAATGCATGTGTGGTTCATCACTCAATGTAGGCTTTCCTTGCTTTTTCATTCTTAATATGACATAGGCAATTGTGCCTGCAGAGCTGGTCGCTACGAAGTGGATGGGTATGTATATAATGCTGCTGAGGAACCAAAGATTTTGATGACTGGAAAGTGGAATGAGTCAATGAGTTATCAACCTTGTGACTTGGAAGGGGAGCCACTTCCTGGCACCGAACCGAAAGAGGTTAGCTCTTCAAATATTGTTTTCTGTTTGTACTATTTTGAACTCCTAGGGGTTGGCTTAAGTGGTAAGAGCCTTGGTCTTGGTGGTATGCTCCCCCAAGGTTTATGGTTTGAACCTTTTGGTGTAAACAATTTATCGGGGCCATCGAACTGGGGGAGTTTTCCCTTGAATTACCTAAGGTGCACTTGGGGGAAACTCTTTCCAAAGGGATGTGCACTATCGGGATTAGTCGGGATTTTGTTTCGAACAATTGCCAATTAAAAAAACCTATTTTGACTAGTTTCACTGACATTCTTGTAAATAAATTTAGCAGCATGCTCCCGTTAACTTCAGCAAATGTGGTTGTACACACTCTTTCAGTACTACCTTGGTCATCAGGCTGGGCTGTGGCTTCAACATGTTTAGAATTGTTGGTGGCTAAGATGTTCTTGCCACCCATTTGTTGAAGTTGTATATATGCAAGTAATTTGATTTGCGTGCTGCTAAAAGTTCAATGCTTTTAGAGACTTGCTTGTTACAGACACTTGCAGGAACACAGAGACAAATATAGTTTAAAATAATTTTGAAACGAAACAATAGCTTTAAATTAGAATCAGACATAGTTCTCAGTTTGTCTGACATGCGGATCTGTTCTTGTGGGTTCTTCAACATGTTTAGAATTGTTGGTGGCTAAGATGTTCTTGGCACCCATTTGTTGAAGTTGTATATATGCAAGTAATTTGATTTGCGTGCTGCTAAAAGTTCAATGCTTTTAGAGACTTGCTTGTTACAGACACTTGCAGGAACACAGAGACAAATATAGTTTAAAATAATTTTGAAACGAAACAATAGCTTTAAATTAGAATCAGACATAGTTCTCAGTTTGTCTGACATGCGGATCTGTTCTTGTGGGTTTGAGACACTGTCGATTGTGATACTTGTTAATCGTATTGGTGTTAGTTGGGTGATCAACTTATTAATGCAACCTCCTGTTGATTAGCTTCATTTTGTTGATGCTAAAAAAGGTATAGATTACAAGGAAAAGCAAATAGTGTTTTCCACAGGGGAGCAGATTGCCCTGTGCTGAAATATCTTCACAGTTGAGAATCACTATATATTTGCTTCCTTGTGGAGAGGATTGTGCCGTTTTCGGGCCCATTTGGATACTTAGAATATCTTAGAATATTTGTAAATAATAGTAAAATGCTTTAGGTTAAGATGATTTATTGGGTTTTGGGAAATTAGAGAGAAAAAGTTGAATAAAAATATTATAAAGTTAAAAATTGTTTCAATATTATTTTTAATATTATTTTTGTTTTGAAATTTGAAATTGTTTTGTGTGTTTTGTTTGGGAAAGTTCTAATAATTAGGTAATGATTAGAAGAAGTAGAAGGTTTGAAATTGAGAAGTGTTTTATTTTTTATTGATGTTTGGGAAGGAAATATCTTAGAATGTCCTGAGTATACTTGTGTTCCCAAATGCACCCTTAGAGTACATCGGTACATCGTGTTTAAGAATAACCCAACAAGCAATCACTATGCATATTTTTTAGATTTAAAGTCTTTTAGTGGACCTGGAAAGACTTTCTTTGCTTTCGTCAGCCAGAGTCTTGGAATCAATTATTGAGTCTCATAGTGTGAACTTAATTTTTGCAGAATTTTTTTTTTGATAAGTTAATTTTTACAGAAAATTAATCAATTATGATAATTGGTAATTATCACGAAATATTCACTCTTATGACATATATGCAATTTAAAGGACTGCCTTGGTGGTGAGGTGATGGTTTTTGCAATGCTGCTATAGACCTAAATCTTGGCAGTTGTATTTTTTAAGGGTACTTTTCAGCTCTTGTGGTTGAAGTAGAAGGCAAATATTGTGAATAAACCTTATTGGAGTTATTCAATTGCTCCATTGTGCAGGTATGGAGAGTTGCCGATGCTCCAGAAAAAGACAGATTCCAGTATACACATTTTGCACACAAGCTAAACAGCTTTGACACTGCTCCCAAGAAGCTATTGGCATCAGATTCCCGTCTGCGTCCTGATAGATATGCACTTGAGAAGGGTGACCTATCCCAAGCTGGTTTTGAAAAGAGCAAGTCAGATTCTCTCTCTCTCTCTCCGTGTGTGTGTGTGTGTGTGTTTGATGCACGCACTCACAAGCACATGCACCTAAAAACTCTCTTACATCAACTAAGTAATTAAAGATGAATACTAATGACAATTGTGGACTCTGTCGCCTTTCACTAATCATGGTACCTCTGATTTAAGTTCTGCACAATACATGCATGGTGTCAGCATTCTCCTTACATTGGTACTCTGTGGTAAGTGATTGGCGGTCATGCACATTGCCACAGCTACCATTACCATTAGGAACAGGATGGCAAGAATTGCCATGCCAACTGCATCCATTGTAGTGTGAGAAACATGATTTTTTTTTTCGAAAAATTTATTTTATCCAGGAAACATGGGGTCTCCAAGTGACCCGTGTTTACATTTAAAATGAGAGAATTCTCAATCCTTGGGCTGAACCTTGATTGGTGAAAGGATTGTGTATTTATTCTAGCTGTGGGGAAACTACTGTTTAATTTGGTCTGGCTGTTTTTTTTTTTTGCCAGGCTGGAGGAGAGGCAGAGGAGTGAAAAGAGAAACCGAGAGGCAAATGGCCATGAGTTCACTCCAAGATGGTTTGACTTTACAAATGAAGTCACTCCTACACCATGGGGTGACTTGGAAGTGTACAGCTACAATGGCAAATATACTGAACACCGGGCTGCCGTCGATGATAGTTCAGATGGCATCCAAGAGACCAACATTGAACCAACAGAGTTCAACCCCTGGCAGTACGAAAATTTTGCCTCAGAATGATTGGTGTACATCACATGTATTCTTTTTATTATTATTATTATTTTTTTATCTTTATTTTTCTCTATGGGCTATATGTATCATAAGTATTCTTAGGTGTGCTTAGCAACTGCTAATGTTATGTTCGTACTCCTTAAATTTGATACGCAGTTTTGTTTGTTCAAAGCATTAGATTTCCTAAATTATTCAGTGAGATCGCTCTGGTCTCTTGTTTGCCATATTCTGACATTATTTCCAGTATCCACGGGATTATTCGGTACGAAACGACACTTTATATGGTGGGTCACGTCTTCCTTTCACGACGTAAATAATACCGTAAATGATATCCTCGTATTTTTTAATAGTTTTACAATATTTTTTCATATACAACGTCATATTGATTAATCCATATTTATAAACTAAACCAAAATTGAAATTGATTTAAAAAATAAGAAGAGATTATATAACGAAAATATCAAAATATATTATGGATTTGTTTTATGTAACTTAAATAAATTTTCACTAGGTTTGAGTTGGTTAGTGAATCTCATGGGTTTTTTAACTTTTATATTCCATCCATTTTTATTAAATTACAGCCTGGAGAATTGTTAGAGATGTAAAATTTAAAGAAAAATGGTCTAAAACATGCCTCCAACGGATGCTTTATTGTTTTTCTATTTTACATTTGTGTACAGTGTTGCCTCTAGATGTAGAAGCAACTGTACACAAATGTAAAAATATTTTAATTATTTTATATCTTTTCTTGTACTTTTTCTTTAAAATTAATTTCTTTTATTGTATTTTTTCTCTTATAAAATATTAAAAAGTATAATATTAAAATGATATGAAGAAAAAATAAATAAGCTGATGTATTGTAAAAATCAGTATGTAAAATAGAAAAAGTGAGATTTAGTGATGTATTTTAAAAGATAAGATGAAAAATCCATTGGGAGTGCTCTTAGGCCAACCCCACCAAGCTGTAGTCGATTATCACAAAACACATGTAACGGTAACACATTAGCAAACTGGAAAGGAGAAATGAAATAGAGAATCCATTGGACGTGCATTTTGAACAAAATTCTTTAAATTTTATGGGTAGATTTTACATAGTCTATTGAGAATACTCTTCGAACGGTATCATTTAAAAATTAAGGCCTGGTTTGGATAGTGAAATCATCTCAATTAGAGTTGTCAAATCGTGTTAACGGGTTGTGTCAAAGCATGTATATTATACAATATAGGTCAACTCTAACTCAACCCGTTAAGTTTATTGTGTCAAAATCTCAAACCCTAACACAATCCATTAACATAACGGGTTGTGTTGTATCAACTCGTTTTGACCCATAAGTAAATATTATGAAATAGGTTAACACGACACAATACGACCCGTTTCAAATTGTTTATGTAAATGGATTGAATATGCCCGAAATTAACCCATTTGACCTAATTAAATTTAGTAAAATTTTATATAAATGTTAAAATCACAATATCTACAAAAATTATAAAACTAATTACAAGTCCAAAATTACAATCTAGATAATAAAAATATTGAAATTGAAATTCTAACAACTTTACTTTTAGGTATAAGGGTATAATTGTAATTTTAATTTTCTTAACGTGTCAAAACAAGTTGACCCGTTATCAACCCATTAAGTAATCGTGTTTTAACTTTAACCCGCTATTATTGTGTCGTGTTTGTGTTGGGTTAACGGGTCGTGTAATATATTGCCACCCATAATCTCAATTCATCTCATCTTATTTCATCTAATTATTACAATTTTCCTAAATTTTCAAACAAAATATAATAAACAATTCAACTTTTTTAAATTTTAAAACAAAAATAATATTCTAATAATATTTTATTCAACTTTCATCTCATTCATTTCAATTTACTATCCAAACCAAGAGATTTTTTGAAACAATTTACATATGATCTCATCCCAATCTCATTTTCTTCCCAAATATCATTAAAACACAAATATTTTCAAACTAATTATAACAATTTTTTCAAGTTAATTATTACAACTTTTTCAAATTTTCAAATAAAAAAAACAATTCAACTTTTTCAAATTTGAAAACAAAAATAATATTAGCAAATTATATTCTAACAATATTTTAACTATATATTATTTTTTATTCAACTTTCTCTCTCATTTTTCAAAATTCAATAAATACTTAAATCAAACTATCTCATTACTATTAACAAATTTCTAATATCATTTCTCCAAGCATTCAACATTATGTTGAGAGAATTTGTACAATTGCCTTCAATTTTCAAACAAATGAAAATGACTTGCAAAGGGCGAGCCAATAAGGATTTGAATTTGGTCAAATTCACCAATCTAATTCAGTAATTCCTAGTGAAAAGTTGGAGGAGAATATTACATGACAGTTAGCTTGAATTACTTGATGTTACTTCTCATAGATAATGTGGCTAATGACTAAGCATTGTGATGATGTTTGTCTCCCCGGATTCTACGCATCCTAACTCTTATTTTATATATATATATATATATATAATTGTAATTGTACACCATTAATTACCCCAAGATATTCACGATCAATGCAAAATTCTTACATTTTTCTAATTAAAAAAATGGAAACAATACAATAGGAACCATGTTTCTTGCTTCCTTTAAAACCTTCGAATTGGTAAATCCCAGATTCTTTTATTTTCAACGAGTCAAATTTGCAATAAAGTTTCATACTAATAATTGATTGTCCTATTCTCATTGCCCAAAAAGTCTTCCCAATTTGAAACTCAAATTCTAATTTCTACCCAGTTTCTAGTATTTATGTTAACGAGATAAGATGGACCCACATGAGTGGAAAGACTTCCACGTGGTAGACATGGCAACTCAAATGAACACTGGTGGATCACCCATTAGTCGGAGGAACAGGTCCAAAGTGTGGCCGGTAAAATGTACACCAAGTTACCGGTTGGTACAGTTACTTGCAGTTACGAGAGTCGAAGTTTAAAAAGCGCTGGGGGGTTTAAGGCTTAAGCACTGAGGTTCGTTGGTTTTCCGGGGTTTTTTTTTTATGATCAGACAGAACCCAGTTTGATCGGTGAGAATGATATTATAGTTTCCCCGAACTTTGTTTCAGACAGGAAAAAAATTATTGCTTTTCCTGTTGGTGGAAATGCAGTTCTGTTTTTCAGGCATAGAAGTTTCGTTCACATGGAAAACTTTTATGATCTGTCTTGAATTCCTTCATCAAGATAGGACCCAGATCGTTTTCCTGTTATTCTTACAATTTCTTCTTTAAATTCCACCAATTTCCCATTTTCTTTGGGGACTTGGTATTAGTTTTTGTTACTGTTTTGGTTTCTTCTGGTTTGTTTTCTGAAATTGTTAAAATCTTTGTATTTTTGGGCATTTTTTAATGAAAGAATCAGGCTTTAATTGCTTCTCTCTCTCCTCTCTCTGTTAAGTATGGAGAAGATTGTGAGATAGTTAAATATAAGGTTTAGACCTTTGAATATTTGATTTCGTCAGGAGTGGTTTGTGAGGGTTTAGGGATCCAAAAACCCATTTGGATTAAAAAATAAAAAAATAAAAAAATTCATAAACTATTATTTCATTTCCGGTAGTTTTTGCTGTCATTGAAGGTTCTAAGGATTCTGTCAGGATCCGAACTTCAAAGTTCAAGTTTTTTTTTTTTTTTGTTTTGTTTTACTTTTTGCTTTTCTGTTTCTTCTTCTTCTTCTTCCTCTTATTCATTTTTAAGATATTTATTGTGATTTTTATTTCTATTCGGATTTACAGAGACTGAAGGGTGTATATATCTTAGGCTCAGGTTGGCGTAAATTGTCCCCAACCATGGGGTGAATGAAATGAGGGTTACTCAAATACCCATTTAAATGTAAGTTTTTGTCTGCTTCAAATGGACGGTTACTCTTTTTTAGCTTAAGAGATCTTTTTTCTTTTGTTTTTTATTCAAGTGCAATATTAAATTTTTTTTTGGTCGTCCTATTCTATGACGCAGTGTTTCTGGCTATTTGTTTCGACCTTGCTTGGATCGTCATCCATAGACGGTGATAGTTTAGACAAATTGTAAAATCTACTACTTTTTTTATTTATTTATTACAAATGTTAATTTATTCTGGGACTTGGATGTGCGAAGTTTAATTGATTTTTTCTAATCCATTGGTGAGTCAGGATTTCTAATGAAATCTGGATGTAGAACAACTTTCACACGGGCAAGATGATTTTGAATTATGTATCATGCCCAAGATTATGGTATTTTACTGTGATTATTTTTTTTTTTTTGGCCCGCAATGCCTTTTCTGAAGTAGTATGTTTTGAACCTCATGAGTTATCTGGCTCGCAAGACATATTCGATATGAAAAACTTGATCATCTTTAATTCGGTAGAAGAAGTAATATCATTGTTCTGATGGTTTGACAGGATCTTATTCTGGCTTTCTGCAACCTTAGAAAGCTGGCCATTTTTACTTAATGAGGAGGTTAGACTATGGTTTCACTGGCTACCAGGTTCCTGTGGTTCCTCGAGCTTCAAGATCATCTAGGGTAAACAAATGCTACCATTCCAAGGTTCCCTATTGGCCTTTTTTTGTTTGGAAATTTACAGTTTCCTGATTTTATAAACCTTTTTAATTCCTGGTTTTAGGGGAGGGGACGAATCAGAAAGAAATGTGAGGATAATCAGATACGAGGATTTGGAATTTTATCTAGTGTAGCCAGCAATTTATCGCAGGGGAGTGAAAGCTTGGTCCCAACCAATGCTGCTTGTGTACAGGATTTGCATCACATTGTTTATGCTAACTCTAATAGAGAGAGAGAGGCTGAAGGTAGATCATTGAAGCAAGACTTTTGTCAGCGGGGAAATTGTGATGAGAAATTCTTTGCCTTCCTGCCTGGTTCGCAAGGACACCATAAAAGCTACAAACTGAATGAATTTTGCCATGGTCAGAACAACCTTATTCTTGAGGTTGGTTCTGCATCAGATGCCTATGACCAATCAGAGATGATTTTTTTTGCTGAGAAGCTGGCTACTGTTCACAGCAGAAATAATTGTGGATCTTCCTCAGACAGTGTAATTGGTGACTCCCCTTGTTTTGGGGAATTCTTTGAAGATAAAGTTGGAGGTGTGTTTGAAGGGAAATTGGGAGATAAATCATATACTAGTATAAGTGAAAAAGATGGAATTATTCCCATTACAGGCAGTTCAGAGGATTTGAACGAACTGGACAGGGAGCCTCATGCCCTGGTTGGTTCAGAAAGTGATGTAAAGCCGTCTTTGTTGGACTGCATAAATCATGTTCCTTGTCCTAAGCATTATGATAATGTGAAAGTAATTACTAGAGATGATGACGAAAACTCAGTTCAGTGCACTAAACACAGCACCATATCAAAGTCCTATACGCCAATGGCAGGTATTCGAGAGAGAACTAAGAAACTCTCTGCTTCTGGACACTGGAGAGAAGCTCAAAAATTGAAGGGTAGGGGGTTATTTTAGAATTTGTTATTTGCATTATGTTTTAGCCTAGTGGATTGTGCACTGTTATTATGAATATAAATTAGGTCTTATTATACAGTTTGTCCCACATATGATACAATTAGTTTTTTTCGTTGTATTTGAGGTTGAGGACGCATTCCATTTTTGTGCATGTCTTAGAATAGTGAACTGATTTTTTTGTAGTTCATGTCTAACTAATGGTACCTTTCACTTCCGGGTTGATTTCTTCAGATGGGCAAACGAAGCCAATGTACTGCAATGGGACAAATCGTCATATGGATGAAAGATCACAGAATATCTATCCTTTCAAGAAGAGGAAATTCTTCTGTCAAAACCCGCCATGCACGTCTGATGGAGGAGATAATCGCTCCATAGGTGAAACAATGCATGCATGCAAATTTTCTTGTTTTGTGGTTTTCTGTTTGTTTTTGTGCTTTAGGCTTTTGGGATATATTCAATTTTGGCTGAATGGTCCTAGCTCTTACATGCAGCAATTGGAGCATCATCCTCAGTAGCAGGTCAAGTACCTCCTGAGTCCAAGGGTTGTAATGGTAGGAAAGCCTGTCATGTAATGAACTGGAAGATCTGCTTCCACTTGAGAGGCTCTTATGCATTTATTTTTGTTATTCAGTGAAGCTTAGCATAAAATCTTTCAAGGTCCCAGAACTCTTCATAGAGATTCCTGCAACTGCAACCGTTGGTTCACTGAAGGTTTGGAATGTTGCCTGATTTCTTTTGTGATTACTTATATGCCTCAGTACTTCTATACTATCGTTATTATTGTTATTGCTATTATTATTATTATTATTATTATTATTTCAAAGATGCATGCAAACTTCAGGATATGGTCACACATCTAATAATGCTTACACTTCGCTGGGTGTCAAGGTACTCATATGGGGTCTTTGGAGGATTATTACCTTGTAGTCGTGGATAGACATGTTGCTTTTTTTTTAAAGTGCCTGATTGTGGAAAACAAGCTGGCTATGGATGTTTTGTTGAGCTCAGGTTGCTCGTGTATTCACAATGTTGCATACCGGGATGAAGATCAGATGATACTTGCATCATCTAAACAACAATAATAAACTTCTAATAGTTGAACAACTGGTGCATTTCTTTTACATTTTTATCATACTTTATTGCAGGTGGCATTTTGTGTAACACTTGGGAAGGAGAAAAAGTTCCAATTAGTCTCATCACCTATTTGATTGTTTGTGATATCTTGTATTTTGTATTTTTTTCCCATAGAGGACAGTTATGGAGGCAGTTACTGCTATACTTGGAGACGGACTGCATGTTGGCATCCTGCTTCAGGGAAAGAAGGTCAAAGATGACAACAAAACTCTACTTCAGACTGGGATATCTCAAGATCGGAAGCGTTGTAGTTTGGGTTTTATATTGGAGCCCAGACATGCACAAATCACCCCACCTGCATGCACGGAAGACCAATCTTGGCTACCTGGTTGCACACCCCAGGACTTATCCAGGCATGTACCAACTTTTAGCTTCTGTACTCTTGAGCTATCTTTTATGTGTTCCAAGTTTGTGAATTAACAAATTTATCTTGTCTAATTGTATTAGTATATTCTATTCTCAGGCATTCTGCACCGTTGACACTACAACCTGGTATGTCTTATGTCTCCCCAGATCCTCTGTTGTTGAATTTGGGTAGATGTCCTGAAAGTAATATCAGCATAGTTCCCTCTCTTGCTGATAATTCAACTGCCACTGACATGCCAGAGACCCAGGCAATGGTTGCAGTTCCATCGATCGGTATGGAGGCATTGGCTGTGGTCCCCTTTTGTAGGAAATCAAATCCTGAATTTGTACAGAGGCGAATCAGGAGACCATTCTCTGCTTCAGAAGTAGAAGCATTGGTTCAGGCAGTTGAAAAACTTGGAACTGGAAGGTACGTTTGATGATCACCTAATTGCTTTAGTCCAGAATTTAATTTGCCTTTGTTTGGAGTATAACCAGTTGACTTGGGTTGCAGGTGGCGTGATGTTAAATTGTGCGCTTTTGACAGTGAAAAGCATCGCACTTATGTTGATTTGAAGGTCAGTGATTTGAGGTTCCTAGACTTGCAGATGAGTGCCTTGATTGATCATTGCACCACTTCTTGGTGTCTGGTATTTCTTTTTTGTAGATGTTTAAAGAGTGACTGTGTCTAAATATTTGATGGTGCTATCCCCAGAACTTCCCCAACCTACCCCCTGTTGCCCACCTGCTACTTCCTATTTTATTTTCGGGTTGTTTCCCACAATCTATTTAATTCATGTCAAATTCTCTGCTATAGTCAAGGCTTAGTTGAGTTGAGCAGTTGTAATCCACAAGGTTTTAATTATATCATTCTACCCTCTGGATATAGTTGAGGACTGAAATGGCTTAGATTTAGGTTGGTCTAGATTGAGTATATGCTTTACATTAGCGGATTTGTTGCATATTATTGTGTTCACAACATGAGGGTATAACAATGCAGGATAAATGGAAGACATTGGTGCACACAGCAAGAATCTCCCCTCAGCAGAGGAGGGGAGAACCTGTTCCGCAGGAGCTTTTAGACAGGGTCCTAGCTGCCCATGCCTACTGGTCCGCAGCATCAGACAAGGCAACAGGTTAAAACAGTTGTCTGAGGGCTTGTCTTCTTGGGAAACACAAGGATCAGGCAGAAAAGGGTTTGAGTTGGATCTCTGGTTATTATTCGTTACCATGTAAATGATGCAAAGGGATTGGTGATCTGTACATGATTTGTTAAAAAAATGGCAGCGTGCTGAAGAGAAGTCACCAAATCCACTCTCACTCTCTGGGATGTAGAAAGTTGGTGATATCTTGCTGCAATTGTGTCGTAGGATTTTTAACTTTAAGTGTTGTCATTCTCTGTTGTATGTAGAATTGTTGATCAGCAGGAATGGTATACTGTTTGCGTCCATGTCTATCTGAAAGGAGCTGTATTCTTACAAATCAATATTTCCTGAAATCTTGCTGGTTTTGTTGCATATAGACCAGGGTTTAACCCTGAACCTGAGGGAGGACCTTTTCTTGGGGTTCACAATACAACTTCATTCGATTGTTTTGAAGACAAGGTTACTGGATGCAATCTTGAATGTGTTAAAAAATCTTGAGCATGTCTTTATGACACCAATTGGTTTTAAGTGGATTAATAGCTCATAATATTAGAAGTGGTATCGGAACTAAGGAATCATGGATTTGAGCAGGAGGAACTGCACCCAAACTTTTGATTGCTACAAAATTTTACAAATTTCTCCTGTTTTGTCTCTTGGTATGGGAAAAATAAGACCGTTACTCCAGCAGGGGGTTTTGAGCACTTGCATTCATATCTGTATATGTAACACTCCATTCCTGTAGGATAGAAATGTTACTAACATACATGACAAAATTTCCGGTAAAGAGATTCATATCTTGAAATACTGCATTTATTGAAAAGTTTAATTAAACTGAACATAACTGTTTAGTTGAAAACTTAAAACTGAAAATGTAAAATAAAAACATAAACTAACCCTATGCGTGACTTTTTATCATAAAACATAAAAGAACTAAGTCCTTGCACTAGGTCTACTCCTGGTCCTCCAGCTTTATGTCTTTACAACCATCATTTGTGACATTTAAACATATAAGAGAACAAAGAAAAAAAGAAACAAAGAAACAAACAAAAATCAATCGAATACTCAGTAAATAGTACATCATACCGTAAAATATAACTCAACAAGACTTAATTTTTGAAAGACTCTTCAAACAAACATTTATCATTCACAAATTCTCATAGCATGTCTATTCATCATCAACATGAGCAGAAACATACATGATCATGGCGAACATATAAACGTAAATGCATAATTTACTTATTTATCTTGTCTTTCACTTATTATATGGTGAGCCACGCTTGAGTTCGTGGCACCCTATAACTTGTCATGACATGGAGTGAAACATTCTTGAGTCCATGTTTCACTTTACATAAGGTGAACCACGCTTGAATCCGTGGCACCGCATAACATAACTTGTGGTGAACACGCTTAGGGGTCCGTGTCACTCTTAACATAACTTGTGATGAACACGCTTAGGTCCGTGTCATCCTTAACATATCTTGTGATGAACACGCTTAGATTCGTGTCATCCTTAACATAACTTGTGATGAACACGCTTAGATTCATGTCATCCTTAACGTAACTTGAAGTGAAACACGTTTAAGTCCATGTTTCACTTGACATATGGTGGACCACGCTTAGGTCCGTGGTATCGTCTTAACATAGCTTGTGGTGAACACGCTTAGGTCCGTGTCACTCTTAAATATCTTATCTTTCTTAATGCATGAGATATTATTTAATATCATGAACTTTTCTAACATGACGTATACTTGTAAATGGCATAGCATAACATGGCATATCCTTACACATGACATATTCTTGTACATGGCACAATATGATTTAACCATAAACATTCCATGGCATACATGGTCTGAGATCTATATGAACTTTACATAACATGCTTGATCTAAATGACATTACATAGCATATATGATTTAATGACTACATGAACGTGGCATACATGATTTAGGTACTACATGAGCATGGCATACATAACCTAGCTACTTTATTACATGACATACTTGACTTAATGAACATCTCATGGCTTCGATATGATTTTAGAATTATTTACTCCATTAACCAACAATCCATTCATACAAGCAGGATGTCATAATTCATCAAAGATCATGAAGGGAATCTAACCTTGACTTAGCTCGTAGCATAGCGTAGACAAACATCATATTATCATATACCATTAGAGAATTTACAATACACATGAAATTATATGATCATACTAATTACCTCTTAGCGCTATTTCCACAATCTCACATTGTAGCTTGTAACCTATACGAGGCACTAATTGTTACAAACTTTTTTAGAAAAATGTGTTATAATACTCTATTTAATTAAATAGTTACTATGAAATAATTTAGTAATCATTATGTTTTGTTAATAAATACTAGTGTATACAATTATCCTTATTATATCTTTGTTTTCTAATTACGACTTTAATAATCTACTTGGGCTTTATGTAAAAGTTACAGCAAGCCTTAATGAAGAATAGAACATTATTGAAAGCAAAAGTAATGCTGCATGGGAGGGAAAAGAATTCAAGGGCATGACCATAATATCTCTTCTAAAGTTTTACTTTTAAGGCTCAAGAGATTTATTTAAGTTCACTTTATTAGGCCATCATCTGGCATCTCTCTGCCGCTGCGTAAGACAAAAGTAATAATTTTTGAGAGAATATGGAGAGAGGGTAGATAAGAGAGAAAATTTGGACAAATTGAGAGAATTGAAAAGTGAGGTTCACAGCTAGTTTTTATGCTTTATACTAGGGATAGCTTCTAGTGTCAGTTTGATAGAAATAGAAATAGAAAGCTATTGAGAGAGAGAGAGAGAGAGAGAGCAAATTTTAAAGTGAGGAATTGAAACTCACACAACCGAGGGGAAGGAAGGGTGCGTGCGACGGCAATGGCTTACCTAAGGGAGTCTATGCGATGGTACAAGGCTGGCCGGCAGTGTCTGTGCAGATCTGATGGTGCTCTGACGAGGTGGCTGTTGGTTGCTGGGTTGGCTGATGAAGAGAAAGGCTCGATGGTGTTGTCTACGATGAGGGGCTTGCTGTGAGCGTGGGTTTCTTTTATTGTGTAGAAGAGATTTCTTGTGTTTAATTCTAAGGGTGTTGTGTCTTTTCATAGATGAGGGAGAGGGAGATAAAGTTTGGAGTTGGGAGTTTGAATTCAACTAAACTTTGGAGAACTACTCCCACGTGGAAAGAGAAAATAACTGAAAGGATAAGAGTTTGAAGTGTTTGAATAAATAGTTTTCTGATTAAGCAAAACAAACAGAGAATAAAAAGGGATTTATAGTTATCAAGATGAATCCTATTCAAAACCAAATTACTACCTCAAAACATATCTAATAAAATAATAATAATAAGAAGAAGAAGAAGAATAATAATAATAATAATAATAATAATAAAAACACTGTGGCTGGGTGTTATAATATATCTCTATTTTCCCCAAATTATAATAAAAAATTTAAGGAAGATGTTTGTTCCCCCTTCCCATTCGGTTCCCTAAAATCGGGTTGAGATTTCCTCTTTCTATAGTGGATCCTTAAATATGGGGAGCCACTGTACACCCCAAGGCCACTGTTTGTGGTTCTCAATGCTTTGTGATTCCCAAGTTCAACCCTCAACCATGCCCTAGTTGCCATCTATTCTCTCGAGCAGTAGTTGCTATTGATGGTAGCCCCTCCAACTTCACTACAATAGGTAAGTAGTGGCACCTACATGCACAAAGGCATACATAGACATATGCATGCACACACACATTGACACTCTCGAGCATCTCTTGGGAATGATTTGAGAGAAATGCTCTCTTGAATCTGTCCTTGGGCTCACCATCTTGAGCACCTCATGTTTCATTGCTAATTATTGTGCTGAAAATCGAAAAGGCAACATGATTCTCGTACCTGTTCTTTGTTTATGCATTCCTAGGGTTTCTAAAATTGAGATTTTGTTAGACATTTTGAACATCTTAATTCAATAAGTTTGGTTGGTTTTTTATTCGACAGTATCTTTGATTTGTAGAATTGGTAAGTTTGAGTTATTTTTGTTTTCTTTATATATTCAGTGATCATTGTTGTTATCTGCCTTGGGAGCACCTGCATGTTCTCTGCCTTGTGTTTGTGGCATGTTCTTTGCCTTGTGTTTGTGCAATGTTCTGTCCATTGTATTTGTGCAATGGTCTCTGCCTTTGTGTTATATTGTGATTTGGGCCACTGTTGTTTGAAAGAAATTGTGAACTTTCACAATTTTTCTAATGTCAAGCACTCAATGTCCTTTGTTGTTGCTTTGAAATTTGTCTTCTCATGTTCTCTACCTTGTGTTTGTGGCATGTTCTTTGCCTTGTGTTTGTGCAATGTTCTCTCCCTTGTATTTGTGTAATGCTCTTTGCCTTTGTGTTATACTGTGATTTGAGCCACTGTTGTTTGAAATAAATTGTGAATGTGAACTTTCACAATTTTTCTAATGTCAAGCATTCAATGTCCTTTGTTGTTGCTTTGAAATTTGTCTTCTACAGTTGCTCTGATATTTGGCACTGTTCTGATTTGTGATCTGTTAATTAATGTTTTGTGTTGTTGGATCTTTGGTTCTTGTTGTTCATTGGTTTATTTGCTTTGTTGTTGAGTTATAGCTTTGTCCTTTGTAGTGATTGGTGTTGATATGCATAGGTTATAGTAGGGGTGTGTGTAATGCAGTTAGGCTATGATAATGGTTTTCAGTGAATCTTGGAAGTGTAATTTGTACAAGTGTTGTGAATGAGGCTCGATTGATATGGCAAGGTAACCCAGATGACCATCTTTATTGTGAAAGTTTCACAAAGGCAATCATGGTTAAATGTTTTGTAGCCATTCGAGTTTGTGCTCCTTTCCTATGCCTAAAAAAAACCATTCTGGACATGGAAAAATATTAATGGATGTCGTTGTTATGTGTTAAAAAACCATTGTTAGTTGGATTAGTTTGTTATTTTACCTATTGTGCTATGATATATCCATGCTTAACATTCTCAAATCTTGATTAAACATAAAAGCTCAGATTACTTAATGGTATAACATGTTCTTGTACTTGGCATATTTATCAATGCTAGTTCATCCGTAAATGTTGATTATTTTTAAAAGCCCCCATCTTGAATAGCATAACCTATTCTTGTACTAATTTCATGCTATTTTTCTTTGTTAGTTGGATTAGTTTGTTATTTTACCTGTTCTGCTGTAATATATCCATGCTGTGATATTTCATCTTATTTAACATTTTTGCTGTTCTGCAATGATTTAGGCATGCTGTTCAGTTTTGTTGGATGTATTTATTTGTTATTTTTGCTGTTATTTTGTGATTTATCCATGTTGTATTTGTTTGTTTGTTGGATTTGTTTATTATTGTTGGTTCATTTTCCTTCTGTATCCCCTCAGCTATGATGATAACAAAGTTGAGTAGGGACAAAGGAACATTGGCACATACTCCATGGCAGAGTAACCTAGATGGCCAATCAATATTGGCAACCGATTGTTGCAGCCATTGAGGATGTTGCCACTTCCTATATGTTACCATTCCTTTTTTGAGCTGATTTGCAAAATGTTGTTTGTATTTCTTTTGAGTTTTTAACATGTCTACCAATTATTGTGTGCCTACAATTTGTTAAAGATGGACTCACAAGATTATGAAGATATGTTCTTCAAGAAGCTCCTCAATAAGGATCCTAACACTAACCCCACTTATTTGAATTAAAGTCAACACTCTCCAATAATGGTAGAAGTGTCTCCACTCCCACCCTAATTAGAAATTTTTTTCGCCAAAAAATTAGTTAGGGGTGCGAGCTTTATCCAAGAAGAAGACAAATTACTCATCTCCACATGATTGAATATTAGCGTATATGTCATCAAAGGAATCAATCAAAAACATGCCTGAATTTGGAAGAAAATTAGTTTATACTTCAATCAGTATTAACAAAGTACAATAGGCCAAAGCGTTGGGTCCTTAATATATCGGTGGACGGTGATTTAAAAAGCAACAAATAAATATTGTGTGAAACCAAAGTCGAAGAGTTGAATCAAGGTGGCATAACTGGACAAGACAAGGTATAAGTTCTAATAGTTTCAATATCTTGTACTTACAATTTTATTTTATTTTTTGCCCAACTTTACTAATAATTTTCTGTTTGGTCCTATTTTACAAGTTTGACAAAGTGGAGATTATGTACCAATCACTGAAGGAAGACAACTTTTCGTTTGAGTATTGTTGGCATCTATTGAAGGACCAACTAAAATGGATTCAACGTTGTTCAAAGGAAGGTCCAAAGTGAAGGTTGATGATTCCTTTGACCTTGACTTGTATCTCTGCTAACATCTTTGTAGATTCAATAAATGATGCCGAGGCGGAGCATGTTGTTGACAATAATGTTGTTGACTTGGAAAGACCCACGGGAAGGAAAGCAGAGAAATCAAAATGGAAGGCCCCAACCATACTAGCTGAGGACATTGTCAAAATCTCTAGCATGAAGTATACTCTTCTTGAGAAGTCACACAATCAAGAGAGAGTTTTTCCGTCTTAAGGAGGAGAAGATGCAATATGATCAAGAAATGGAGGGGAATAAAATATGGTAGGAGGACGAGAGGCTCAGGTTGGAAGTCGAGAGATTTGAATTTGTCCGGTTTAAAGTAGAGGAGAAAGCAGGGATGAAATGGTTGCAGAGAGAAGTGGATCATGTTGATGGATGTCACTAGCTTACCTGAAATACAACGCACGTTTTGAGAATGTTAAAGGGAAATTGTGGCGAAATGTAATGCAGAGAATCAACGACAATTGTTTTAAAACATTTATTTGTTTTCCTTTTGTATATTTATGACTATATTCACCAATTTTAAATCGTTGGTTGATTTGTAACGCATTATTATTTTCATGTGTATGTGGTTTTGGAGGAAATTTAGGAATGGACATATGGCAAAGTTGTTCATGGATGGAAAGTTGGTAAACCAATATTACAAACATTTCTAATATTACATATAACCCAAATAGCCATATATTTTGGTCAATGTTGTTCTGCCAACATTTTTTAGGGAAATGAAATCGTACAATCAAGAATATTTAGTCACTAGTGACAACATAAATTATAATAGATTGTAGCTTTTCTAATTTTGAAAATATAATTTTTGCTGATGCTCAATAATGTCTAATTGGAGTCGATGATGAGTCGAAGTATCTCTAATTTTGTGATGACGTTGAATGAATTTCATAAGTTCGGTTGTAAGATAGTGCAATAGTTCAGGCAGATTCTCATCAAGTTTAGTCGAAGTATCTCTAATTTTGTGATGACGTTGAATGAATTTCATAAGTTCGGTTGTAAGATAGTGCAATAGTTCAGGCAGATTCTCATCAAGTTGTTCATACTCGAACTTGGAAACCCCATTATTATTACACTCGTCTTCGATGATCATGTTATGTAGAATATGCATGCTTTCATTATATTTGTTAGATTACTTATTTTGAACATTTTAGTAGGTCCACAAACGATTGCAAATTGTTGTGTAGGATCCCAAATGCACGCTCTATATCATTTTTTGTTGATTCATTTGCTGCTGCAAAATATTTCTCCTTGTTTCTTTGTGGAGATGAGATCACCTTCACAGATGTTGACCACTTTGGATAGATACCATCGGAAATGTAGTACCCCATAGTGTAGTCGTTGCCATTAATTGAGTAATTCATTGGAGGAGCACGCCCTTGGGCAAGTTCAATAAAAATAAAAGATCTCTATAGCATATTAATATTCTTATGAGAACTGGGTAATTCAAAAAAGGCATCCCATATCCAAAGATAATATGAAACAACCGCTTCTAATATAATAGTTGGTTCACGACTGCGCTCAAAGTGCATACCTTTTCATGTAAACGGACAATTTTTCTACTTTCAATGTATGTAATCAATTCTTCCTAGTATCTCTAGAAATCCGCTTTGTTTACTAACAACAAGCAATTGAGTAATATCATTAGCATTTGGAGACCTCTAATATTCATTAGAAAAAATATTTACGATCGCGGTTACAAATTTTCCCAAGCTCTCAATTGCGGCGTTTTCTCCAATCTATAAAATCAGTAATTAACTCCATGCTCAAGCATTCTAAGCGAGTGATTATCTTTTGCAAGAAAGATAGACAGAGTTTTCCAGTATTATCTCTTCTTTTGAAGAAGAAGGGCTTGCAAACCCCTACCTCATGCTTAATACGAAGAAATAGAGAACGGTGCATAAGAAATCTCATTCGAAGTAGATTCGAGAGATATACTGATGCTTTTACAAAATAGTCGCGAAATAGCCTTTAGTGCCCTACTTCCCTGCGAAGAACAAGCTTACGTATTATGAGCAAGCCCTAACTCATTAAGAACAAGTTCCAACTCATTTTCAAAGTCTAAGTGAAGCAGTAATTTGCGAAACAAAGAATGAACCATTTAAGAAACGAGTAGAAAATGAGGCTGAAATGTGAATTTTCTCTTAAGCTGAAATGAAACTTAGGCTACTTTAGATGTGAATGGACTCAGAAATGCTCTTATTTATAAACAAAAATATTACCATTTGAATATATGTCATTTAGGAAAATGACAAAAAACTTACCATTACAACTAGGAAAAGATGTGATAGCGCTGGACAAATGATAAAAAATATTATCATTAGATAAAAGACAAAATATTACAGTTAGTCAAAGAAAAAAAATGTTACCATTAGACAAAGAACAAAAAATATTACCTTTAGAAAAATGATAAAAAAAAAATGTTACCATTAGACAAAGGATAAAAAACATTATCGTTATTTCGGACAAATGATAAAAAATATTACCATTAGATAAAAGACAAAATATTATAGTTAGTTAAAGACAAAAAATGTTACCATAATGTTACCATTAGACAAGGAACAAAAAATATTACCGTTAGAAAAATGATAAAAAAAAATGTTACCATTAGACAAGGATAAAAAACATTATCGTTATTTCGGACAAAGCCATAATCTTTATTTTATTTATCTGTGACAAATAAAATAGCGTAGGAAAATGTGAACTTTTACATAAAAAGAAAGATTACTTTTAAAACCATAATAATTTCAAAACTATTATCGTACCAACAAAAAAAAATTCGATTTTGTGTTTAAAATATTAGCTAGAATGTGATAGTTCAAGACATTAGGAAATAGACAAAAGAGTAAGTAGTTAAAATTGTAAATAGAAGTGAGAGAAAAATAATAATAAAGAAAGAATAGAGAAATATTATTTTACTAGAATAGAGAATGATAGGGAATGACATGTATGAGGTTTTTGAAAGATGAGTAAAATTTAGGAAAAAATTTTAAGAATGATATTTTTTAGCCAAAATTTAAGAAACTTTATAGAGAAAGGAATGTGGATGCTCTTACACTTGAGACACCAAGAATCTCATCACCATAAGAAGAAGAGTCTCTACAACAAAAACAAAAATAAAACAAGACTTATGTGAAACTATCAGCAATCAAGCCCCTTAGCTCCTCGACAACATTGGTTAAACATTTTTGCATTCCAAAAATACTCCACATGTTATACATTTTTGCATTTCACAGATACCCCTCATCTACAATAAGTTATGCATCTCCACATCCGTGGAGGGTGATTCTCCTTGAGGCCTATCCTTGGAGGCCTCCCTAGCATCGTACAACAATCGAGAACAAAGAAAACAATCATCATTGAGTTTTATTTTTAAGATTATCAAGACCATCTTGTATGACAAGTTGACCATGAGAAACTCAAGATAATTCTTGAATATAAAAATATTCATATTAATAGGCTATAAATATAGTTCACAAGAAAATAAAAAGCCACTTAAACAAAGAGGGAAGAGATAAAGAGACAAAAGACCTCTCACAATACAAATGGTAGAACCCCTCTAATAGAGAAGATAAAAAATCGTGTCTTACCATGGGTGAGGTTGAAGAAGAAGCTCCCTCTGTCTTGACCTGTAGTCCTCCCTTTATTAAGTCAATCTGATCCCTTTTATTGAGACTTTGTTAGTGTTAGGTGAAGAATTTGACTTTATGTCACTTTGTTCTTTTTTTTCCTCTCTTCTTGTCTGTTCTCTCTTTTTCTCTGACACCTTGCTTTTCTTCTTTTCTTGTCCCCTTCCTCCATTTCCCACTTGCCTCCTAATGATGACCTTTTGGTGGATTGGGTCTTGTATATCTAGGCCCACTATTTTTATCCCTTTCAGTATTCTCGCGATTCTTAAGGTCTATTTGTTCAAAAAAGTCTTCAGAATCTTCAAATCAAGTTGCAATAGAGAATCTGTGAAACAATGTAGAAAAATTTAAATGTTGAGAATTGGTCCTCGGATTTTTGTTTGTCTGCTCTAAGCAGTGAAGAACTTTGAGCATGGAGCTTGGCTTAAGCAGGAGATGTACTCAACTGCGCTAGGTTTCTTAGAGGGAATTGGGTGAAACAAAGCTTTTGGCTTGGTTTTTTACTTACGAGGAAAGGGGAAAAATGAAGAACTTGTTGTGGCATTCTAAGGATCATAATTATTTTCTCACCAATTCATTCTCATAGTTTCAAAAAGCAACATTAACCTCTAGCTAATAGCTATGTTATGGAGCTCGGATTGGAGAGATAGGCAAGAGATGTACTCAACCATATTAGTTGCGAACACGAAACTCGGTTTGAGAAATATGAGGGAGATGTATTCGACTGTGCTAGATGTGAGCGCAGAGCTCAACATAGAGAGATAGGTGGGAGATATACTCGATTGCGCTAGGTGTGAGCATAGAGCTCAGCTTAGAAAGCTAGGTGAGAGATGTATTCGACCATGCTAAGTGTGATCGTGGAACTTGGCTTAGAGAGATAGATGAGAGATGTACTCGATTGTGCTAGGTTCGAGCGCAAAGCTGTTTTTAGAGAGTTAGGTGGGAGATATACCTAACCGTGTGAGTATGGAGTTTGGCTTAGAGAGCTAGATGAGAGATGTACTACACCCTTGTAGCGAGCATAGAGCTCAATTTAGAGAGCTAGGCGGGAGATATAATCAACTGCACCAAGTGCGAGCACGGAGCTTGGTTTAGAGAGCTAGGCAGGAGATATACTCGACCACGCAAAGTGTAAGTGTGGAACTCGACAAGACTTGTGAAATTTTGTAGTAAGGCCTTTTAATGATGCAACCATTTGAACGTTTATCATTAGCAAAGAGTGCATTTTTGCAATTGTTTTGGTTTTGATGTTAAGTTTGTGTTGTAGTAACACGCACTAAGTGGTCAGAGAGTCTGTCGTTCCCCTAGTTCCATCTCAGGCTGTTGCCGAGCCCGTCGATTTGTTCTCGAAAAAAACCCACTCAAGGTTGTTGTGGAGCTTGGAGGGTCATTGCCAAAGGTAACTCACTGGCGGCAACTATGGCACAAGTATAAGGTATTTGCTGGAGAAGACGCTAGGCGGGAGATGACTCAATCGTAGAGAGATGACAATGAGAGATTGGGACACTTAGGAGTCGTGTTCTCTCCTTTGCTTGCCGGTGCAAGTGCAAAGCATCGGCTTAGATAACTAAGCAGGAGATATATTCGACTGTGTTGGGTGGCAAGGAGAGATGAGACACTTAAGAGAGGTGTTCTCTCATTTGTTCAGTAAGTGTGGCGCATAGCATCAACTTAGATAAACATATGGGAGATGTGCTCGACCGCACTAGATTGCGAGGAAATATGAAATACTTAAGAGAGGTGTTTCATCTATTGTTCACCGAGTGTGAGTGCAAAGCATTGACTTAGCTGTTTTGGCGGGAGATATGTTCGATTGCATTGAGGCGAGGAGAGATGGGACACCTAGGAAAGATGGTCCCTCTTTTGTTCACCGGGTGCGAGTGCAAAGCATCGACTTTGATACTTTGACAGGAGATGTGCTCGACTGCATTAAGGTCAGGAGAGATGTGATACATATGAGAGGTGTTCCCACTGTTGTTCGCTGATGCGAACGCGAAGTATTGACTTAGTTGCTTTGGTGGGAGACTGAGCTTGTTCGTGCTACTACCGCAGGAGGCAAAGCTAGACTGCACTGTTGCGACGGGAGACTGAACTTGACCGCACTAAGGGCTTTTTAAAAAGGGGAATGTTCTGTGTCCTAAGGATCCCTACTGACAATGGGTCTCGATACAATTTTTTTATTTTTATTTTTTATTTTTAACTTGGTGATTAATGAAGTGTTTTGAATGATGTTGTGAAATTCTTTTTAAACATTTAAGAATATAAAAAAAATATATGGAAAAAAAAGGCATTTAGCCTTTTCGGGAGAACTTGTTGTATACTCTCGTTGGGTATAAAATGACTCTTCCATAAAAAACCAAACGAGTGAGTGTAGTTAATCGAAATTATAAGTTTGAGACTTTGCAAACCTGAGTCAAGTGGCATGATGTCTGGTTAACATCTGATTTGTGTAGTGGAAGTGCATCGTCCATGTGACCTACGAATGAATCCCCATGGGTGAGGGAGCTCCCATGATGGAGGATCACTTTGTCGGTGACATAAGATGTCGGTGGATCAAGTGGAGGCTGATGGTTGTCCCGTTAATTCATTGAAGATTCACTTGTGGCCTTCCAGGATGCACGACGGCATGCATCCTCCGCATGCACTATGTAGGACAGTGAGAGATTGAGCTTGGTAGTTGGTGGTGTGCATCAATGGTTGGTGGTGCACATTGCATGGTCAACTATAATCTTTGTGAGGTTTTGAGGGCTTGTGGGCTGTTGGAGTCCGGACTTGCTCTTTGTGAGCCTCAGGTGCAGCACCCACCATGTACTGTCATGATGTGAGTATGGGGGTTGCCACCTTAGTGTAGTGCAGTGGATGGGACCACCACGCAAGGATGCTTTGCTTTGCGTGGTGATGGAGTCCACTAGGCAGGCATGGAACTTGCTCTCCATGGTGATCAAGTCTATTGGACGAGCAAGTAGCTTGACCACCGTGGAGTGCAGTGCACTGGGCAGGCAAGGTGATGCACGTCATGGGTGGCCGAGGAACGAACCTTGGCCGAGCAAGGTGTTGTAGGTTGCATGCCTCGTGCCATGTGCTCTGGGCGGACGAACTTGTGAGAGGGGCAAGGAGCCTCCTCTATAAAGATGGCAAGGAGCTTTCTCCCTCAAGGGTAGAGAAAAGGCATGTTACATGCATGAGATGGGGTTGGCGAGGAGAACAATGCCACTTAGTGGTGAGGAATGCCATGTGGAGACATTGACGGAGATGCCACACGGGGGGAGGAAGGGGTTGGAGTCGGGGAGCCAGCTATATGTGCACTATGCACTGTGAGGCTGGGCAACTGTGCCCAAGTCCCTAACCTACCTTCCTTCTACGACTTGAACACTGGCATATTTGTTTCTCATAAATCTTAGTCAAATAGCTGAAAAAGATATTACTTTCGAATTATTTTTATTTAATTGATGAACAAATGATGTGCAGTGGAAGAAAAGAGTAGTGACAAGGACGCCAACTGGGGCAATTTGAATTATTTTTGAATTACATAACTATGTTTTGAAATAAAACTCCGAATGTGGGAAATATTCTCATAGACCAAATACAATGGCTGAAGAAACTCAGAAACGAGTAGTGATTTGGGAAAAGAGAGCCTTAAAATCTTTGGTCGGTGTCCCAACACCCTCAGGTTTTGAGGACAAATCAAAAGCCTTAAATTTGGCTTCCTCAAACTGTAATGCCTGTTGAAAACAAAGAAACAAACACAGAAATCTACTAAATACTAAGGTAATAAAGAGTAGGAAGAATCAAATGCAGCTCTGCAGGTAACAAAGACTAGGAAGAATCAAAGAAACCACAAATTTGCAGAACACAACTCAAGTAAAACAGAATACCTGAATGCACACTTCTGCCACATCTGCCCTGGAAATGGTTCTAGTTTCTGTCTTAAGTAGCTCATCATCCTTTCCAATAAGTAATTCTCGGATGCCCTCTTCTTTATCTTGCAGGCCTCCAGCCCTAACCCAACCATATAAAGGTTGTCAATGTTAATTCGCAAGAGACAATAGCACAGTTACATAGTGACAAATCTTTCAGAATCTCTCTTGTTTATTCAAGTAAAGTTCAAAGATCAAGTTTGAAGCTTAAGAAACTTAAATACATTAAAACAAATTAATAACCAGTCCTCGGTTTAGGACCCATTTAAAAATAGACATTGGATTTTAAAAGTTTCTTTTGATTCCTTAGGTTTCAGGTTTGAAAAACAAAAATGATCTCTCCGTCAACTATCCCAATTCGAGTCCGAATCACTAGCAGCTCGACAAATTACCAAGACATGCTGACATGTGGATAAAAAGATAAAAATAGTTTAGTTTTAAAAAGGCCAAAAATACTAGAAAAAAAAATATAAACAAGGAAAAATAGAAAAATAGAAAGAAATCAAACAACAAAGAAGTAAAAGAAAAATTAAAGCCAAAAGATTTACATATAAAACAAACATTGCATGGGATGGAACTATAAAAGTTAAAAACAAATAAAAAACAACATAAATAAAAACTAAAAAAAATGAAACTACAAAAAAATAAAAATATATAAAAATCCAGAAAATAAATAAACTAACACCATTGCACGGAATGGAGGAACCCTCCACCCTTCCCTACTCTCCATGAGGTTGGATAGGAGGGGGAACCGTTTCCCCACCCAAGTTTAACCGTTAAGGCAGAGCAAAATAGGTGACATGACACAATCTTGATTATCAGATATCAATAGAAGATCTTATTCGATGGTCAACAATAAGGGCTTGTTTGGAAAAAGATATCATCCCAAAATTCTCATCTCATCTTATCCAATCTCCTTCCTAAACATAATTTAAATACAAAATTTTCAAACTAATAATTACAACATTTTCAAACTAATCATTACAACTTTTCGAAACTTTGAAACAAAAAATAAAAACAATTCAATTTTTTCAAATCCCCAAAGAAAAAAAATAATTATAAAACTATATTATAACAATATTTTAACTTTATAATATTTTTTATTCAACTTTTTCTTTCTCATTTCCCAAAATTCAAAAAATACTCAACTCAAACTATCTCACGATTATTCACAAACTATCTTACTACTATTCGCAAAATTTTAATCTCATCTCACTCCCTAAACGAGCCCTAAGTGAAGAATGTAATGTATCAACTTTGATAGTTTGATATGTAAAGTCTAAACTGTCTGGTAGTTGAAAGGGATCAAGGGTACTTTTCTCATATATGCAATAGGAAATGGTCCTACCTTATAATAGTGTATGGAATACCAGAGTTCGCCAAATACTGCTCAGCCTTCCTCTTCCATACCTGTAATATAGTAAACAAGAAAAATGTATTTCCGCAGCAGTGTGTGTTTATTAATTATAATGTTAACCATGAAATAAACAACTATAGAAACCTAAGAGAAGCAACAGGAAAGAAGTAATCTGGCAGTAATATATGAAGGGACCACGAACCAATATGTTGCCGTTACCCAAGCTGTTCAATGGATTATTTAAATCTGTTCCACCCATAGACCCAACCAACACAATTTGCTTTACTCCCGCAGCCTTAGCTGTCACATGGATCATATAACTCAAGAGAAACAAAAAGTGCAGCAAACATAATTTATCTAAGCGAAAAGGGGGAAAAGAAATGCTCACCAGCATCTATTTGATTTTTCTGCCCAATCCAATCGACCTAAGAAGCAAAATTCCAAAAACTTAAGCTTCATGTAAATGCTGAAGTTTAGTCATATAATCTACTCACATGACTCACGTATAATTTTCAATTTTTTTGAAATAAAGGGTTAAGAGAGTATGTAGACTGTCTGATATGGTGCAAGATTGCCACTTTTGTTTTATTTAATCAGAAAATGGATATTCTAAGCAGAAGTAAAGTTATATAAAAACATAAAGCTGTCCAAAGATCAGGAAATTAAATGCAGAAGTAATTACCTGTTCAGGATAAGCTCCATCTTCAAAATAGAATTCAGGACGTTCACCTTTGGTTGGATCAAACCCAGGTTTCATCTTGGGCACAGCGCTTGTGAGGATTACGAGTGCATCAATACCTTGGATTGCAGCAACTATGGTGCTGCCTTCCCTTATATCCCCAACAAAAACATCATCTGCTCCACCTATTTTTCCTTTGCTCTCCTCTGTTCGAACTAGACCTCTGGCAACATACTGCCCCGACCTCTCCTTCAATTTCTTATAAACTAATTGTCCTGCAAGAGCCAAATTACCAATAAAAGGAAAACCATTTCACTTCGGTACTCTTCCTTCAGAAAAGCAAACAGAAAACCATAGAAAAATAGAGAAATAAATGGAAGGGGCACCTGTTCTGCCACCAGCTCCGGTGACCAGGACCGTGCTTGGAACCGAATCCGCCATTGCTGCCGATACCACTCCAACTCCTCTAGATCCCCTTCTCGGAAGAAATGGGTAACCAGAAGCATTGAAATTAAGAGGGGAGAGCGGCCTCGAAGTTTCTGGAACCCGCAGTGATAGTGAGCCGTGTTTATTATGACATGAACTGGACCTTAACGAGAATGGCATTGCGGTGGTTGTGGGGAAGCCCAGTGGGACCCGTGTAGCGATGGCCATTGAGCAAAGACTAGTAGGATGGACTGCCATCCATGCGGCCGACGGTGAGATAGTCGGAGGCTTTAAAGTGTAGTTCCCTCACCGGAGCTTTGAGTGTAATCGGGGTTCCTTCAACTTCCTTCCGTTCGAATTCTCTTATCCTACAACTACCTTATCTTTGTTGTGTTTAGTATTTCCTGATCGTGAAAAAGGTTCGTGACGTCACGCTCTGTCCCACTGATCTTGTTGCTCTTTTCCTTGTGAGATAATCAGGCGGTATCTTAAAATAAAATGAGAAGAAATGAAATATTTTAAATAATAATAAAAAAAATATTATTATAATATAATTTTATAATATTAATTTTGTATTAAAATTTAAAAAAATAAAATTATTTATTATATTTTATATGAAAATTTAAAAAAATTATAATGATAAGTTAAAATAAAATGAAATAAATTTTTTGATTTTACGTAAACAAACACAGAGTTGGCAAGTTTATCAGTTGGGCTTGTCTCTGGGTTTGCAAGTTGGGTAATTTGGGCAAGGATCTATTGGAAGATTGGCCGCTCATGGTGGGCTTGTTTATGCAGAGTTTATCAGTGGCCCCGTAGGAGATTGGATCCATTGGAAGATTCTGGAAGTTTTACAAACAAGTCTCAATTGTGCGTCACAAGTGCAGGTGCAGGAAAAGCAACGGTAGATTCCGTCAACAGTCGAATTAGTACTTAGTTGATTGTGGAGTCAAAATGCGGCGTTTATTTTTAATAATACGGTGCATTTAGTGTGTTAGATGATATGTACGAAAGAATTAATAAAACGATATGTTTTGTGTAAGCATAAAACGTTGCGTTGTATGTGTTGGGATATAAAAAGGAAAGGGCAGTGCACTGTTCATTATCTGGGAAGTGTTTGTGAATACACTGAAGGTTGGATTTGCCTCAAATTTGCTTAGAGAACTCAATCGAGAATTGTTCTTGACCCATTCTTGTTTCTCTATCTTCTCCTTTCTAAGTACCCTCCTAACAGTTGGTATTATAGATGATGATCCTCTCATGGCAGAAGGGACACGGTTAACAACTTTGAAGGCCCATCAAGAAAACAACCAATGCTAGCAAGAAAAAATCTAGAGGCAACTTGATGGGAAGCAACAAACTATCCAAATGCTTAATGACAAGTTAGATCATATGCATTACATGATTCATACTTTAGCATCATCAAGTTCTTCTTTTTGGGGAGGGCACTCAGGCTTAGAGAGTAGTGTTTCAAGAGGAAAGGCCTCTCTTGCCTAGAGGGGTACATTTGGATTTTCCCCATTTTGATGGGAGTAACCCAGCAGCATGGGTCTTTAAAGCAACTCGGTATTTTGAGTTCCAACAGACTACCCCTAATCAGAGGTTGTTAATGGCTTCGTATCATATGTAGGATGAGGCTCTGATTTGATATCAGGATGCAGTAGATGGGGGGCAATTTTCTGGGTGGGATTCCTTCATCAAGGCTTTACTATTAAGATTTGGACCTATAGCCTATGACAATCTCATGGAATCCTTGACAAGGCTTAAGTAGACATCCTCAGTGGTTGCATATAATGCCCAATTCGAGAGTCTTTCTAATAGATTGAAGAGATTTTCTGAGAAGCACAAGTTGAGTTGCTTCTTGAGTGGCTTGAAAGATGAGATCAGGTTGCCAATTAAGATGCTTAACCCCATTAATTTGAGTGCAGCATTTGGCTTAGCTAAGATTCAAGAAAAATAAGCTAAGATTCAAGAAAAATATGTTTTGAGTTCAAGAAAAGCATTCATAACAGGAGAATATGGTGAAGATGCTCAAACTGTTGGATCTGGTGATAGATTCTAGAAAAAGTGTGAGTAGGAAGATTTCTTCTTCCAATATGGATAAGAAGAATTGTTTTGCATAGCTTGTGAGCTAGTGATACATCAGTGGAGGATGGAAGAAATTTCTTTAAGCCATTTTCTGTGGGAAAGAAAGGATGGCTGTTACAAGTTGTGCCTGAAGGAAGTGGAGAACAGTTTGATAATGAAAAGAAAGTAGTGGTAAATTTGCTTGAGGAGCTTAAAGGGTCATTTGAGGAATCTACTGGGCTGCCTCCCTCTAGAGCTTGTGACCATCAAATTAATTTGAAATAAAGCACCCAACCCATCTCAGTTAGACCACATAGCGTATTACTAGAAGACTGGGATGGAGAAGATAGTAAGAGATAGTAAGAGAATTGTTGCAATTTGGTGTGATCAAGCCAAACCAAAGTCCATTTTCATTACCTATTCTCTTGGTTAGAAAAGTTGATGGAAGTTGGAGGATGTGCATTGACGACTACAAAGCCTTGAGCCAAGAGACTATCAAGGATAAATTTCCAATTCCTATGATAGATAAAATTTTGGATGAGTTGTGTGGGGCCTAGATTTTCTCTAAGCTTAATCTGAGGTCTGGCTATCATCAAATTCAAGTAACAATATAGGATATATCTAAAAACAGCTTTTACGACCCACAAGAGTCACTATGAGTTTTTAGTGATACCTTTTGAGATCGCTAATGCTCTTGCTACCTTCCAGGGGCTTATGAATGAGATCTTTAAACTTTTTTTTAGAAGGTTTGTATTGGTCTTCTTTGATGATAATATGGTTTAGGGGATGAATAGTAATCCTCCAAATATAGGAAATTACTATTAATCTCTGAAATTATTTTTTATCAATATTTTATTCTAATAAATAAAATAAATTATTTTTTCAATTATCTACACTTTCTATCGTATTCATATTTGTTATAGTTTAAATAATAATTTTAAAAACAATTTAAATAATTACGAAAATAGAAAAAAAATAATTTTAAAAATATTATCATACCACAAAAAAATAATTTAAATTTTTGTTTAAAATATTCACTAGAGTAATAGTTCAAAACATAATAAAAAATATTGAGAAGTTAAGTTTGTAAATAAAAATGAGAGAAAAAAGTAATAAAAAATAATAGAGAAATATTATTTTAATAGAATAGAGAAATGATAGATAATGTGATGTAAGAGGTTTTTGAAAGATGAATAAAATTTAGGAACCCTTGGTTTTAGCTCAATTATAAGAAATTTTGAAGGAACCGGATGGGATGCTCTTACTTTTCTTCTTGGGCGCATTGTTGGAGAAAAGGCGTTGAACCCTAGGGTTTGCGAGGACAGAATTGAAATTTGATAAGAATGAATTTGAAACGAGCTACTTCCCAGCTCCAACGGATGCTATATAACCCCTCACAAGCCCTAAACCGCCATCGACGCATGAAATGCAAGCATTGCCAGTTGAGGCCAATAGCGAATCATTTGATAACACAGTCCTCCCACCGGAAATTAAATGCTGCACATTAACGAAAAAAAAATACAAATAATTAATTATCATAAGAGATATAAAAACTGGTCCAAACAAAAAAATAATAATTAAAAAAAAATAAAAGAGGTTACTCTTTGGAATGAAGACTGAGCCGAGTGACACAAAGAGCATCCGATTCTTGAGAAAATCATTGTATCGAAGATGGGGACATGAATTGGTTGATGCTAGTGAAAGAAAGAGTATTGGAACCTGTTTGGTTGCTGAGAAAATTCTTCAGTTGCCAAGGCAACACTCTGGACATTGAAATATAAATGGAATGCACTTACACAAAATGGATATGAGGGAGCAGAGAGGGGGTAAAGGAAGTGTTGTAGTAACCAGAAATGGAATGGGAGACTGCCTCCATTTGGATGCATTTTTTAAAAATGTAAATAACGCAAATATGGGTGGTAATATGTTACACGACACGATAATAGCGGGTTAGGGTTTAGTCTTAACGGGTTTGGGTCAAAATGGGTTGACTCGTTAAGACACGATTGCTTAAAGGGTTGATAATGGGTCAACCCGTTATGACACGATAAGAAATTTAAAATTACAATTATACCCTTATACGTGAAATTAAAATTCTTAATTATAATATTTTTATTGTTTGGATTGTAAATTTGGACTTGTAGTTAGTTTTATAATTTTTATAAATATTGTAATTTTAACATTTAGATAAAATTATATTAAATTTAATTAGATCAAACGGGTTAATTTCAGGCTTATTCAACCCATTTACATAAACATTTTGAAAATGGTCATATCGTGTCGTGTTAATCTATTTTATAATATTTACTAATGAGTCAAAACGGGTTGACACGACACGACCCGTTATGTTAATGAGTTATTTAGGGTTTGAGATTTTGACACGATAAACTTAACGGGTCAAGTTAGAGTTGACCTATATAATATAATATATATGCTTTGACACGATACAAACATGATTCGTTAACACGATTTGATACCCTTAAATGCAAATAACCTTATTATGGTAAATATATTTTGATTTTTAGTGTGGTTACTCTGGTCATTATATCATTGGTACACCGGACAGAAATTTCAACTAGGCCTGGGTAATGAAATTGCTTTGACATGAGCTGTTGGTCTTGTAAGAATGGCCACTCCATTCTTTCTATAATAATTTTGATGGTAAATTATAAGCTACCTTTTCATTTCACTATTTTACTTTCATTCTATTATAATGATGTGATATTATTTATCAATATTTGAGTTTCTCTTTAAAAAAATAAAGAATTATCCAAATATGCCAAAAATAAGTGAAATCCCTAGCCTACTGGAAGGGAGAGTTACAAGTTCGATCTGCCAACTTTATTTAGATTACACTCAGTTTTTCATGTTTCTTGTCTTAAAAGAAAACTTGGGCAATATTGTTCCTTTACCCACTTTGCCACCAGTTGATCGTGAGGGAACTATAAGCCGGAAACTGAATTAATTTTGGGAAGGAGAATGAAGAAGGTGAATACTTAGACTAGAACAAAGGTTTTGATTAAATGGAGTGGTGCACCATCTGGGGATAGTTCATGGGAATCATTGTGGAAGTTGAGGCAACATTATCCTCACCTTGTGGGCGAGTTTCTGTGAAAGCGGGGAAGTTTGCAACATTGTGGTCAAGGCTCTTTCATGGGAGGAAGAATGTCACGAAATCAGAAAAAGCAATGGTAGATTCAGGCCAACAGTAGAGTTAGTTGATTGTGGAGTAAAAACACGGCGTTTAGTTTTAATAATACGGTGTGTTTTAGTGTGTTAAATGGTATGTAAGAAAGAATTAATAAAAAGATGTGTTTTGTGTAATTACTAAAATAGTGTTTTGTATAAGCATAAAACGCTCCGTTGTATGCGTTGGGATATAAAAAGGAAGGGGTGGTACACTATTCATTATCTGGGAAGTGTTTGTGAATAAACTGGAGGTTAGATTTGCCTTAGATCCTTGTTTCTTAGAGAATTCAATCAAAAATTGTTTTTGACTCATTCTTGTTTCTCTATCTTCTTCTTTCTAGGCACATTCCTAACATTGTGCAAGTCCTGAACAAGTTCTTTAAAAAAAGAGGTGAGTCTTTTTGGATATGATATGCTTTTTTGAAAAATCTTGCACGAGCCTTGTATGCATGTATAAATCATTATTGTAAAACAAATAACCCAATAAGTTGATTATTGTCCAACTTCTTTCCTATGATATTGATTCATGCATTATACATTGATTAAAAAAAGGAATGGTTTGAGGGCTTCTGTGAAATCTTCTTTATATATATAATTGCAACATCACATGAAGGATGGACCAATTTCTTGCCTCAGTGATGCAAATATTGGGGACTCGACTCTAGGCCCCCTTCACCTAAAATCCTACATAATCATAATATTCGACTATATGACATTGGTTAAAAAAACCAAGTTAGGATGGATTTTAGGCTCTTTGTGATATCATATACATAGATGATGGATTCTGTTTGGTTTGAAAGAAATCAAAATGAGCAAAATTCCAAGAAGAAAAGATATATATGGGCACTTGTATGTAGAGCACACTAGAAAACTCTTTGATGAGCACAATTGTTGAGTACTGTGGAGTCTGGTCCACATTGCTTTAGTGGAGGCATTGGCCGCTTGAGCAGAGACAAGTCAGAGAGATCCGCTCGAAGACAGCTCGATAGTGAGCTCGAGCAGTTGCGGGAAGGAGGTTTGCTCGACATGCTCTCGACACGCCACTCTAGCGAACATTGCTTTTACATGGATTTAAGGTTTTTTTCACCGTTTGATTATAAATATGTTATTTGATGACATATGGCTGTATAGTGAAAATAGTAATCGCCCTCACCGTTGTATTGTGATTCCTCAAGTAATAAAAATCCTCTACAGCTCTCGTGGATGTAGGAAATTTGTCGAACCACGTAAATCTCTATGTCGTGTGTGATTTTTTTTTTCTATTTCGTATTTACTTTCACTTTATTGTCTTCGTTTTCACAACAATTGGTATCAAGAGCCAATGTTCGGGTCTGACGAAAAACGATGACTGGAGATGAAGTAAAGTTATTGGGGATTGAGAAGTTTGATAGCACGAATTTTGGATACTGGAGGATGCAGATAGAAGACTACCTCTATGGGAAGAAACTTAATCTTCTACTGTTGGCAAAGTGACCAGAAAAAATGGAGGAGGCTTATTGGAATCTGTTGGATTGACAAGTTCTAGGGGTTATTCGGCTAATCCTATCGAGATCCGTTGCACACAACGTCATCAAGGAGAAGACGACTGCGGATCTCATGGCAGCTTTGTCAGGTATGTATGAAAAGCTGTCAGCGAATAACAAAGTACATTTGATGAAAAAGTTATTCAATTTGAAGATGACAGATGGTACATCTGTTGCACAACATCTGAATGATTTTAATACTATCACAAATCAATTGTCGTCTGTTGAAATTGAATTTGATGATGAGATACGTGCACTGATATTATTGGCCTCATTGCCAAATAGCTGGGAAGCCATGAGAATGACTATCAGTAATTTTGCCAGTAAATCAAAGTTGAAATATGATGATATTCGTTATTTGATTTTGGTTGAGGAGGTGCACAGGAAAGATTCAGGTAAATCCTCAGGTTCGAGTTCAGCACTAAATGTTGATTCTCGAGGTAAATCACAAGACAGAAACTCAAACAGAGGAAAATAAAAATCAAAACACAAGGGTAAGAGCAAGTCAAGGCCTGGTCAGCAGGCAACTTGCTGGAATTGTGGCAAAGCTGGCCACATAAAGAAGAACTGCAAAAATCCTAAGAAGACCGAGAATGATAGTGCTAATGTAGTAACTGAAGAAGTACATAATGCACTATTGCTTGCAGTTCATAGTCCAGTTGATGATTGGATACTGGATTCAGGGGCTTCCTTCCATATATCTTCACATTGGAAGCTAATGCAGAACTATGTTACAAGTGATTTTAGGAATGTGTATCTGGCTGATAGAGAAGCTTTGAACGTAGTGGGGATGAGAGATATTGACATTGCACTCCTTAACAAGAACAAATGAACCTTGCAAAATATTAGACACATTCTTGAATTAAAGAAGAACCTCATTTCTGTTGGGCAGTTCGATGAATGTAGTCACTCAGTAGTGTTCTCAGATAGTACCTGGAAGGTCACTAAAGGGGCATTGGTACTGGCTCGGGGTAAGAAAACTGGTACTCTCTATATGACTACTAGTTTGATTAATACTATTGCTACTACCGTTGCATAGAGCACATGAGATTTGTGGCATTGCAGGCTTGGCCATATGAGTTAGAAGGGTATGAAAGAACTTTTGTCCAGAGGCAAGAAAAGAAGGTTAGCTTCTTGAAAGGTGGCATAAAGCCTGAGACAAGAAAACTAGATCTAGTACACATAGATGTATGGGGACCTTTCCCAGTGGCATCTCTTGGAGGTTCTCGTTACTATGTCATGTTTATTGATGACCATAGTAGGAAGGTATGGGTCTATTTTTTGAAGCATAAATCTGATGTATTCAATGTGTTCAAAATTTGGAAGGCCATGGTTGAGACAGAGATAGACTTGAAACTGAAATGTTTGAGGTCTGATAATGGTGGTGAGTATATTGATGGTAGATTCAAGGAGTATTGTGTAGCTCTGGGTATCAGAATGAAAAAGACCATTTCTGGGACACCACAGCAAAATGGAGTTGCTGAACGTATGAACAGAACTATAAATGAGTGTGCTAGAAGCATGAGGCTACACTCTGGATTACCACCTACTTTCTGGGTAGACGTAGTTAATACTACCGTCTACTTGATAAACAGAGGGCCACCAATTCCATTAAATTGTGGATTGCCTTAGGAAGTTTGGAGTGAGAAAGAGGTCAAATTTTCTCACTTTAAAATTTTTTATTGTCTTTCTTATGTTCTTATTTATTCTGATGCTTGTAGTAAACTTGAGGTTAAGTCAAAAAAATGTTATTTCATTGGCTATGGGGACAAGATATTTGGCTATCGTTTCTTGGATGATTAGGTCGGAAGATCATAACAAGTAGGAATGTGATTTACAATGAGAAGATTGTGTATAAGAACAAGTTTAGTATAGCTTCTGAAGCAGCTCCTCAGGAGTCCGAGTTCGTAAGATTGGATGACCTATCAGAGGTCGCAATGCAGTGCAAAGATGTGAGTGACAAGGAGAGTGGGTCCAGTGCACCCATTCCTATTATTCTGTAGTTAGTTTCAGAGTCATCCACTCCTATAGCTACAGTTTGCAGGTTAGTTAAGACTATACATCCTCCACAACGTTTCTCACCTACCTTGAATTATATTCTGTTGACAGATGGTAGAGAATCGCAGAGTTACGAAGAAATCTTGCAAGATGAAAATTCTAACAAGTGAGAGCTGGCCATGAAAGATGAGATGGATTCCCTGTTAGGGAATCAGACATGAGAATTAACAGAACTTCGATTAAGGAAGAAGGCATTACACAACAAGTGGATGTACTTGGTGAAAATTGAGTATGATAGCAGTAAGAGGTACAAGGCCAGACTTGTTGTAAAAGGCTTTCAGTAGAAGCAGGGTATTGACTACTTTGAGATCTTTTCTCCTGTGGTGAAGATAACAACCATCATGATGGTACTGTCTATAGTTGCTACTGAAAATTTATTTCTTGAGTAGTTAGATGTAAAGACAACTTTTCTTCATGGAGACCTTGAAGAAGACATCTACATGCACTAGCTTGAGGGATTTATAGTACAGGGAAATGAATGTTTAGTTTGCAGACTGAAGAAGAGCTTGTATGGCCTGAAACAAGCTTCTAGACAATAGTACAAGAAATTTGATAACTTGATGCGTAGTGTAGGGTACATCAGATGTCAGGCATATCACTGTTGCTATGTCAGGCACCTTGACAATTCTTATATTATTCTGTTGTTGTATGTGGATGACATGCTTATTGCATGGGTTAGTATTGATGAGATCAATAATCTGAAGAAGCAGATGTCAGAGCATTTACAATGAAGGATTTGGGAGCTGCAAAGCAAATCCTTGATATGAGAATTGTCAGAGATAGAGTCAGAGGTACGTTGAGACTCTCGCAGGTTGAATATGTGAAAAAGTTACTCAACAAGTTCAATATAGATAAGGCCAAACCAGTTGGCACATCCTTGGCCAATCACTTTAGACTCAGTCACCTAAGTCAGAGGAGGAACAAGATTACATGAGTAAGGTTCCTTATGCCTTAGCTATTGGTTCACTTATGTACGCTATGGTTTGCACAAGACCAGATATTGCCCATGCAGTGGGAGTTGCGAGTAGATACATGAGTAACCTAGGAAAACAACATTGGGAAGCAGTGAAATGGATTCTGAGGTACCTAAAAGGCTTCTCAGAAACGTGCCTATATTTCTCAAGAGAGAGCTTAGAGGTGCAGGGCTATGTTGATGCTGATTTAGCTGAAGATATTAATAGCAGAAAGAGTACCACAGGTTTTGTTTATACTCTTGGTAGTACTGCAGTGTCACGAGGTTCTAATCTACAGAAAACAGTTTCTTTGTCTACTATAGAAGCTAAGTATATTGCAGTGTTAGAGGCTGTAGAGGAGATTATATGGCTACAGGGCTTCTTGGAGGAATTGGGTAAAAAGAATCAGAAAGGCACTCTCTACAATGATAGTCAGAGTGCCATATTCTTTGCCAAGAATTCATCATTTCATTCTAGAACCAAGCACATTTAGATCATGTATCACTTCATACGATCATTGTTAGATGACGGACAATTGTTGAGAAGATTTGTAAAAGCAAGAACCCTGCTGATATGTTAACAAAGAGCGTTATACTGGAGAAACTGAAGTTGTGTGCAACTTCAATTGGTCTTCTAGCATGAAGACAGGGGCAGTGAGTTGCAGAGGTAAAGAATATCATATTTGAGGAAGATGGCAATACAATGAGTGTACCAATCTCCAAGTTGGAGAATTGTTGAGTACTGTGGAGTCTGGTCCATATCGCTCAAGCGGAGGTAAATCAGAGAGGTCCGCTCGAAGACAGCTTGACAGTAAGCTCGAGCAGTTACGGGAAGGAGATTCGCTCGACTCGCGCTCGACACGCTGCTCGAGCGAACATTGCTTTTACATAGATTTAGGATTTTTTCTGCTGTTTGACAATAAATATGTTATTTTATGACATATGGCCATACAGTGAAAACAGTAATCGCCCCCACCATTGTATTGTAATTCATCAAATAATAAAAATCCTCTGCAGCTCCCATGAACATAAGCAATTTTTTGTACCACGTAAATCTTTGTGTCATATGTGATTGTTTTTTCTCTTTCATATTTACTTTCATTTATTGTCATCGTTTTCACAACACACAAGTTCGCATGAGATACGGTTCTGGTTGAAACAAACCAACAATGGGCACCACGGCCTCCTGAATGCTCATTAATGGAAATTCATTTCGATATTAACTTCTATTCAAATTTTCCATTTTGCCACAAATGGGAATGATTGTAAAGGTGACGAGATATTTGTCTTTACAACATAATAGTGAAAACAAGTCCAATTAAGGATGAGATTTGGGCAATTATTCTGGGTTGGAATGTGAATTAGCAACTTAAAAATTCATTGAATTTCTTACTTGGTTTTCACCAAATAGGGTATGCTTGTACGCCAAGGTAGGAAAGCCATCTCCAGTTATCCTTTCTACCATTTTTATAAAAAGAAAAAACAAAAGCACTCACTTTCTAAGACCTTAGCTAGTCAAATCGTATTTTAAACCGATTAATTAGCAACGAGTCATTCTACTCATTATCCATACACCACACACCATACTTGATTTTGTTTTTGCTAAACTAAATGAATTATTTTACTCATCATTCCTACACATTAGTAAGGAAAAAAATAAAAAAATTATATATGATGTGTGGTGTAGGGATAATAAGTAGAACTTTTCATTAGCAATATATTTTGCACTTTTCGAGAAAAATGGAAGTTTGGAGGTAATTGTGAAGGCAATATTAATGTTGGCCGATCCAAAAGAAAATGAAATAGGACACCCACCATGTTTATCAAAATAATGATCACCATTAGGGCTGAGGAAAGTTAAAAAATCAAGCTCCGAATCCGGCTCCGCTCCGACTCTATCTCCAACTCCAACTTTATGCTTATAATATAAATAGACTGATGATAGCTTAATATATGTAAACATTGTAGTATTACTACCATAAATAATCAAGTATAGAAGTAAGTTAGACATTAGTATTTAAATAAGTCTAGTTTAATAAGTTAATAACACATATACTAATTTATTAAAGTCTACTAACATGTAATTCGACACTAGAAAGTCCTGTACATAATTAAGTTAGAAATAAGTTAGACATTAGTATAATAACATGTAATACTAATATATAATAATGTACAATTAGACACTATAATATAGGTATTGTATAGAAATAAATTAGACACTAGTAGATCAATAACTAATAAGTCTATTATAATTAGTTAATAACATATAAATTCAACTTACTAAAGTATAATAATATGTAATTAGATACTAAAAATAATATGTAATACTATAGTACGATAACATGTAACTAGACACTACAGTATAAATCTAGTATAAAAATAAGTTAAATATTAGTATTGAAGTAAATTAGTAGTGAATAATTTAGTTTAATTTTTAATTTTTTCAAAAAATTGAAAATTGAAATTCTATAATAAATTCTTTTTTAAATGAACTAAATATGAAGTTCGGACCCGGGAGTGGTAAGAGGTAAGCAATTTTTTTTTCTCGATTCGATATTTATCAAACACTCTATATACAGTCACTTTTACGTACGCACTTTACTAATTGTTTACATATAAGCTAAGTGCAGCAACTCATACACATGTAATCTAGGTCAATAAAATGATTAAACAACTCAATTCCTCCTACTTAAAGTGCATCAAATCCGGTATAGATTTGGTTTATATTTCACCAACATTGGACTTGCTGCATCTCTGTCTCTCTCTGTGCACCTTTTCCACATGAATATTAAATATAACATGCGATTAGCACGACACTCCAAACCTTCAATTTTATATTCCATGTTGATTGTGATGATGCATCAATTCTACTCTATTGTATTACGTCCAAAATATTTTTTATTCACATGCTATGATATAGGAAAAATAAATATGAGTAAACAAGTCAATACATATTCATTCCTCCTAGCTACACGGTCCGTCAAATCCGCTTCAGATCACTAATATACCTTTTTTTTCTCACATCTTCCCCCCTTGAGTGCACTGATATACATCGCTTTCATATTAATAATGATCAAAATATACCTGGTTTTACCTATATGTCAAGTATGACTCACAATTAGCATGACACTCCAATGTTTGGTTTATGGTTGCATGTTGACTTTGTTGGAGCCAAGAAAGAGAAAATGACAATTTTTGTGACAATATAACTAATCAGAAAGAAACATCTACAGCATCTGCACAATGAGATATTGGCATTGGGGGATTCTAAGATCCCAAATACATGATATTCTTTTTCCTTGTTTTTTTTTTTTTTGGATGGCATTGGTGGTAACATATAAATTTAAGCTGTCACAGAAGTCTCAACTGCAACCTTGCCAGAGTAAGCAACTTCTGATTTCATGTCATCCTCCAAGAGCTCTGGTATTGCTTCCCTGATGTTGTGGATGCTTTCTAAGGCGTAATCTGCACCTTTAACTCTCTGGGAACTGCCAACCTGCATTGCAGAATAGTCAATAGAATATGGGGTGAGTTGTTGTAACCAATGACCCATTTTCAAGGGTACAAGATTTTCCAATGGCTTACCAAAACAGTGTGGAGACCCACACGTTTTCCAGCTTGTATGTTGCGTACACTGTCCTCAAAGAACAACTGAAAGAACAAGAATATAAAATTATAAAAGAAACGTCAGCAAAAAGATTGACAGAAGGAAAACCAAAAGATGATAGCAAGTTCAAGTTCTAAAAAGATGATTATCTTACAGTTCTCTGAGGATTTATTTTCGCTATTTTGAGAGCCTTTTCTATGGAGTCAACTGATGGTTTGCAGACAATGGGTGACTTTGGTAATGCCAAACCAAGATCAGGCCGAGCAAAGTGCCCGATGATATCAAATATTTCAGTACTACCACTTGTGTTTATGGCAGGAATATCAGGTGTATTGCATAATCCCACAAACTCAATGTCATCTTCATCATCTGAAACAGTGCTTTTGTGAGTTGGATTCAGGGTCTCAAAGCAGATAATTCCCTCGAAACAGTCTTCTATTCCAAGCCTGCTAAGTGCTTTGGCTGCATGGACCTTGTCTGCGTTTGTGAAAATCTATTTGCAAAGCAGAAAGAAAGATCCTAAGAATACAGTCACATGATACTTATTGCCTTCACAAGGCTATCCAATTGGTAATTTAGTAACTTACAACTTTACGGTAAGGCAGGCTCAGCAACCGTTTTCTCAAAACTGGGTCGGGTTTTAAGTTCTCATATGGCAATCTCCCATGAACGAAACTGTAACACAAGAAAGTGAAAGGAGAATTACTTTTAGAAGAATGCACACCAGCACAGTGAAAGATGACAATCCTTCGGGATCAATACCACAAAAGACAAACAGGGAAAATGAAGGGGGGACAAGAAAAAACCCGAGGAGACTAATTTCCAGACCTGTGGTATTCATCATAGTCAAAGTCATAGCCAATTGCCTGCACAGGAGAATCCCATAAAACGTAATTATCAGTGTCCACATGTTATTCCAGCAATAAACAAAACAATCAATCAAAAACATACCCTAAGACCAGCCATCGTTGTTCCGTAATTCTTGTACAGAAGGTTGCACAAGTCGGGGATTTTACTCTTATCTATGCCAAGCTTTTCGACCATATAATCTACAACAAGGGTATTATCCATATAGATATTAGATTGCAGAATTGACCGTATAAGAGAGAAGTCTTACAAATAAACTGCCTTTTCGGACTTACCTTTTATATTCTTGAGGCATGCTGTGGCAATACCAGAACTAAGAGGATACAGAGTATCATCCAGATCTGCTAGTTCAAACACACAGTTAAAATCATTCTTGAGTGAAATTCAGATTAGCATGAAAAACGTGTCATATAAAATGGCTCACCAAACAGCAGGCATTCATATTTAGGCCTCTGAACCTGCCCGTAGCGGTCCTCGAATTCCATTTTTTATCAGAAAGAACTGTTGATCAAAGAACGAAAACAAGTGAACACTAGACTCTGAGATAACTTGAACCCACCAATACCAAAGTTTTATATGCAAATTCATTTCGAGTTTCAAAAGACAAACTTTCATGGCTGCCAAATAATTAAAGGCCCCTATTGACTCATATTACCACCTAAAGAAGAAAGGTCTATTTAGGATAAGACTTTGTTAAGTTTTTGAAGGGGTAATCCACAACCACTATCACATAATTGAATGAAGAACAGGTGGACGAGCGACTTTATGTGGTCAGAAAACCAAAATAAAACATCCAAAATCTCAAAAGTTCCATTATTATACAACTTGATGGCAAGAAATATTTAGTCCGCCAAACAAAGACAAAGCCGCAAAGGCATATAAAGGGGCATCTCAGAATTCTCTAAACAAAGTTCATATGATTTAGCACCTTTCCACCGCGTGTTTTACCTTTAAGAATCAAATACAACTCACAATACACAAACTTTTCCAGCTTAAATAGAGGAGATTGTATATTAGATCGAAAACCTTCTTCACTTTTATCTACGAGACTCCAAGCGTTCATTGGCGTGAAGTCGAAGAAATATCCTAAGTATTGAAATTAGGAAAGGACAATGAACAAAAGATAGCTATCTACAAACGAATCAAAGTATCACTTTTTCAAGCCTCAAAATATTGAAAGGGTAAAAATTAGAAAAAGTTGAAAGCTTTGGAATCCCAACAGTAATACAAGAACAAGAAACTCTTAAACCAGAAGCACACGGGAAAACCGGAGTCAGAAAAAGATAATATGCTCTGGACAACCACTCGTTGCTGAAAACTTTTGAGTTAGCTTCGACGCTTTATGAGTAGGAATTGGACCCGAATACCCAGAACGAAAATGAATAAGCTTCGAAGCTTTGTGACAATGAAAACCGAAATGCAAGAAAATACAAAAAGCATGGAGCCAGAAGAAACTTCTTACCAAACTCAAAATGAGCAATAAAAGGAAAAGGAAAATCGAGAATTTGCAAAGATAGAGAGCAATGCCAAGAGAATGTGAACAAGGAAGGAGGATGTGGGAGGAAGAAGAGGAAGAGAGGTGGGTTTAAATAGGCAGAGAACCGTTGTTCCTTGGCCAGAGGTCATTGGTTTTAAAATTAATAAACTTACTTACTTGCATTAAACACGTTTGACGAATCCCAAACAAATAATTTATGAAAGTGACTGGGAAGGAAGGAAGGAACCAGGAAGGTCTCTAATTTTTCATGAAATTCTTCAACTCTTTTTTCTGGACAATCCAGATTTCTTCATGTTAATATCTGTTATTTTATTATATTTTAAGACAATCCAGATTTCATCAGGTTAATATCTGTTATTTTATTATATTTTATGTTACTGTATTGTATTTTATTAATTTAGGTTCTGGAGTCCTAATTTGATTAGGCTTAATTCTTTCAGGCATCCCAGATCTGTCTTTGTTGCTAATCAAGGACTTAATTTGACAAGGTCCAACGTCCGAGCATAATGATTTTGCTAATCACTATTTTAATCGTTATCTGTTATCATCTTTTTGATGTGATATTTAATAATTCTATCAAAATAATAATAATAATAAAACTTTATTAATTAAAAGACGATGAATTATTTAAAAAAATAAAATGGTGAATGGAACTAAACAAGCTATGTTAGGAAAAATGGTGAATGGAACTAAACACATTTTAATAAAATTTATAAAATATTACTATTCATAAATCAATTTAGGTTATCGAAATCATTTTAGCATCTAAATGTAGGCTTAGATAACACTCAACAAACAATTAGATGAGTATCGAATTGGGTTTATTTAGTAGATAATTAGGGATTAGATAAATGTTAGGAAAAAAAATATAGCTTTTGGAGGCATTATCTTCCTTTGGTGGAGAAGATAGTTGTAGGAAGCTTAAACTCTTGGTTACATAGCCAACCATCTAGACACTTCTGGAGAGTCTGGACACATGGTGGATCTTGATAGGGATGCAGCATGATATTGTATTACTTTATTGGACAAAAATCAGAATTAATGTTCATGAGGACAGAGGTGGCTTAGTGGATTCTGTGATTGAGGAAGACAAAAGTGAGAAGAATTTGATTAATTAGTTGAAGTTCACCAAACATACCGGTAAACATATAATGTGGAAGTGGGTACGTGTCAACATTGAATTTACTTTTACAATAGATCATGACTGATTAGTAATTGGCAGTCCATTATATTGTTAATTAATTAATTAACAATATGATCCTAACTATTCAATGCGTTGATACGATTCTCTTTTTATTATTGTTATCCTTAGAGAAATGATATTTGTAACTTTATGCTATACAACTTTCGTGTATTTAAAAAAAAAAAATAATAAGATTCACATGAAAAATTATTTTCTTAACACGATGAATCCTAATTTTTTTCAAATAGAATTCATGAGACTTGTACACACTCAAAAATATATATAACATTACTCTTATTATTATTATTATTTGGAATAATTAGATTTTAGATATTTGGAATAACTTGTAGAGAACAAAACACACATTAAAGAAGTCATTTCAACTTAGATTACTAACACAGGCCATGCCAATGGGCAACACAACAGGAGAAAAGTGCTAAAAGTTGGAAAACTTTTTATATATGAGCACCCAAGCAACTTGCCAATGCAATATGCATATTAATACTTAGCCATCGCTTGCACCAAATAAATATATATATATATATATATATATATACGTACATGCAAGACCACTCTTTTCAATGAAGTGGTTGTTGTATCCATTAGTACTATCTGATGTGCAAGCCTCTTGTGTGAACAAACACGAAAAATGGTATATACTTTAGCGATGATGTTATTGTTTATCGTTGATCCGTTGATTTTGTCATTTTAAAAACAACATCGGTCTAATGTTTAATGGGTATATTGTCATATCAGTACAGTTAGATAAAAGCAGGATGAGAGTATCGTCTACAATACAACTCAACAGACATAAATAATTGGAACCATGAGTAGTACTGCTCCCACCATTAGGGTTGAAAATGACTAACCAACCTAAGGTAGACCACAGTACAACTGGATGCTCATTATTTAATGTACTTGGAGGAAATAATTGGAGCCCTAAGATCACAGATTCAGAAAAGTACAAAGGAATTAGATTTAAAAGCTGGGGTGGCAGATCAAGGAGATCTTTGTTTAAGCATTCTTTCTTGTTCACGGAAACTTAAGTTATATATAGTTGGGTTAGCAGAGTTGGGACTTGGGAAAGCACCATTTCTAACTCTTTCTCTCAATCATTTTTTTTTTTGGGGGGGGGGGGGGGGGGGGGGGGGGGGGGAGGGAGGGGTTGGCTGGCTGGCCATGAATATGACCCTTAGTTTATCATTTTGCCATTGGATACAATTATTAATACAATTCCATGATTGTCGATGGGGCCGCCCCTTCTTCCCCCTTGGCTTCATGAGTGCGGTTTGGTTCACTGGGAAAGCTACAGCAACGGAGATTGTAGCATTCTGTGATCTGGCTGACAAGTCATCAGAACCTTCTATAATGTTATCTTTCAGGTATCTTTTACTTTCAGGTTGCCAGGTTGGCTTTAAAATAGTGGGGGAAATTCCTGCTTCTTATAAACTCGGTGTACCTGGTTATTAAATTGCTGGGATTTTTGGTTTCAGGGGTTTTTTTTTTTTTTTTTTGGGGGCTGTGCAAAATTTTCTTTTTCATTTTTTTCTATGCAATCAAATTTATCATTCATAAAATAGAAAATGAGATACATGAGGGTGAGGTTTCCTAACGAACATCCCATTACAATAACTACAAAAATGAAGAAAAAAAAGTTGGTCTTGGAACCAAATTTTTGGTTCCCACTCATATCCTATAAAGAGGGCACCGTCTTAAATAACGGTTTTTGCAACTCGCACAGTGTATGAACTATGGAGCCATCGCTGGAGGTGGTGGAAGTTAAAGGTGCACTATAGTTTGTTGTCTTGAGATGTTTTCTAAAGAAACCTATATTTCCTTCTTCAAAATTATCGGTTAGGGAAAATTGAAATATAATAGAAAAACTGGCATCGGTATGTGTAGATAATTATATGATCTTAATGATATAGGCAAGAGTTGCGTATACTAATTATTGATCGAAAGTAGGTTGTTTTTTGAATTTTATATAAAATAATTGCTAAATATTAAAAACAGAGAGATTAATATCAAGCATAAAAACCTAGAAAAATGAGGAAACAATGACTCAACTAATTCAAAAGTTGGTCCACTGACCATTGTCAAGACTTATCATCAGTAACATTGAAAGTTGGTTTGCTCAATAATAATTTTCAATTGAAGATGAAAAGTGTAGAGAAAAGGACATCCTCACTAATTTAATCCAGTAATCATGGTTAAGAGAAGTATCCTTAGCAGCTTTTGAAACTTGGCTCGGTTTAACAATATATAATATACCAATTATGTTGAAAAACATTCATTTTATTTTCTCCCCACCATAATTACTCCTCGAGCATTGTAGCCACTCACAAATTATATATATATATATATATATATAAAATGTGATACTCGATTTTGACAAATGATAAAGATAAGTGATGTATGAGATTACAAAAAATTCTTAGTGTATGTTTCATGTTGCGATGTCTGGAAAATATCATTTATAGATTTAGAACTAATAGCTTATAACTTAAGTAATAATTTTTACTATTAAAAAGTGATTTATTGTTTGGTAATCATATATTTAAAACACTTTCAAACATGTTACATTTATTTAGAAATAAATTACAAAGTGCTTTCTGAGGTAGAAATTACGATTATTTGAATTTTTAAAAATTATATTCATATTTTTAAAAGTATGAAAGTTGTAATTATCTTAAAGTTGTATAGGTATTTTCGTCATTAATAGTCTTTTTAAAATTTAAATCACGTTCCGCATTATTCGGAAAAACAATATTTTTCTTCAAATGTACTTTTTATCTTATTTGAGATTAAAAGTACTTTGATATGTAACACCTAAATAACCTAGTTTTTTCATTAAATTTATTTAAACACGTTTTTAAGACTTTTGCCGTAATCTCTAACATGCCTTTACTCTTTATAATATTTTAATGTAGCTCTAATTGTATCATTAACTAATCCTATTATAATATAGATTACGTGACTTAGATATTCTATTAGAGCATTAATACTATACATATGTATACATATATATGAATGAAAACTTCAAAAATCCCACAAATGATTGTCCAGTAATTAGTGGTGGCGTTGGAGGGTATTCCCTTGCGTCTGCTTTCCAACGAGAAGGCCAATAATGGTTGGTTTTATGAGCAAGCTTTTGCTGATCTCAAAAGCAACTCAATTTCGTTCAGAATGATTCCCAGGCAGCCCACACTGACCCCCGTTAGCTATACAACAGCCTAACAAATCATGTCCCATCAGTCCCACACAAATATATATGGAGTCAGCATCCAACCAATTTTTGTGCGCTTTAAAAGATATGCACCTATGTTCCTGTGACATGTAGATAATACATCTCTACAAAGAAATATTTTATTTATTTATTTTAGATTTTGTCATCCTATATCGAATCAGTATATGTGGTTGAAAATTGCAAAATTGAAGATTAAAAAAACAAAACATCGTTATAAAATTTAAATTAAAAATCATAACCAGCATGCTAACTTGTGGATATGGTCAATACGCTTTAAGCCTAAAAAAGAAGAAGATAAAGGGAAAAAGAGAAGTGTTCGATGGCCCAATAATAATACCAGCAATGCTTACCTCCGTGGCATATCTATCCTGAGATTTGTTCTAACAGTGAGTTAAGATAAGATGAATTAAAATAATTTGTAAATTAAATAAAAATATTATAAAATTAAAATATTATTACAATATAATTTTTTTAATATATTTTTTGTTTTGAAATTTAAAAAAATTCAATTATTTTTTGTGTTTTATTTCGAAATTTAAAAAAGTTGTAATAATTAGATAAAAAGATTGAGTATTTGAAATTGAAAAATGTTTGTATTTATAATGTTTTAATATTAAGATAAAATAGAATAAGAGGGAAAGATCCCTCTATCCAAATCAAGGTAAAGGTTGCAAAATCCAGTCAGCCACATACAATCATCGACTTCATTTGCAGCCTTTCGGTGATGAGTAGGATATATCATCATATATATCATATAATGGAGTGAATAGAGAGGATAGGTTCAATTCTATATTTGAACGCAACAATATTACTTATTTATTTATGAGGTTGAGAGACTTTCCAAGCAGTGTGGGTTCTGTTGGATTTCAGTGGAAGATCGAAGCTTTTAGGCCCTTGCTTTGACAAGACCCCTATGGAATCATACTGCACACCACATTATGATTATGCGCCCACACAACACAAAACACTCACGCATATGTACATTTGTTTTATTTTAAGGGCGACTTGCACACCACTAGTTTGTTTCAACGTTTGAATCGCATTCAGGAAGGTCCAATTTAGTTTAATGACAGCAGCCACCCAGTTGTTAGTGACCTTAAAATGGCATGCGATCATAAAGCAGCAACAAAAGCACATGTGGGCAGCGTTCATCTTGTATTAAAGGAGGAGAGGAGAACGCAACACAGTCAGAGTCAAATGTTCCAAAAACATAATTCAAAGAAAAACAGAAGGCATCACCGTATCCACCAATTCCTTCACAAAAGCCGCTGAAAAATGTAGTCCACTTTGTATATTCACAAGAAAAATCATTGTACCAAACACTTTCTCAAATATGTGAATCCCACAAAACTTAAAGCTAGAATTCACACTACACATAGTCAACATCTCTTAATACTAGAAAAAAGATACACAACCTCCTACCATTCACACAACCTCCACACACCACACTTTTTTTATTTATTTTTATTTTTTTCTTTTATCAAATATTTAATATATAGATAATGAATAGAAGAATTTAATTAGATTAAGAAGAATAAACTTTAAAAAAATTTAAAAAATTTAAAAAAATGCGGTCGTGTGAAAGTTTGGAGATTGTGCACGTTGCTCTTAATACTATCTCTCCAAATTGTGAAACATGTTTAGGAGGTAAAATTGTAAAAATTTATCATTCAAATAATTTCAATTTGGTCTTTGCCAATTATCTTCAGAAGATTCAAAAGCAGGCCGCTTTCCTCCCTCTAATAAATTCGCACAAGATTTTTACAAGTTGGTTCCAATTCAGTAGGTGTCTAATTATCGATTTTAACTTCCAGTCAAAAAAGAAATTTATTATTTATACAACCGCAAACCTCTCCAGGGCTATGCAGGCACCACGTCTGGTTCCAAAGGTGGTGGTGATCTGCCATCGTCCACCGTCCCGCCCTCTGTGGTGGGGCTCTCTTTACCCTCCTTATCTTCTTCTTGGAACCCTTGCTTAAACCTATCATAATTTGTGGGCTCGTTTGACTGGAATGGGCGCTTTCCTAACACTCGAATCAAGTCATCTTGATGAAGGACCTCCTTTTCAAGCAGAAGCTCAGCAATCTGAGCAACATGCTCCTTATGCTTCTCTATCAGCTCGACAGTGCGTTCATAGGCCTTAGCCACCCACTCTCTAACTTCACCATCTATGATTGCACCAGTCTTGCTGCTATAGGGCTTGGTCATCTCAAATGTATCCTCTCTTTGAGGGAAAGAAAGAAGACCCACCTTGTCACTGAAACCATACACTGCAACTTGAGCGTAGGTCATCTTGGTCACTTTCTCCAAGTCATTCTGTGCTCCAGTTGAGATCTTTCCCAACAAAACCTGATCCATGTGAAAAAAAAAAAAAAAAAAACAGAGTACCACCATTAATTGAATCAATCAGCAGTCTATATTATGGCCAGAGACAACCTAGTTTTCTAGGTTCAACAAACAGGGTGATCATCCAAGAAAACCTAATAAATATCTTTTATCTTTCGTGATGAAAAAGCCCGTGCATTTGGGGCAAGATTTAATGCATTTCACAATGCTCATAGGTGTTTGCAATTCTAAGGTAGACCATAGGCGCAAGATTTCACAATGCTAGTTGTGGCAATCACAATATGACCTCCCTGTTTAACTGCCATTTACAAGTTATTCACAAAATGGACACGCCATCAGTTTTAAGCTGCAAGGAAACATAAAATTCAGGAAAAAGAACTGTAGTCCCCTTGCCATTCTTCTGCACAACTTTCAACTCTTGACACACACAGAAGTGCATGTCAAGTTCGAAGCAGTGTCTATTGCGAAGACGTCACTGGAAAAAAGAAGAAAATTAGAATCTAGTATATTTCCAGCAATTGAAGTCCACATTACTTGTGTCTTCAAAGCGATGAAAATGATCAGTATCTATTGGTAGATAAGCACCACATGTTTCTGCTGTCCATGGAAGAGTTGAAGCTAAACTCACATTTGAAAATCTCGAATAAGAGAAATTTAAAAGAAAAAACATAGAAGCAATGTCATGGATAGATCAATATTTACCATTTCTAAGCAAGTCCCTATTCACTCATCCATAACGAGGTGGAAAGTATGGAAAGGGGATCTGTAAAATCACCTGCTCAGCAGCTCGACCACCAAGGGTCATGCAAGTCACGTCAAAGAGCTGCTCTTTTGTCATCAATAGATTTTCATTGGGAACATACTGTGCAAACCCCAGGGCAGCAGTACCACGGGGAACAATGGTAACTTTAAGCAAGGGTTCTGCATGTTCCAAGAACCAACCAGCAACAGCATGACCCGACTCATGGTAGGCAACAGTACGACGTTCCAACTTGCTTATTACCTGCAGACAAATGAAGAAATGGTTCACATATCTTGATAAATGAACTTGGCAACTGCTCCATTCTTAGAATTTTGGGTCAAACATCAAATTAACAAGGTCGTTTGCACACAGAATTTATATAGTCCATGCCCATAATTTTTTTTTTTTTGATAAGTCCATGCCCAAATTAATTGATGCATTTGGCAGTTAATGAATTATCCTATATTAAAATCCCTTCAGACTGCTTTAATGGCCATAAATCCCAAAAGCAAAATTCCAACACTGGCAAAGAAAAATGTAGACACCATTTACAACAAGTACACGCCAACCAACCAGGTTAAAATTCCTGCAGACTGCTTTAATTAAGAAAGAAAAAAATTTGCTTCTATCGTTGGCATCTAATTGCCAGAACTGAAAGAGTACGTAAACAAATTCATGAATTATAAGGTTTTTTTGGGTAACTGCCAAAATTAAGTTTGCATTTCTAATATGTGCAGGAAAGCCAGTCTTCTATTGGTAATAGTTTCGTTGCCAAAACCCTTTCAATGGATCCTAATGCTTATGATTGTTGCAAAATTTTAATGAACTAAATCCAAAGAAATTAACTGAAACAAAGAGATATGGTCTTCTTCCATTTAAATTTCATTTGCACTTTGAAATAAGTAAATAAGATTCTGCAGTGACTTCAAATTCCCACAAAGGTGTCTTTTCCATTAAACTATAATTATGAGTTCTAGGTTCAAGGGCAGATTTTACCAGGTATGCTTAAAGTGACAAACTAATTGGGAAGACTCCTAACATATGAAGTCAGGATAACATTAAAGCAATTTAAAATTTTCCTTTGGAGATTAGAGAAACATTTGCACCCAAAACCAACTGCTCTTTTTGTGCACGAGTGAGATAAAGTTTACCTTGTTCTTCTTCTCCAAACCACCTATGACACGGTCTATAGCTGCCTCAAAATGCTCCATAGTGATCTCCATGCTCTCATTCCTTGCAGCAATCAAAGCAGCTTCATTGCAAACATTTGCAATGTCTGCTCCAGCAAATCCAGGAGTAAGAGCAGCAAGTCTTTGAGAGTAAAATGATGGCTCATGATCCAGTTTTAGCTTCTTCAGATAAATTTGAAAAATCTGTTGACGACCTTTAATATCAGGTTTATCAATTGTAATTTGACGATCGAACCGACCAGGCCTCAGCAGGGCTTTGTCCAAAATGTCAGGCCTATTGGTGCCAGCAAGTACAACAACCCCAGAAGTTGTTCCAAAACCATCCATTTCCACAAGCAATTGATTGAGAGTACTTTCACGCTCATCATTGCCACCTGAGAAACCTCCACGGCCCCTAGCCCGACCAATTGCATCAATCTCATCAATAAATATTATACTTGGTGCACATTGCCTTGCCTCTTGAAATAAGCTTCTAACCCTTGATGGCCCGACACCAACAAACATCTCCATAAAATCTGACCCAGAAATGGACAGGAAAGGAACTTCAGATTCACCTGCAGTTGCCTTTGCAAGAAGCGTCTTCCCAGTGCCTGGAGGGCCCACAAGAAGTGCACCTTTTGGAATTTTCGCTCCCAACTCCTCATATTTCTTTGGATTCTTGAGAAAGTGAACAAATTCCATTATTTCCTGCTTTGCCTCATCGCATCCAGCTACATCATTGAAATACACCTGGACACCATATAGGACATCAAAGTGAGTGAATTGAATGTTGATATTACCGTGACAAAAGAAAAAAGATAAAAGCAGTATGGTAACACAGATCAGAATAATGAAACCAGAGCTAACCTTGTTTTTCGCATTCTTGTCCAGTTTTGTTATATGAGCTTTCCCTATGTTGAAAATTCCACGGCCGCCTTTTCCACCAGGACCACCACCCAGTCCACTTTGCATTCTTTTCCCCATGAACCACAGGGTTCCTAAAAGCAATACTGTTGGTGCTAACCTCAACAATTCTTGGAACCAATTCACCTGAGATACATATGTGACAGGAACATAATCATGTGGGTCCATTCCTAATGCTTCCTGCGCTTCCTCCAGCTTCTCCTCAAAAGATTCAACACTTCCAATGTTAAAGTAGTATTTAGACCGGCTTAAGTTTCCTCTAGCAGGATTACCATTAATTGGACTCTGGACATCTTCATTGGTTTGATCTTTAGTACGTGGCGAGCTCCTCACGTATACTTTAGCCACTGATTTATTTTCAACAACAATGCGATCCACTAGACCAGGTTCAAGTAGCTTATTTTTGAACTCTTGAAAACTAATCTGAGGAAAACATCAGCCAGTGAAAAAAAAAATAACAAAGTATAAAATAATAAAATGTAACCCAAAGACATGTCAAGAATTATTTTATTTTATTTTATTTAATAAGTAAGGGAAAAACAAACAAGATTCAAGATCATAAAGTTTCTATCTTCACCCATAAAGTGTATGATCATGCCACTTACCTCTTTGCTTCTGGCAATAACAAACAAGTCAATAATCAGGTTGGTTTTTAAATCTCCTGGAATTGCAGGAACTTTCCTAGGGTTTCTTCAAAAAATAAAGCAAGGACTTCAAGAAAACAATGCTGATTGGTATTGGCAGCAGGTATCTAGGGTTAGGGATTGGTTTTCTTGAAGAACATCAAAAGGGATTGCTACAAAAAATTTCCAGACTCACAGTAGCCTCTGTTTTCTAGTTTCCAGGCCATACAATCCTTTTAATGAGACCTGAAAAACCTAATAATAGGGCTGTACAGATTTATCTCAGTTTCTTTTGAAAAGGGGTTTGAGCACTAGCATTGGATTATCCTAATGCCAGTGAAATGCAAAATTTAACTCATTTTACATAAAATTGCCTGCATTGGATTATCCAACTGCAAATTATCACGAATTTAATGGCCAAAAAACAAATGGGTATTGGCCAGAAAATTCTTGGGCTTATCCATATATTTATGGGCTTATGGGCCAAATCTACTCCATTTTTAATCTAGGTCCATAATTTCATCTCCAATCTGATCTCCTCAAATAACACGTACGGGCTAGGGCCCAATAAAATAACATTCCTTTCTAGCTTTAACAAAATTGGGCCCGTGGTCTGAACTTATAAAGCCAATAAAATTTGGGTCTGAATGTTACATGGACGGAGGCATAGATATTCAGGGTGTTACAATAGCAAAGAAGTGTAATGTAATATGAGTCACAAATTACTGTAGCGATCGATTTCAAATAATGGTAATTAGTCAAAGGCAGCAACTTGAGATGACCTACATATCTATTAGAAACCAATAAATCAACCGCTGCAACAATACTGAAAAATTAGGACCTGCTTCTGATCATTAGGAACAGCAAAAAGTGATGAAAACATAAAGACAATGATCCCAAATGGCCCAAGTGCATTTAGGAGCATCCTCCTCAAGTTCTCCTGCGAATTGCCATGATCACCAGTATTTGAGTCCCCTGGAAAATTAAGAATAAAAAAAAAGAACGTCTTCAGACTGCAATGACAATTTAGCATCAAAATTAAAATTAAAAATGTGAAAAATAAAAGAAGAGGACCAGAAGAAAATACATAGCATCCAACGAAAAGTGAAAACACAGCTTTACTCAAAATATTCACTAGTATGAGGCTGTACATTAAATTTTCAGTCCAGATATCACATTTAGTTACCATCACCGTCATATATAGGATATCACACATCGCACAGCTTCAGTTTGACACATCAAATTAGTGAAAACAAGGCCAAATAATGGCAGCATACCTTTAGACTCAGATTTCTGTTCATTTGCTTTTGGAATTTCCTTCTTTTCCTTGGGATAGTAATTCTCAAACTCTAAATTAAAAAATTATACAAAATTAAAATACGGATGTGTAATCATTCAAAAATAAAAATAATAGCGAAAATACAATAGAAAAAAAAAATTGAAACACTAAAAACGGACGTTATCGTCTTACTTTTCTTCTTGGGCGCCTCGCTGGAGAAAAGGCGCCGAACCCTAGGGTTCGCGAGGACGGAATTGAAATTCGATAAGAACGAATTCGAAACAAGCTGCTTCCCAGCTCCAACGGATGTTATATAACCCCTCACAAGCCCTAAACCGCCATCGACGCGTGAAATGCAAGCATTTCCGGTCGAGGCCAAGAGCGAATCATTCGGTAACACAGTCCTCCCGCTGGAAATTAAATGCTGCACATCAACAACAAAAAATATATATATATATATACATAATTAATCATCAGAAGAGATATAAAAACAGGTCCAAATTGAAAAATAAAATAATAAAAAAAATAAAGGAGGTTACTCTTTGGGATGAGGACCGAGCCGAGCGACACAGAGAGCCTCCGATTCTTGAGAAAATCATTGTATCGAATATGGGGACATGAATTGATTGATGCTAGTGAAAGAAAGAGTATTGGAACCTGTTTGGTTGCTGAGAAAATTCTTCAGTCGCCAGGGCAACGCTGCGGATATTGAAATATGAATGGAATGCGTTTACACGAAATGGATATGAGGGAGCAGAGAGGGGGGAAAAGGTAGTACTGTTGTAACCGGAATGGGAGACCGCCTCTGTTTGGACGTAAAACGTAAATAACGCAATTAACCTTGTTATCGCAGAAAAAATTCTAATCACAAGTCCGATACCACTTTTTTTTTTTTTTTTTTACCAAATATATGTTATATAAATAATAAGTAGAATAATTCATTTAATTTTAAAAAATAAATTTAAAAAAAATTTAAAAAAATTTAAAAAATAAAAAAAATGTGAAGTAGTAAAAGAAGATAAAATCGCATCATTCAAATATAGAAGAATCAAACAGATAAGAATCAAATCGATAGCTGTAGCACAACCCTTTTTTTCTTTTCCTCTTTTAATTCTATCTTGTTCTCTCTAGTTTCCCTAATAAGTTAAGAGTATTGGCATTGGTTTCATCAAAGTCATCTTCAAAATTTGATGAAAAAGTACAAGTTTTCCATAAATCCAAACCTTCCTATCTATAATCCCACATTGGATTAGCCATTTGATTCATCAAAATAATAATATAATATTATTATTTTAATAATAATATAATTTTTTTTTCATATTTTGTAATTATATGGATATATATATTTTTGCTTTTTATTAACTTATATGAATATATATATTTATTTTTATTAACTTATATGAATATATATATATATATAGTTAATGAATTAAAATGCAGTAAAATATTCATTTGATGAGTGTACAGTAGCCCTTCATATTTGAAGAAAATTGGACAAACACTATAGTTCAAAGTTACCCATTTATGAGTTTGACTAATCCAAGGCAATTCTTTTTTTACATATTCATCTATTTTTACATTTAGCTTGACTTTTGATGAAGCCAATGCCAATACTCTAAGTTAGGCTAATGAATTATCCTTTCCGAAGGTCACTTGCAAAGGAAATTGTAGGATATTCCCGCAAAGGAAATTGTAGGATATTCTCAAAAGTATAAAGAGTGTTTGAGATAAATAAATAATAATAAAATATAAAATTGTAGGAAAAGATAACAAAAGGATATATATATATATATTAGGAAAATACTACTATGTCCCCTCCTTATTACTGTTCAAACTTACGGTTCGACGTGGCATGCCACGTTGCTAGTTTTTATAAAAAATCAAAAAACAAAACACGAGCGGTCAATAGTCCTCCCTTCCGTCGCCAAAAACAGAAAATATGAAGAAAAATCAAAAGAAGCAAACTCCAATGATTTTCTAAAACCTTTTGAAAAAAACTATTTTCTAAAACACACTATTTAATTGTTGGAAAGGGGGAGATTGCTCCCAACAAAATGCAATGTAGTAAATTAAAATGAGTTGAGTTCTTTATGAATATATAGTAGTAAGTTAAAATGTTGAAGTAAGTATTATGAGGGGCACCTAAGATGAGTTTAGATGTATTTATGAGAAGTTAAAAAATGTTACAAGTCTCATGTGTAAAAATGTATTGAATTGAAAAAGATTATGAGTCCCACAAATAAAGAGATTTTGAGTTAAGATAAATTTATTGGATGAATTTCTATAGGAACCCAATGATATCCTTAACAATAATTCTCTTTGAAAGGTACATATAAATGATCCTAAAATAATGTCTTGTTCTTAGATCAAATTATTAGATCCATATTAGAAACATAACCATAAATGTTTACTGGATTTTCACCCATACAATATCTAACGCTCGATGCCTATATCAAAACATGCAGAAGAAAGAGTAGCACATGACCAAAACAGAGGCGGTGAAGGAGGTGGAGAAGGGTAAGACGAACAAGAAGAGCAATTTGGGGATGTATTATTGTTGAGAGGAGTTGGAATCATGAATGGCATGACTACATCTTCAAGCAACCCTTGTGTGACCATTCCTTCTGGGTCCCGTTCCCGGCGACAGTCCAAAGATGTTCTTAAGAATAGCTGCTGCTGCTGCTGCAGATCAGGAGGAGTAGTAAGATCTGCTGAGCTTTCTTGGAGTTCCTGCAATATTTGCTGGGTTTCATGTGTCTTCTTGGCCTTCTTGATGGTTGGATTAATAGGCTGGGATTCAGCAGGTATGAATTGTGGGTAGGCAAAGTGTAAGTGGAGTCCTTCATAGGTGACGAGGAGTGTCTGTGGGTCCTCGCTCGACCTCTCTACCTGCTTCTTTGCATTGCACCTCGGGTTGGTACACCTGTAATAGCTCCTGTATACCATAAAAACTCACATATTAAGAAAAATGAGAAGTAGAAAACCTGTTAAATGAGAACATTCATTACGAGATAATGCGGAAGGAGACAGTAGTTTGAATCATTTGATAATGAACATGACAGAAATAATTTCCTTAATTTGTTTGTACCTGAGGCAATCTAGATTAATTCAGAAATTTTTAACTGCATATATATATATATATATATATATATATGTCACGTGTTTTGCTTCCAACAGCAAAGACAACATCTAGCCCGTTTACCGAGGTAGATGCCGAATTATACAGTAATGTCTATTTGACCCAATGGAAAACATTTTTGTATAAAAATAAAACTACTTTAAATACAAACAGATTTATATAAAAATAATTTCAAATAATTAAGAAAATATAATCTCATAAAACAATATGATTTAATGTAATTTGTTAAATTATAAATTAAATATAATAAATTTTATAAAATTACATCAATTTATAAATTTATTTTTATATATATTTTTTGAATGTATATTCCTTCGTGATAATGGTAACGATATAAAGGCAGAAAGAGTGCGGTCCCGATGGCTACTCTATGGCAGTGTTTACTTTTTACAGCGCAAAAATAATAAAGACAACAACTAGAAACAGAGCTTGCTATGTATCGTACCAAGCTCTTGCCATTTACCGGTTTAAATTTAAAAAGATTTAAGGAAACGTTTCGTTGTTAAAGTGATCTTAATTTATCTCTAATGGAAAGATTTATTACTTTTTAACTTCTAATAAAAATTAAATTCAGCTTAATTTATTTCATACAATTCAAACTCATATTTTAATTTATTTATATTTAAATATATAGATTTATAAAATATTACTATTCATAAATTAACTTAAATCATAGATCAGTTCAGCATTAAAAGCAAGCTTAAAACTCAGAAGCCGCTAAAATCACGTAATTTTAAAGAAAAAATTTAGTTGCAAGTGATTTTGTGTACTAATACGTGTACCTATTCAATATAATTGGTTAGAAAATATATTTTATTAAAAATTGTGTCAATTTAAATTTTAAATATGAAAACATAAATATTGGTATGCAAATTCACTTATACATAACAAAATTCAATTTTAAAACTTTTTTTTTGACCTTCTCGTAGTCAAGAAAGTGATGATCAGAGGGAAAATAAAGGCTGAGGAGAAAGATACCTAGGATGTGGACTATTCTTAATGGCTTTCTGTCCGTATTTCCTCCATTTATATCCGTCATTAGCCATCGCATTACCGTAGCTCTTGATTTTCAGTGTGTTCTTATTCCCAACCTTGTTCAGACCTCTTTCCATTAACGCAAAAATTCTGCAACAGAAATTATGTAAACATGTCATGATCAGACGAGATTCGAATTCTACATTACATAATCTTACGTTTTAAATTTTTTTATTTTTATTTTTAAAAATGTTTTGAAGGGATCGAGTCCAAACTTCAAACCTGGGCTGTGAAAGTTCTTGGTGTTGGTGATCCTTTGAAGTCGTCGCAGAAAATGCATCCTCAAGATCTTCAGATATTGTTGGCTCGGAGTAGACAGTACTAGTGGAGATGAGTACGTTCATAATAGCATCTTCGGCCGTTTCGGTGGTCATCTCCGGTAGCAGAAAGAAAGGAGACTGATTGTCGAGAAGCTCTCTAACGAGTTCATCTTCCAACCCATCCTGCCACGTCGCAGTTAGTTCCTCCATTGTTATCCCTATCTAGGAAAACTAATGTCCCAGCCGTGCCTTAAAAATAGGAACCAAGTTTAGTGTAGAAGAAGAAGAAGAAGAAGAAGAAGAAGAATAACGATAACAAAAGAATCTAAGGCAAGATCTTGAGAGAGAGAGAGAGAGAGAGAGAGAGGGCATTGTGCTATCTACGTGGTTGCCTGATCTTGACTTAAAAAGTAAGAGATGATATGTTTCTGTTTTGTCTGTATTCGGCGTTGACTTTGGAGTACTTGCGCACAAAGGTAGAGAGAAAGAGAGAGAGGACATTGTGCTGTCCACGTGGTTGCCTGATCTTGACTTTAAAAGTAAAACGGTAAGAGTTGATATGTTTCTGTTTTGTCTGTATTCGGCTTTGACTTTAGAGTTGCTTCCACACAAAGGTAAATATTAGACTGAAATGAAATGTAGTAAGATCTTTGTCAAGTTGATGGTTCATCAAAGGCTGGAGTCCATACGTTGGTGATATATATGAATGCTGAAATACCAGAGCTATAGCTGTCATCAATGTTTTGTATAGTACATATCTGTGACTTTGTTGCATACTCTGTATTTTCATATGGTGTCTTTCTGTCTTTGTCTTCTTATTGTGTTCTGATATGGGATAGATCGATGCATTAAGATGGAGTACCACAGCCAAATTCAGCCACTAAAGAACTAACGCTAGATTCCTTCAAATTATCTTTTGATTTTTTTCTTTTGTCGAGTGGTATCAGTTCTCCCTTCAGCTTCAGATTTTTGAAGATAATTCGATTAAAGAAGAAACTTGGTTTTGGGAATTGAAGTTGTATGGGAATTTATAATTCAATTAAGATTGATAATAATGAGTTGGGATATTAGATGATTTACTGAACCGTTGAATCAAGTAAAGGAAGTACGAACGTTCAATTATCAAACCAATCTTAAAAAACACTCTTTGGGAGAATGGTAGATATACATATGATGTCCATTTAATAATGAGCTTTTTTCCAATATGTTATTGTTAATGTAAAATGAGTGTGTTGGCATATGCGCGTGACAAACCTAGTTCAATTGAGTTGTAATTTCTTGGGTGATGATTGGCTGGCGAAAATTGACAAAAAGACAAAGAAGTGGCATCAACTTGACATTCACTCATTAGTAACTCGAGTGAAGGCCACATAGAAAGTTTGCTCAGCATGCGGTTGACTATTTGCTCGAGTGAATACCAAACAGAAAGTTTGTTTGATACTCGCTTGAGTGAAACTTAGGCAAAGAGTTTGCTCGACACACACTCAACCATTCGCTCGAGCTAAAGATTAGATAGAAATCTCTCTACGTGTGCTTGACTCATGGCTCAAGTGATGCTTGAACAGGATGTTTATTCAATACTTCGTGCAACACTCGCTCGAGCGAGTGCTTAGAAATTTGATTTTGACTAGGTTTAAGTGTCGTGTTCAAAAGTTTCTGTAAGTAGAAAGCTGCACTTCATTTCTAGGAGGCAGAGTGAGAGCGCCTTGAGCTGATTTCTTGAGAGAAAGTGACTAAGACCCCATTTTTACATCCAAGTTTCTTTTTCTCCTGAAAATCAGATCTCCATCTTACTGTGCTTGAGGTCAAGTACTATTGAGTCTATTGATATGAATTTTCTTTGGCCGAAAGAGATTATGAGTTGTTGTTGATGCAAAGATCAAAACGGTTCTCATGGTGAAATTATAGAAAGATTGGTGGTTTGGAGCTACCTGGGTGCAGAGATTGAGTTAGTCGTTCATGGTGTTGCAAGCTATATTTAACTACTATAAGGGTCTTGTGAGTATTTTTAAATTGGTTGTAACGAACTAACTTTTATAGCGGATTTTAGGTGGTGACTTTAGATTCTGAAGATATTCTTTAAATAGTTTCCATGTCATTACTAAATTGTTAGGTTAATTTTTTTTTTATGTGAATTGTTTCATTGATTGACAACATTTTTCAGTAGTCCAGTAAAATTGAAAAACACCTATTTAACACCCCCCCACCCCCCAAACTAGGTGTTATATTAGATTAGAACCACTTATTTTTTACTTATTTTCAAATAATGAATAAAAAAAAAAATTTTTGGAACTTTTGGAGCTCTATGGCATTGGCAGACAATATTGGATTGTTATAATTCTTAGAGTTATGTTTGGTTTGATTTTACAAACTTTTAGAACCATCTCATCGCATCTCATTTAATTTTAATATTTAAAATTATTCAAATACAGATATTTTTTAATTTTTAATTTTTAAATTTTTAACTTTTTCATTTAATCATTACTGATCATTATAATTGTTTCAAACTTCCATACAAAACACAAAATAACAACACAACTTTTTGAAATTTCAAAACAAAAATAATATTAAAAAATTTATATTTTAACCTTATTTTAACTTTATAATTTTTTTATTCAACCTTTTCTTTTTCATTTTTCAAAATTCTATAAAAATCTTAACTAAAACCATTTCAATGCTATTAACAAATTACACCCATTACTATTTACGGATTTCTTATTTAATCTATGTAACCAAACAAGACCAATCTACTTAACAATATGATGATAGAGTAATGGAAGTAGATCGATTCTTAACCCTATCTATTGACCAAAGGTGATCGACAAGGTATTGCTCCTGCAATCTTTAATTTTACTTAATTCCCATCTCTCTCTCTCTCTCTCTCTCTAACATTTGACAGTTTATTTGAAGTGAATCTTTTCATGCATGACCAACATATATAAACATGCATGACCAACATATATAAACATGCATGACATCTTTATAATGATGAGATGAAATAAAACATTTTTATAAAAATTACATGATCGGTAAGTATCCATCAAAATTCGTTTACACATGCTGCACCGTATAATATAGCCAAATTAGAATGCCATATTCAGTTGGTTGCTTCAGAGTTGCGGAACCCTATCTTTTTTGGGAGGAAGGGGTGTCCTGTTAGTAAGGTTAGATTTCGTTATGGGTTCGACAAATATCGTATACTTGTCTTTCATAAAAAAAAAAATATATATATATATATATATATATTATTAAAAAATTAAAATTTTTGTACAAATATCATATTTACTAAATTTTTTTTTTTAAATGTGTGACGTTTGTAAAATCATTCTGTATCTTTATATATCCTATCTCGGCTTTGACTTTGTGAATGCAAGATAACCAATAGCAGGCTGCAGGGCACTGCGACCGACCCTACTACTTAAAAAGGACAATGGAGTTGACTGTCGGATTGTATATGGCCTTAGGTTGTCTGCTGTGGCGACGCTTAGTGACGTGGGACAATCTTGACAATAATACTAAGAAGGAAGGAAAAAAAGTCAACACAGTTGCATGTGGTGGCGAGATGAGGTCGTGTGAGGATGAGGTCCCACGTGTCGGGAATCACGTATGTGGAGGATGGAGCGCGCGCGGTTCGAGCTGTCCATGTGCCTGATGGCTGATGCCTGCTACTGCATCAGAGAGCCCCGGCCCTATCCATGCACAGAAAGTGACGATTTAACTAACCCGGTCTTTAGGGGCAAAAATGTCCGGATGTATTTTATTCTTCAAAACTTTTACTTATAATTACTTTTATATATTTTTTATATATTTTACCGATATAATAGACCGTAAAAGAGTACATAAAGAATATATAATAGTGATTATATATAACATAATTCTTAATTATTCCCCATCATCCTCCTTTGGCATCTTCGAAAATAGACAGCTTCAATTTCCTCTCTTTCATTCTAAAGAATATTGTTTGTCATGCTTATTTCATCCGTTAAGTTGTTATAAATCATGTTACAATTTTCCCTTATTTTCTTTCATCAAGATCTTCTTGATTTTTTTTTTATTCCACAAAAATAAACATATAAAATAAGTTCCGTGCACACATTTCGTTTACGAGTAAAATGAACCATATCTCAAACAACTATATGGCTGTTCACTCGGGTTTCAGACCGGATATTTGGATATATCCGAGTCGAAACCTGGATCGGGTTATTCGGTTTATGACATAGGCTAATACCCGGGTGAATCTGAAAATCCAGGTACCGAGTTGTACCCAATTTTTTTTTTAATTATATAAAAATCCATGTTTCAGTTTAAAAGCCTGATTTTTTTAATAAAAACCTATATTATATTAAAGACTTTTCAAGAAAAATCCATGTTGAAGAGCATAATTCCCTTTATGTAAAAGTCTATATTTATTAATAAAAATGTTGAAAATCCTAATTTTTTATAGAAGCCTATCTTTTATGAAAAAATTTTCTAAGTCATGTTAAAAACCATAATACTAACATTGTTGAGAATAATAAAAATATATAAAAATAAAAAACTAAAATGCATGCAATCCAATACATAATACATTATTTTGTTATTTATACATTACAATACAAAATACAAAATTACAAGATATGAATTACAAAATCATTAGTATGGTCTTTTCCATCAATGATTAATCTCACACCAAGTGGCAATTTCAAGTGATCTGAATGAAAGAGATCCTGCAAAAAACAAAAGTTTTGAATACTTAGAAAAGCTATGTAGTTTTTAATCTCAAAGCAAAATTGTAATGCAAAAATTGTTGATGAGAACAAAACTCACCTTAAGATAAATTACAATTCTTCTCTTTATAGAATAGTAAGATAAATTACATTTCCAAACTATATTCCTCACAGCTTATAACAAAAAGAATGACAAGTCAACAACAGGTCCCAACACTTCATTAGAAAGACAAAAATACTAGGTAACAAAAGGAAGACACTCAAATAATAAATCAAATATGTCAGATCCAAAGCTTTTGGGAAGAAAAATGCTACCACCAAACAATACATTTGATCACTCACAACATGCTTAAAAAGGAAATCCAAGTCACCAAACTTGGACATGTTTATGCCAAGTAAACAAAGTTTCCCCTTCAAGTTCAAGGTGTTGTTGCATTCCACGTCATATAAAGAAAACAATAAATAATTTCTTTCATTATTTTAGAAATTTGCTTCCAATCTGAACTAAAGCTTCCCTTGCACGTAAAACCCATGATCTTCGTGTGTTAAATAACTTGCTAGGTGCTAAAAAAAAAAAAGAAAAGAAAAATAAAACTTGTGTATAATCCATGACTCTTAATTAATAAAATAAATAAAATGTCAAAATTAATCTTTCATTTCCAAAACATGATTAAAACATCTCAAATTAATCTGCAGTTGACTCCTTTGTCTCTTTGCAGATTGCTTGGATTGAGGGCAACCCCTAATGGTTAAGCTGGCATTTGTCATGGTTCATGTCCATTGCCAAATTAAATTAGGAAGAATGTCATATGAAGAGCAAGCAAATCTAGGGTGGCATTACCTTGACTCCACCACTTATTATGTAACAAAACAAAGATGTGTAATGCATAATTTTTAAGGTATTATACTATAATACACCTCCAACACTTAAGTGATTGATCCCTTATCCTCTTCAACCACTCCCCTTGTATAATTTAGATCTATGTCTCTGTCTTGGTTGCTTCAAAATAAGCTATCCCAAAGTGGACATTTAAGAATCACTGGCATCATTATCTTATTTTTTGTTTATCTTCTACATACAAATATCACGATCTCCACGACTCAAAAGCTATAGAACTCAAAAATAAAAGACAACCCATATTTTAAAAAAAGAATAGATCAAGCAAAAGTTTTATTTTCATTTATTTCTCCATCAGATTTCAGTTTGCTGCCAAACCTTACTTGTACATGCAAAACACATTTGCAATCAAATTGCTATTTTTTTTAAGTAAATTGTACCATATTGAAATGGGTATAATGTAACAGCCCGCTAAAATTATCAGTTTTGGATTATTTCCCGACAGCAATCACATCTCTCTCATCTTTACCCTCATCTGGAATCACGCGTATAGATTATCTTTTCCGTAAATCACGTAATTTGTTCTTCATCGACAGCTGTAAAATCATGAGTCTTCCAAGACCACGCCTAGCCTTTCTCAAGCCCTAACTACCACTTTATGTGGTGGACAGCCACCGTACGCCGCCACGTACGTTCCTCCGACGCATGTTCGTGACGAACAACAAGCGACGCGCGGGTTATCCCGTCGATGGTATAACCTTCTATCTCTAGTTATTTTACGTTTAAAATAGTTAGTTGGTTGGTTTGTGAATTGTGTAGTTGTATTTGTGGAGTTCGTTGCGTAGTTGTGAAGGGAAGTGTGGTTGTGAAGTGTTGAGTTTGATTGTGTATTTTGTGGACTGTGCTGTGAAGTATAGGCGTGAGATGGATGCCGTAGATGTGATACGGCGGGTTGTGTGAAGAGAATACGCGTGTAGCGTACTCTGTGTAATGCAGCGACGCGCCGCGCGACGTGCGCTGTAATGATGTGTGTCGTAGAAGGAAGGGAGTACGCATGTAGTGTACTCCGTGTTGTATGGCGATGCATCGTGTGATGTGCATCGTGTTGATGAGTGTTGTAGCGAAGGAAGTACGCGTAGTGCGTACTCCGTGTCGCGTAGCGATGCACTGTGAGACGTGTATCGCAGTGATGGGTTTTGTAGTGTGGATGGAAGAGAGTTCACGTGAGTGTACTCTGTATTAAGTCGTGAAACACCGGATGGCGTGTCACGAAGGGTTGGATGGCGTAACAGAGAAGTGTAGAGCATGGTGTAGTGTTGGGAAACTGTATGACAGTGTCCCGAAGCAGTGGTGTTATGGATTATAGTCTGGGGTGACTGGTGTCATCTTGTGGTTGACTATGGCTAAGAGTATATGGATTGAGAAAGGAATTGTTTGTTGGTTATTATTGATAATTTTAATGAACTTGTTTTAGTGCAAAGGCTTTATGAAGTCAAATTATCTCTTCTGAGTATAGTGAAACCTCAAGTTGCCGTGGTGTTGCAAGTGCTCATAATATGACAATTGAGTTCAGAAGTGAAAATCTTAAGGACTTGAGTGTTCCTCTTCCAGCTGTTGTGCAGTTCCTCGTGTTTCGCGCCCTTTTCTCATAGAACGCGACGATCGAGGTAAGTTAGCCTCTAACTTACTATCAGTTTATTGTGTATGTGTGATGGGTAAGGGAACTACAATTTATGTATGTATGTTATCGTATATGCCATGTCATGCTATGTCATTATATGTTTATCTGTTACGTATGATTTAATCTCTCATGAATAATTATCTGTTACATAATCTTTTCTGTCATACAATGATGTATGTTATAAGTATGCCATGTTAAGTATGCCATGAAATGTTATGATTAAATCATATGGTGCCATTTACAAGTATACGCCATGTTAGAAAAGTATATGATATTAATTAATATCTCATGCATTAAGAAAGATAAGACATGTTATGTTACGTATAATACGTGGGGCCACAACAACTGTGGAGTACGTATTATATTTTATGTTACGTGAATACGTGGGGCCACAACAACTGTGGAGTACGTATTATATTTAATGTTACGTATATACGTGGGGCCACAACAACTGTGGAGTACGTATTATATTTTTTGTTACGTGTATTCATGGGGCCACAACAACTGTGGAGCATGAAGTATGGGGCCACAACAACTGTGGAGCATACACTACGTGAGACACAGCAATTGTGACACGTAGAATACGTGGGGCCACAACAACTGTGGAGTACGTATTAAGTCAAGTTTCAGATCAAGTGCATGATAAGTCAAGTTTCAGATCAAGTTCATGTTTTGTTATGTACACGTACATGTTATGTTCATGATCAAGTTATGTTCCAAGTTCATGTTCACATCATGTTAAGTTCACGTTTACAGTATGTCTCAAGTTCACGTTTATGTCATGATATGTTCAAGTTTATGTTATTTTCAAGTTCATATTTATGTTATGCATGTTTACGTTCATGCTACATTTCAAGTCCATGTTATGTTTTAAACTCAAGTTCATGTCATGTTAAGTCAAGTTCAGTTCACGTTTAAGTTCTGGTTATGTCATGTTATATGTCAAGTTATGCTATGCTTATGTACGACTTTACTTATGCATTTATGCTTTTACTGCCATGCATGCATCTTTAACCTGTGTGTGAGTTTTATGTTAACTTACTGAGATTTGTAATCAAATCTCACTGTGGTAGTCCCAACTACCATTCCCCCCGAATGGTAGATCTTGTTACAGGACCCAAAGAAGAATTGGAATCTGACCATCTGAATACGGTCATCTAGGCTACGGTGCGATGTTGATGATGGTATAGTATTTAACTTAGGTTAATGCTTGTACTTTTGGAGTTGTATCTCAAGTATTCTTTTGATCACAACCATTTTGGACTAGTGTAGTGATCACGGCTTTTTAGTATGTTTTTATGTATGAAATATGTTTCAAGTATTTGGGATATTTTTAGTTTGGTGCATAGTATTGCTAAAGAAAAAAAAAAAATATCCGCTGCGAATATTGCATAATGCTAGATGCATGTTAGGAACATTGCATCTTATATGTCATGAACGGGGGCAGGTAACCTTGTGTTGCATGTCTCGACGCTTCAAATGTCCGTTCAATCCCAAGCGGAATTTGGGGGCGTCACATATAATGTACCAAACATCCAGTTATGAATGATTTATATGGTAAAAAATTTGAGAGTATTTCACCATTGGATAAAGCTTAGAAGCCTCAACACCAAAAGACGCCTCGATCTCAAAGTTTGTAGCATCTCCTTTCACAAACGCTGCGTGACTAAGAGTAGATCTAGAACAAAAAATCAAAAATAACTCAAAACCACGTTTTAGATCTAAGAGTAGTAGGCCGACACTCATTAGAGGACGGCTAGGGTTTTGGCACTTAACAGTCCAACCCTCATCTTCCCTAACTCAAAACTGATAACAAAACTCAAAATCCATGGTAGAAGCATATTATAAAATACCAAAAACCATGTTTATAAATGCCCAAAGATCGGAAGAGAGAGAGAGAGAGAGAGGCTTACCGAAATACCAGTGGTGAGAGCATTGAGAGAAACGACCACAGAAACTTACGGTTTCACTGTTCAGAACTCGCACGCGAGAGCTAGATAGAAAGAGCAGAGAGAGAGAGAGGAGAAGGAGATATAGTGATTTGCATTTGGGGGCTAGGACACTAGGAGTTTGGGTAGCACATTTTATTTTTATTAAACCTAAGTACCCTGGTTTTAAATTCGGTACCCGGATGTCAAAACCGCATCCAGGCCAAATATGTGGTTTTTTTAATATGAGGATTTTGGCTCGAGTGCAGGGTTTCGAACTTGGCTGCACGTGGGCAGAAACCCATAACCGTTATCGGATTCCGGGTCGAGCATGGTAAAATCTGGTTAGGATGAACAATCTTACAAATAGCATGTATCATTGCCCTCACAAATTACAATTTTTTTAGAAATCAAGATTATAATTGATTGGTCACGTGCCTCATTCTGATAAAATGCAAATAAAAGATACATTTAAACTTAAAAAAAAAGAGATACATTTAAATTATATTATAGTTTTAATTCTATGCTCTAATATAATGATAAATTATCACTTGTCGAGACAAACTTAATCATGTAAATTATATTTTACCATGAGAGAAAGAAAAAGCAAGAAAAAAAAAAAATCTCCCTCAATTGAAGAAGTCTATCTCTTTGGAGGACTGTGTCGGCTACATGATTAATATCTAGAATTATTAAGAAAAGTAATACTACATATAATTATAAAATATACTATAATTGTTTTAAAAAAGAATAAAATTTATTATTAAAAAAATTAATTATTTTTTATATCAATTCTGTATTTATTTATTTTTTAAAAAATAATTACACGATATTTATATATTCAACATTGTAAATATCATTTAGAGATAAATACGGATGATAACAAATGAACGAAAAGAGATAATTCTCCGCTTGAGGTGCGGAGGAAACCACGGTACGAACAGTTTACAAATCACCAGACAATGACTATTTTTCTTTTTTTTTTTCGAAATGAAAAAAAAAAGCTGCCACGTAGAACACGACATAACTGCTTTATATGCACCTATTCAGTTGCCACGTATCTACATGGTCACACATATGGTAATGGTTTACATAATAACTGTAATTTTAAAAGAAAAAATCTAATTATAAGTATAATTATGTATTAATATGTACATTAATTTAATATAATTAGTCAAAGAGTTTTGTTAGGTACAAACAGATTTTGTGTACTAATTTACCGATCATTTTTTTATATAAAAAAATTATAAATTTTTTTTTGAGAAAATGAGAAAATTTTCTGGCTTCAATTCACATCGTTTCATTAAACATATATCTTACAAATCAATATCGGTGCGCAAAGTATGCTTGCAAGAAGAATTTTTCTAAGTGAAAAAGTAGATTTTATTGAAAACAGTGTTAATTTAAATTTTGAATATGAAGAAATCAGTATTGGTACGCAGATGAGTACACGACTTTGCTTGTATGTAGTAAAAATCTTTTAAAAATAACCGTTGTACACGATCTTGGGCATGCAAATAACTGTCCTTTATTACAGAATAACTCCCATTCTCCATGTCCACACATTTCCAAAAGCTTTGGGGTCTATCAAGTTAGCCTCACATTCTGCTTCGAAGACGATCGTACGTTGGAATGGGATGATTACAAATAACAGGCTGTTTTACATGATTTTCATGATAACAACCATAACAATCGAATGTATATGCAACAAAAATATTTAGAAATATACACGCTTTCAGTTAAACTATTGCTACAGCATAAGCTTGGAAAAGAATTGCTCGAATTCTCGATCGATGGTTTGTTTCCTAGTGCCTGGTTGAGTATCTGCATAGCGCATACAAACAATGAAGTTATTTCTCCACCCATTCAGTTAATTATTCTCACATGTACACTTCCAATATATTAATTCCTAAATTACCTTGGCCTACAGTCCATCTTCCGGATGAAAGAACGTACATATTTGTTGGGTTAACCCCGTGGGATAAGAGTATATCTTCAAGTTCGTTATATGTGGGCTGTTCAGTGCAGTTGTTTCCATATCCGGAGCTAGTGTAATCTACTTGATCACACAAATCTACGAGGTGCTCCTCAAGATTCTTAAAGGCTTGTAATTCATCATGATGGCTAGGATGCTCTCCACTCAGAAATGCAAGTTCGTCTTTTCTGAAACCAGAAGAGTAGTTGGCATATTTGAAACTATTGCTGTCACATTTAACAGATGAAGTTGAGGGCCTATTGAAGTTTGTTTTACGTACTTAAATTGGACTTTAGCTTCACCATATGAAGACATTGCAGAGTCGGTATCTCTGCCAAAACTATTGCTGTCTTTCCCTGATTCAGGTTCTGCCTCATAATCCATGGCTGCTCCTTCTATTTTCCCAGTTATTATGTTTGGAAATGTGCTTTCCACCTCAGGATTTTTGTCAAACACGAAGACCGGTTCAGAAGCAAAGCTGCGATCCCAGCATTTATGCTTTGGTATAGGCAAATCCGATTGCCCTGCCTGTAATTTCCTTTTCTTGTTTAAGTCAACAGTGTTATTCTCGAGTCCTTTATAGTCATGGAAGCTGAAAAGTAAAATTGATATATTTAAGAGGAAATAACAAAGGGCTGTGAGGAAGGCTAAATATTGCAACAATTTTGTCAAAACATTTTTAAGGCAATAATGCACATAACAGAACCTCCTTCCATCTTTCCTAGCTCAGCCTTTCTTAATCCTCATGTTCATCCCATACTTAGTTTGGGAACTGCACAAAAAACCAAGGCCTGAAACAATCACTATGGAAAAACAATGACCATGGTCTAATTAAGATAATCTTTTTAGTGAAGAACCTTCAGTTACAAGCACTAATCTTGTTATCTCCTCTCAGTAATCTTTTAGTCCATTAGCCCATGTCAGTACTGTGACCTAAAAAGGTTCCTCCATTGAAAGTTTGTAAAGAAAACGTTAAAGTCCATTAATCAACCCAGAAGCTGCTATAGATCAGTGAAACCACCAGATGAACATATGGCAGGCATATAAGCAATCAAACTGCTCCTTCTAGTATTTACTAGTGGTCATGATTCCCAAGGCATTTGATTTTGGCTTTCCTATATTGGCCCAAACATAACATTGAATCATGGTTTCAAACGATATCAATGATTTGGCAGTTACAGTCTCACTTAATTGTGTCTAAAAATCAGGATGTTTGTAAAAAGGTCTTGCTAGTTTCCTTCAAATGTGTTATCTTGGATACAATTTTATTCAATAATTAAAAAAGAAGCAAATATCTAGCAAAACTTACGAAGTTTCAGGAGTAATATAAAGTAGTAGATGAGATCCAATATTTTCTACACATATTTACTTCCTCAACATCCAATTGGTTACTTTCTAATTCTGCATCAGGCAAAACTAAGGAGATTATTCACTCCGAACCTAACAACTTCAAGCTGATTTTAACCAATATATATAGACATAAAAGCTGGAGCCGAGTGCGAAAGCGAATCCACAAACTCGAGAAATTCACTAGCTCAAACAAAAAGAACTTTAATGATAAAAAAAAAAAAAAAACCCATAAAGAAAAGAGCTAAGAAAAATCAAGAACTAGCCCGTAAATTTCAGATGGATTCTCCTTATCTTCTCTCATCTAGACCCAGGAAAGGAGGGCGAATGATCAATGAGCTTTGGAGCGAGTCAGTGATTCACTCCAGAGTGGAGATTCTTCTCTCTCTCTCTGTCTCTCTGTGGAGTTCGTCTACAGATCAGCCACTGCAGCGATGTACACAAAACACACCCTATGTGGCGTTTCTTTTTTCAATTAATCAAAACGCACGTTTTGATTCAAATCAAAACATTGGCTTCAGTATATTGCTTTCAAATTTGTCCCGTGAAACCCATCCCCTCGACTGCAACCCATTTATGCAATCACCGCCCAGAGCTTCCCGGCGACGCCGTGTCTCCCATCAGCATGACCGAGGGCACGCTCCTCCATCTGGTCAGCCTCGCCTGTCCCTGCAAGGTAATTGATCGGTGAAAAGCAGATCCCAAACATGCGAAACCCAAACCCACCCGCCTTCCATCCAGGAACCCGCGTCGCGTACCTCTTCCCAGTGCCGCCTTGAGACGGCGTGTTTATGTTAGTGCCATACGCCCTTACTTGTTTGCGTTGCCACCAATTCCTTCGAGGTGATTGAACGGTGCAAACCAGCGACGACCCTCTTGCCGAACACCACACTAGTTTCACCGCTGCCCTTGCTCAGCTTCGTAGGTAAATATTCTACCATTTTTTCCTTCCATAGTATTATCTTCTTCATGTGTATTGAGAGATGTGATTTTTGTATTTTCTGAGATGGGTATTGTGGCTTAGGGCATGGAAAAAGACTGTGTTCTTCGGTGACAGACAGAATTAGAAGGGCAGGATCTTAGAATCCTTTATATCACAGGTAATGTATTAGCATCTAAAGTAGACATTTTTTTTTTCTGTTAATACAACCATGCTCTACGCAAGAGAAGTTTGGAACATTTTTGTTTAAGTAGGGATGAGTAAATAAAGAAGTTAATGATAAAATACCAAACTGCTAATGAACCATTTATCTTTATTTTTTTTATAGTATTGTTTAGATGGGTCTCCATATCTATATATAGCTGCAAAGAAAGTTCATTTTTTTGCCATTCATGCATACTTGATATAGTTTATAATAATATTATAACAAGGAAGTGCATGTGAAAGAAACTGTGGAAGTGAAAGAGGTATGATTTTTCTGAGTTCTTTAAGAGATCTCAAGAAAAAAAATTTCTTGGGTTCTATTGTAGGTTCTTAATTTCTATGCTAATGTTGTGATGCTTTGTTATCCTTTACAAGTGTTACTGATAATAAAATAAGGTTATCAAAATTTCATATAGTTTTCAGGGTTTGATCATAGATATTGCATATTTCTATAGCTTGAAGAAGTTCAGAAAGCCATCAGCCACGTAGTTAGGGGTTACCATGATTTGGATTGCAAGCATACTCCAATTGAAGGATAAAAGTTAATCCCAATCTTTGAATAAAAATCACTCAACTATTTTTAATTTGTTTGGTGAAAAATACCTACTTTTTAATCTAAATAAACATAATTTTTTACATCTGGTTCTGGTAACAAAGATTCAAGACATGCATTCAGCTTGTGAAGCATGAATTTTGGAGGGTTGCTATAATGGTGGTCATTGGTGGGTTGCTATAATAATTATTTTTATACAAAGGATAAAATTCAATTTCCATATCTATACATAGCTGCAGAAAGTGCATTTTTTTGCCATTCATGCATACTTGATATTCATTATAATAATATTATAACAAGGAAGTGCATGTGAAAGAAACTGTGGAAGTGAAAGAGGTCTGATTTGTAATTGTGTTCTTTAAGAGATCCCAAGATGAAAAAATTAGGCTTATATTGTAGGTTCTTAATTTCTATGCTAATGTTGTGATGCTGTTACTTATAATAAAATGAATGTCATCAACACCATTGTCATCCCAAGCAGCGAGTTCTGGTTCATTATAGGTGTTTAACAGTACAAGTGGGTCTTCTGAGTTTTGCTTGTTTGTTTATGCTTGGAGGATTGAATGAGAGAATATTTTAGTAGCCCCCATTGCTATAGTATTGTTAAATCCTCATCAGAACAAGAAGAATGAGGTTGGAAAAGGAAATGGGTTTTCATGGAATGGGCCAGCATGGAGTTGGGGTGATGCAGACTAGGTTGGAAGAGGCACTAGATTGGGTTGAGAGAGGAAAGTGGGGTCCAAGAGTGAGGTTGGAAGTTACTTACAGCTGGGGTTGAACTAGTGGGCATAATTGGACAAGACACACTATCTCATACTTGCCACAATAATTCCCCTTCTAGAGGCAGCCCCATCTATTTTTATTCAAATTCTCTTTACTCTCTCTTGATCTGATCTTGATTAGTGAGTAATGTTTCTTTCGAGTTGCAACTACTAATATGTATGTTTCTACATGTAATCTATCTAAATGTTGATAATATTATAGATACTTGAAAAACTTCTGATGCATGTAACACAGAAACGTGAGGTAGATGATGATGATGATGATAATGATGATGTGGACATGATCATATGACTCTTCTCTTCGTAATATTAAGAATTTCTTTTCTGGAAAAAAATATTATAATATTTATTGAGTATTTTATGTTATTCAAAACTTTCTTGAATAATTTTAAATATTATAAAATCCAATTTCAGATTCTGTATTAAGTGTGAGAGTTTAACTTTGCATTGGTGTTCCTTTGCCATCATGTGCATATGAAATAAACCGGATGAAGACATTCTGGACATATTAGTGTAATGGGGGAAGAGGAAGATGCTTCTGCACCCAGGCCTTCGACGTCGACTTCACAATCATTTCTGACGCCTCAAAATACACTTGAGTCGCCAGACGTCTTTATTGTGAGTATGCATGTTGATGTCTATTTTGTTTTTAAAAAAGTGTGTTTGACATGCTCATGAACTATTTTATGTAATTGCATAATTGTAGCATCAATTTGATATAAATATGCCCTACCCTTCGCCGAGTAATCCAGAGGGTTTTAGGCAAGTTGAAGAGTCATTCCAGGTATTATATCTCATAATTTCATAACGAATAAAATAATTTTCATGGGGTCTCCCAAGGGTTGTTGTTAATTTTTTTTTTTATTTCATGATCTTATTTTCCCTATCAACATTCTGTGGTTGATGATTTAATTGATATATGCAGTACCCTCCGTCATCGAGTAATCCAGAGGATTTTAGGAATGATTTTTCTGAATTTTCCACATTTGAAGAAAATGCCCGATGCACATTTTTTGACGAAGCTAAGGGTATTACACTTTTTTTTGCTTTGATTTTTATTAAACCTCTATTGAATTGATGCTAATACATCCCTATGTTTCCATATTTAGAGATGTTATTTGACCTAGATGATGATTTAGAGGGTACCTTTGTTGTTCCGGATGATTCAGTACGGGTTGAAGCGCTAACATCCGGTATGGAATTTGGGAGTGAGAAAGAGCTTATGGCCTATTATAAGCAATACGCCAAGTAAGAGGGATTTGGTGTAAGAACACAGAGGACAAAGAAAGATGATGATGGGAGGCCTGTGTATATTACTATTGGGTGTGCCCGTGGCAGGAAATTTCAACCTAAGGGCAGTAATATCTTGAAGCCACGGCCAACAACTAAAACTGATTGTAAGGCAAAGCTAAATGCAACATTGAACAAGAATGAAAAATGGGTTGTCACCATTGTTCAACATGATCGCAACCACATTACTGTGAGTTCCAAAAAGACAAGACTCATATGGTCTCACAGGCATATCTATGAATATAGTCAACGAATCCTCGACTTGAATGATAGGGCCAGTATCCGAATGAATAAGAATTACTTTTCTCTTGTTGTAGACGTAGAGGGTTTTGAGAACCTAGATTTCCAAGAGAAGGATTGTTGGAATTATATTGACAAGTCTAGGCATTAAGACTGAGCAAAGGTGGTGGTGAAGCACTTAATGACTACTTCCAAAGAATGAGAAATCAGAATGATGGTTTCATTTTTGATATTGACGTTGATGATGAGGGAAGGTTAAGGAATGTCTTTTGGGCTGATGCATGAAGTCGAACAACTTATGAATATTTCGGAGACGTTGTAACCTTCGATACAACGTATCTAACAAACCGCTACGGGATGCCTTTTGCACCATTTGTTGGTGTTAACCACCATGGTCAGTCCATACTACTAGGGGCTGGGTTGTTGTCGAACGAGGACACACATACATTTGTTTGGTTATTTAGAATGTGGTTGTATTGCATGAATGGTCGAGCGCCAAAAGCCATTATAACTGACCAAGATCGGGCAATGAAGAATGCAATTGCCCTTGTATTTTCGGAGACCCGCCATAGATATTGTCTATAGCATATCATGCGCAAACTACCAGAGAAGTTAGGATCGCACTCCCAATTCAGCACGGGGTTAAAGACCTCCATTCAGTCTGCTTTGTACGATTCACAGACTTGCAGTGAATTTGAGGAGAGGTGGCATCAACTTCTTGATAAGTATGAACTCAGCGGGAATAATTGGCTCCAAACCTAATATGAGGAAAGGTCATTTTGGGTTCCAGTGTACTTGAAGGATGTTTTCTGGGCTGGTATGAGCACCACACAACGTTCAGAAAGCATGAATGCTTTCTTCGACGGATATGTCCATGCTGGCACCACCTTGAAAGAATTTGTCAATCAATTTGATAATGCTTTACGCAAGAAGGTCGAAATGGAGATGATGGCTGACTTTAACTCTAGCAACCAAACTATCCCCTGCGTTGCCCCCTTCAACTTTGAGAAGCAGTTTCAAAAGGTATAGACAAATGCAAAGTTTAAAGAGTTCCAACAAGAGGTGATGGGTCTAATGTGTTGTAATTGCACACTAGTAAGCAAACAAGGGTGCATATCGAATTTTGATTTGTTGGATGAAATATCTTTTGATGACTGCACAAAAAATGTCCACTACACACTTTACTATAATGATGAGGAGTGTGAGTTAAAATGCACTTGTGGATTGTTTGAGATGAGGGGTATTTTATGTAGACACGCACTTAGAGTTTGTCAGTTCAAGAGGATTAATGTGCTCTCAGATAAATATGTCTTGGATCGTTGGAGGAAGGATGAGAAGAGGAGATACACATTGATCCAAAGTAGTTATGATGACCATTGGGCTAGTGGAGACGTACGGAGGTATGAGATGGTGGTTAAGACATGCATGAAATTAGCAACAAAAATATCCCCAAATGAATTGCGTGTTAACGCATTCCTGCGGATTGTCCATGACTTTGATAAAGGAGGTGATGATGTAACATTTGGGGAAAAATCCGAGTCAACGAATGTGGAGGGACCAAATGTAGTCATTGATAAGGGTAAAAAGATATTGAGCCCCCACGTGGTCCAAGGGAAATGGAGACCCCCAAATAAGAGAAAGGTTCCGCTTGTGGAAAAGATGGCAACCAAGAGAAAGAAAAAACAAGTAATAAGAATTCCACTTTTTTATATTATGATTAAAATTCAATGTCATTTTTTCTAATTTTGTTTCATAATTTAGACCTACAGGAAAATATTTGATGATGACACACCATCGGCTAACATACCGGGAGTTCCACTTCAGAAAGACAACATTGTAGGTCAACCGATGCCATCGGGAGATTAGGTCTTCAGTGCTTGTTCTACCTCTTCTATTCGCTTACCTGTGAATTATCACAATTTATTTTTAACAATGGTGAGAATTTATTCACCATTGAGAACCTAAACTACATATTTGTTTTATTTCAGATGTGTGAACATCTTGATGTGGAGTAATTTCGGAGATGCTGTGTGGAGAGTTCCACGAGATATTATGTGGAGATTTTGTATGATATGAAATTTTGTGGCGATCTGATGTGGAGGATTTTTGGACATATTTTGTGGAGATCTTGTGATGCAAGGTCATTTTGTGAAGTGATTTGTTTCGAACTACGGATTTGTTTTGATGGTGGTAGATTTTGTGAAGGGTCTACTTGCAGAGGTTAGTAGTAATTTTCTGCATTCCGTCCGAGTTTAATAGTAGATTGTTATACATATAGTGGAGGATTTTCTGTGCATATTTCCTTGGTTTGTGGATTATACACACTTGCTTTTCCCATTCCCAGTTTAAAGAGTTCCCAGTATATGGCAAAACACAAGACTTTGGATGGCTATTAGTTTCCCCATCATTTCTGAAATAATTTATTTTGACGAAAATACATTTTTTGTGAGTCCTTTGAAGAAGGTAGTAAAAAATCTTGTATCATTACTTATGATTTTAATTATCAATGCTTTGAAGGAGATTTTTATTTATGCTTCAAGCAAAGCTTTGGAGCGCTTTCTGATTAGAATTCATTTGTATTGTTTGAAGGTTTGATGGGTACTTACACACTGCTGGTTGCGCAAGTTATTTGATGTCTTACTTACCTTGATAAGGGGAGCGGAGGGCCAGGGGACTGCATTCAGGGGGGGAGAGAACATTTCAAAATTACACTATTTTTTTACTACATATATGACCCTATAGATTGTTTAGAAAGAAAAGTATTAATATTTGAATTGATATATGTATATTTTTTTTTTATTACAAGTCTCTTGCAGAGCATTAAGTAATATATAGAAGGGGAACTGAAAACTACATCACCTCAGTTTCGATTCGAAAAAATGAAGAAAAAACTGCATCATCCACAGCATTCCGTGAATAACACGTGGCGGGAAGAGACTATGGTGACATCATGATGACTTCTAATAAGAATTACAAGTTTCTTATCAATTTGAGTGGCTGAAACAGTTTATTCTTCAATGTCACGACATTCTTATAGATTTTGACATGTCTTACACTCTGTTATGATCGATTAGTTCCTGATGTTAGGTCTTTAATGTATATTTCTGGTATACACAAAAACTAAACCTACTAACCTTTAACTACATGGTCGTTGAGCTTTATGAATGTTCTAAATTATATCAAATTCCAAACTTCAAGCTGAATTTTGTTCACTTTGGACTTTGCAGGTTCGTCAAATCACCTAGAAGAAGTTTCAAAAATCGGCCAACAAAAAATTGTGACTAATTTAGTACAGGTACAAATATGATAGATGCAAAATTTAGTTTCTATTAGATTGGGTTTGAGGCTTTGTGCTTACAATTGTAATTGTAGTTTAGAATGCATTGAGTGGGCTGATGCTATTGGACACCGGAGAGTTATAATGCTTGTTTATGGAGTAGTGTTGTTATACACACCATTTCTAGGGGTGTTTCCTTTTTTAGTTTCGATTTGCGTAGATTTCTCCCAATTCAAGCTGTTATGTTGATGTTTATGTGAAGTATTCAGGTTATCATTACTGTCGTGGCAACTAAAGTCAGTTCAGCATTCTATTTCATTACTTTAAGTATGGAATTTGATTAAAACTTATTTACTTTCATGAAGGAAAAGTAAATAAGGCCTTAACTGAAAAATGTTTCCAAGCTAAATGCACACTCAGATATTATGATTTTATATCTAATGGATTGTTTCATTTACCTCCATTCCAGATTTGAAGTTTGGTTTTGGCCCACATTCCAGCAGATGAGAGATTGAGAAGATGCTTTCTGGAGATGCAGCATATATTTAATTTAGATGGTGTCACTTTAGTAATATATGTAGTTGCAAAGCAGGGTTTAATTTGTATGAGGTATTGAGAGATGAAGATGTACCGAAATGTCAAAAAATAGATGAATATTGTAAAGATTCAACAGAAAGCATGATGCTTGGCTGACATTGTAATTATGCTGCGTTGGATATTTAATTTATATCCAAATTAATTCAGGAGAAGTTGCTTGGTGTATTCAGGACTACATGTGAAGAAAGTAGTTTTGGTTTGTCATTTTATTTGCCTTGACAAATTTCTAATGGTGGGTTATTATCATTGGTTTGGCATTTTATTTGCCATGACAGATTTCTAACGGTGGCAAACTATCATGATCTTTAGTCCATGTCAAAAAATACACTATATTGTTACAATGGTTCTTGCGTCAATAGGTAGCTGGCCAAAACTATGTAATAGGACTTGGAGAACCATGAATTGATGCTAAAAAAAAAATGGCAACTTGACATAACAGAAAGATGAATGGAAAATTAATTGACACGTGAATTTTTCCATAACATGTGAGTTCCCTTTTGTACATCATAACCAAAACATAGAGGGAATAATTACATTACAACTAGTTCAAAACGATGTACACCTTCTTACATATAATTTATCCGAACCAAGCTAAAACTATGAAAATTGTGAGAACCCAATACAAACACAATAAGTTTTGCGATCTCAGTTTCAGAACTTTCTCTCTCTCTTTTACTGTATCTTCCCTTTTCCGAACTTCGCACTCTCGAAGCAGTACATCATCCCACATATTCCAAACTTGATTCTCCCTTGTACGAATGTTCTGATCTGGCATATGAAATATATCCATCCAAACGAAAAATTCGCACCTGGCCTCTCCCTGCAAACAGTGCGAACTCCCAATTAACATGATAAAGTACACCTGAGTTTAGAAAACGTAATGCAAGTATGACAAATAAAATAATTGCACAAACCTTATCATACTTTGGGCAGGTAAAAAATTTCCTTCCAGGATTAGACTTAGTGTGAGATGTCTTTAATTTTATTTTTAAGTCACAAAAACAAGTTGGTGATTCCATCACTTCAGCATAAGAACAAGATGATGCTTGAGATGATGCCATGGTGTGATTTTGAAAAATGCAAAACAAATTAAAAGACGAGCATCTCCTTTACAAAGTTGAAAACATAGTAATAGAGCCTAGTCAAGGGTATGAGCAAAAAAGACTGAACATATTTGTACTTAATCGAAATTAAAGGAAGCAAAAAAAATGTTGTAATCTATGCAATATTTCATACTTATTCCATGTAATGCAAACATTAGTTTTGCATTAGTATCAAATAACTGGTCCTAATCAAATTCTCAACTGGAATATAAAAAAAAAACTCATATCATGGTGTTTCGATTTTTTTTAAAACTTTATATTAGACTCCTCTTTAAGCGGATATGGTAACACACCAGCTTCTGTTTAGCTGCACTAATGAAATATGATTATTAAATAGGGAATTGTGTATATTAACATCTTTCCAACTTGCCAAATTTACTTTCAATAGGTTTGCAACCAGAAAAATGAGAAACTTGGCACTAACCTTAGACAGTAGCTATCTAGCATGTATGTGTAATTAAAAATTGGTATGAATTTTTGAATCATGCTTATAATCATGCACAAACAAGTAAGTTCTGTGTATATCACCATACCCCTAGCCATTTCATTTATTTCAACCTTATCATACCTTGGACTCTTTAGAGTTCAATAATTATATATCCAAACCGTAAATTGAATGACTTGATAATGGATGATCTGTTCTATAATCTTCATCAATCTTTATTTGTATTTCTTTTTAATAAGAGTATAATCTATGAACAATATGATTTTTCAACTTTCTTCTTCATATATAGACAGTTTGAATGTCCAGCTGAGTTCATCTAAGCCTAAGTGACAACATGACAATGCTAAGTTACCAAACTTAGGCTTATCATATCAAACACCATATCAACTTATTATCTCATGCTGTCACTTAGGATGAGATGTGATCCTCTAATTTAGGACTTGGACATAATTTAGGACTACGAGAAAGTTCAAAGTATACACTATATTGTAAAAAGTATGAAGAAAAAAAAAATACAAATATAAGCAGTATTTGACAGAAATGCATGAGGAATAGGGGGTGTTTCTAAAATGCAAATAAAAAGTTAAAATGTGCCACAATGGCGTCTACAAAACCAGCCTCCACTCCCTATTGGGTTTTCCATGTTTTAAAAACTGATTGCTCACCATCTCCTCGCTGGGTACTGGTATTAACCCAGCTAGGAGCTTTGGTGTTGCCATTTTCTACGACAATGATAATGGCATGAACTTGTTTTTGCCTATGCTTTACTACTGTACTTGCATTTGGCCAAGACGTACAATATATTCTATATAAATTCGAAAGGATGGAAAGGAACTAAAGCCAATCGGATATGATCAGTCAAGAGTAGTGATAGTAACAAACCGAGTACATTCATAGTGCATGCATAGCTTTCACTTGTTTGATTAGTAATTTTTTAGCGGATAAAGTTCTGCAAGCAAGATGACATTGGAAACATAGCAATGCAGATGAGATCAAAATAAGGGTTTTTGTGGCCAAAAATATTTTTTACAGCTTATCATTCCCTCGAGTTTGTTCCTAATTTATTTTTAAGTCACGTCAGTTAAATGATAAACCTTCTTACATTAAATAATCTGGGATGGTGATTCAAATAAATTGAACAGATGGTGATTCAAACTCCCCTTTTCAACACATAATAGAGTTACAATTGAGATAATAGGCAGTTTTTCACCTCGCTTGCATACATACAATTTATACTTTGCTTATCAACTGAGATTATAGTTGTGGTTATGAATTTTGAGGATATTTTAATGAATGTGTTTCATAGGCATAGCCCAAGTACCGCATTACATCTTGCATTGGCACTGGTTATAAGTAACAATAACTTCAATCAACATTCTAACTGAACCAGATTAATACAGTTGTTTGGTGAAAAATCCAAAACATGAGCAAAGAGTCATTATCTATCTACACACTGGTGGTAACATGGGCAACTACGACAGGACCAGCATGGGTAAAACAGGGGCAAATGAATATTTCTAAACGTACAGATGTGATTCTCTATCTCTAACAATGGTGATATAAGTGAAAGCATATCAACTTAAAGCAATTTCATGGATTTTTTGGTGAGAAAATACCTTTGCCCGTGCCACCAGATCTATCCAACAGAAATAAATATTTCCAAACAGCTAAATCAGAGGATGACCGACTTGGGGGATGGGGGAGAGAATCAACCACGAACCAGGCTGTGGATGGGGTTGATAATGGGCGACGCAGGGGTGGGTTTCGAGGATGGGCTGGGGGTGGGTGGGGAGGATGCGATGCAGGAGGGTTCGGGGATGGGGTTCGGGAAGACAGGGAAGGGAGGGGAGAGAGGATGGGTTTCGGGGGGGGGGGGGGGGGGGGGGGGGGGGGGGGGGGGGGGGGGGGGGGGGGGGGGGGGGGGGGGGGGGGGGGGGGGGGGGGGGGGGGAGATGTGTAAGGTTTGAATTTGAGAGGGAAGGGGAACCGTGGTCTGCTGCGGGGGAACCGTGGTCTGCTGCGTAGGGAGAGAAGTGGAATTTCACTTCCTGTCCACGTAAGGTGTGTTCTGGCTGATCTGAAATAGTGGCTGATCTGAAGATTAATTCCTCTCAGTGTGTTCAAGATGTCCCTGAACAGTACTGAAGCTATATCATATCATATTATCACTAGCCACTCGCACCCCTCTAAGTCTAAGTAGTTTCATAGGGCGTGAGAATCACGAGCGTAGTTGGACTGAATCTTGCAATGCAGGTATCGGAATAGAGCGTAAATCAACGCTAACTCAAAATTTTCCATCCACGTCCATGTGAAATTGGAACGAGGTTCTGCTGAGTAGGATGACCTTTTTTTTAAAAAAATATAAATTATAATTGTTTAATTTTATTGATTGGAAAATATATTCAGTTGCAATGGTAACGTTGTATTGAAAATATAATTTTTTCCTTTTTACAATATCTTTTTGGAGCTCCCAAGTTACATGGAACTAAAATCATTTCGCCGACACCATACATCTCCCTGCACATGAGACTTGAATATCTTATTCGGAACAAAAAATTTAGTTGCAAACACAACTGTATATTAATATATACATTAATTTAATGTGATTAGTTAAAAAATAAATTTCATTAAAATTAGTACTAATTTAAATTTTGAATATGAAGAAATCAATATTAGTATACAGATTAGTATACGACTTTGCTTGTATGTAACAAAACTCTATCCGGAATTCTGATTCCCCTAGCTTTATATAGACTTTTTTTAGAATTTTTTTTATAAGTAAATAAGAAATACTTGAATAATAAAAAAAATAAATAAAAATAATATAATAAATTAATCTGTTTGATGCGATACGTCAGATTATTCTGAATTTATTTTTATATAATCCGTTTATATCTATAATAATTCTACGAGTAGATATACATACTTTTTATAAGCTGAAAAAATAGTCTCTTAGGTCTCGTTTGAAACTTGGACTGAACTGAATGCAACTTAGTTCGGTTTGTCTAATTTTAAACTGAGTTTAACATCTAATTACCTAACTCTTAAATCACTAAACTTATCTCATCTCAAAACCTCTTTACACGTAAAACGTATAACCTTTTTCAATTTAACACCTATTTACACGTGGGATTTACAACATTTTTTAAATTACTATAAATATATCTAAACTCATTTGAACAATCAAACACATCTAAACTTATTTTAGTTAGGCCCCACAAAACTCACTTAATCATCTCAATTCACTGTTATTTATAAAAAATTTAACTCAGCTCAACATCCAAACAGGACCTTAAACTCTGCTTCTTAGGTCATTCAACAACTATAAATTACCAATTAAAATAAAATACCAATTTTTGATCTGCCATCCACATGTTTTTTTTTTTGCCACTTCATCAAAAGATATAAACAATTAAATTGTAATCTGCAAAATGGTTAATATCCTAACAATATTTCTTGACTTAAATGGTTAAAATTTTACTATCTCAAAGTTTTTCATCCGTTAGATTCAAAATACTGGGAAATAAAAATAAGAATTTTCTAAAGATGGTAACATAAAATTTGAAAGGGTTTGAATAAAAGGGTATTGATTATTTAGCATAAGAAATATATATGGACCGTAATTAAGTAGGACACTATGTTACTTGAATGCTGATGAAGTATACATCGAGCTGCGAATTATCAACATATAACCCTACAGACTCAAAGAAGCCTGATGAATCAGGTAAAAATGTAGCACTAATCAAGAAATGATAGTTGCAGTATAAACTTGGTATATAACTTTTACACTAAAAAATGCCACAGATTGGCCATATACCAAATAATGAATTCTATGATCATACATAAAAGAAAAAAAGAAATGATATTTACAATTGTGAGTATGCAAGTGCCATGCAATTCCTTTTAAAAAAATAAATAAATATGGGGCCCACATGAAAAAAATTAATTTTTTAATAGTGAATCCCACTCTTTTACGAAACGATTACGTGGTACTTACGCACTCCACAACTGTACGTAGCATTACTCAAACAAAAAAAGAGCTATAGATGAGTCTCCTAGTCCTTTTTGTCAATGTCAGATATTTATTAGTACTCCTCAGAACCATGTCCATCTTTTTTTGTTGAATTACACTGCTATTGTTGTTTAGGGTAGTTGAGAATCTCCTCGGAAAGCAAGGTGGTGCATTTAGCAAAAGAAGTGTGAGCTTGAGGCTTGCTATCCATTTCCTTCAATCAGGCTATTTTTTCAGATATTCTTATGACTGCTGAATATGTACCAATGCATAAACAGACCAAAGCCACACTTAAAATTATTATGGAATTTGCAATCTGAAACAGAATGTCAAGTATTGGTTTAGTATTGGATCGGTTTATAGCACATGCCTTCCGATAAAGTGTATATGATGTGGAATAACTACTTAGTGACATAGAATTCTTACCTGCAACTTCGTCAATTTACCTTTGAGTATGCGGAGATAACATGCGCATGGAAAGATAAATGTCTGTCATGAAACAATAGATAGAGAATTAATTCAAACTTCCTCACATCTCTAGCTGTGACGAACTACAATTGAGATGTATATGAAGAGAGAACTTACAACTAACATTGTAAGTAAAGATCCCATTAACGCCATTACAGAAGCTGCAGTCCAATTGACAAAAAACAGCTCAATTCACAGAAAACAGTCTCCTTTGGTTTTTATCCCATTTTATTTGGACTCTTACTGTCTTGTTATTTGTTTTGTCTTTGCATGCTCAAAAAGCACATTCAGGACGTATATATCAAACAATCCCTTTTTTTTTTTTTTTTCTTTGTGAGGAACCAAATACTTGAAAATCAATGTGCATAAGCAGTGCAGGAAATGCTCACCAAAGTATGGAACAGTCAGTGCCACCACCAAAGTCGAAAATACTAAAATTGTTCTGACGAGAAGCACTACACTAAAAGATCTAAGCTGAGCTGAGGGCAGGAGTTCCTCTAAACTCAATGAGATGGGTGTAAGTGTCAACGCATACTTGGTCAGTGGGTTCACCACCTATGAAACCACATCAGTCACTTGATGTACTATGCAAAGCATATAAAATGGGAAAACTAAATTCAAGTTTCCTATCATACCACAGTCCAGATTGCGATATTAGAAGCAACATATTCTCTGGGCATGTTTAAAGTGAACTGAGATTTGACCGAGTCACCAAACATTAGAAAGCCGCATATTGCCACCCCAATGTACATAAAGAAACAGAAAACAAAGCTGTGGCACATGAGATATATATTAGCGAAGCTTATAATGTAAGTAGGGGAAAAAGAAAAACTCATCAAGAAAAACAGGGAAGTAATCTTGAAAATAATGTAACTTTTAACGTTAAAAAAATGTCTCTTCTCTTCAGGAAGTTAAAAAAATGTCTGTTTATAAACAAGCAGAGAAAGGAAAATCAAGGCAACACAAGTGAATATTTTCAAACTAATATACTGACTAATTTTGTCACCTGGCTATTAATACAGATGGAAATTGTGATGGTTCTTTCATTGAAGTATAGATATTTGGAAAAACTGGATGGCCCGAGAAACTGTAACTAAAGATACCAATTGAGACAGATATGTTTGCAAGGTCTAAAGCCGTTCCACATGGATGAAATCCAACTCGGTCCACCACCCCAACCCATAATAAGCAAAGTGCCACCAGAATTGATGCAACTACTCCTCCACCTGAACTCAACTTTTAAGATAAGCTGTATTTGCAACTTAAAAAATTACGAGATTTCAAGAAAAAGGATAGGAACCTGAAAGGTATGAGAGCAAACTCAGATTTCGAAGCCAAACGGTTGGAAGAACAATAAGAGTAGCTGTTATGGAGAAAACTTGACGAGAACCAAGATAAGTTCCAGCAAAACGGATTTGTGTGTCTGGGTATAATGATGCCAGGTTATCGCTCATCATAATGATGTACTCCACGCAAGAAGCCTACAAACCAGAGTTCTTCACTTTATTAAGTATGGCACATAGCAAGGCACCACGAAAGGTAGAGAGCTACGCATAGATATAGGAGAGATTTTTTTGCACTTACATATAGTTCTATGTACAAAACTATCTGCATTGGACCAGAACAAGTGTCAATTTGGCTTTCAAACAGGAGGTATCAGCTTGTAGTTGCAAACTCAACAGCAGGCATGATTGTTATAGCGTATATAACTATGTTGGTTATATATGTACTTATACATATAAGCATGCTTGTGAAAAAAATTGGACATTTCATATTCATATTGGACTTACAGCTATTCCAAAGCGGCCAGCTAACCCAAAAGCAGCCTCTCCAATATCTGGGTAAGTTTGGAGTTCTGGGGAGCTTTCTAAACATCGCTTCAATAAAAATGCTGTATGGCAAGAAATGAGACCCATCATCACAAGTATGATGACGCTAAACCATCCTCCTTCTTTGACTGCATACGGAGTTGTAAGGAGTCCTATGCCACACAGAACATTGATTCCTGCTTAAAAAGAAATGAGGATCTTTGTTGAGTAATTTTTGGTGTGTAAACCTGTTCACGAAGGGATGTGTAATGAACAGGTGAGTTGATGAAGTGTTTTCTGTCAGTTTGTTTGTTATTGTAGTGTAGTGCTGTCTTGGGTTTTCTCACCCGATATTGTCTCATTACAAAGAAATGTCAAAAAAGGGATGTGTCATTTTAAGAGGCACCTCTTGAATGAATGGTTGTGTTAGTTCTGTGCCTATGAACATGTGGGTCGGTGTTTGATAATAATAATAATAATAATGCAAGAAAACAATATCTGTGATTTTGAGTTTTAATTGTGAGTAAGTCAAGATTTAGTTGTGGTCTTTATCATTTCTTTTCCAAAATAATTTGGCATCAGAACCAATTGAAACGATGTTCAACAATCTATTTCAACCACAAAATCCAAAGCTTACAAATAACAATTATTACATTTGGAGCATTCAAATTAAAGGTCTATTCAGGTCACAAGAGTTGTGGGATATTATTGAAAAAATGAACCTGAAGCCAATTACAACAACAATCAGAAAAATGAACTAAAAGAAGTAATAAAGAAAGATAAGAAATTATGGGGAGAAACTCAATGATTTTGTGTAATTAAGAAATTATGCATTCCATAAACATATTATGGCGGCCATAATAGAATTGAAAGATGTCAAGTCACTCTCAATTGACTGGTAACTTTAACTTTGTGAGAAAAGATCGCAAAAGAAGATAGAAGTTAATTTTAGTGAACCAATGCTGGAATCAAAGGCAGACTTGAAGATTCAAAGTGGAAAAACCCAGAAAGTGTGATAAAAGGATTGAGGAAATACTAACCTCATTTGTGGCTTTTAGACTCTAGTTCGACAAACCTCATTTGTGGTAGAAAAGTGTTGTTTCTTGCATTGAGTAATCAAGAGCAAGGAGACACTAAATTTGGTGATTCTTGTAAAGTTTCAGTTAAAGGAAAGGGGAAAATTATGTACGGTGCAACTTAAGAATGATGAGCACAAGCATATTTCTAAGAGAAGTGCTATAGCCGCAAAGAGATCCCACAACAGTAATTTCACAAAATGACATGGCTTCATATGATATATCTTAGATCTATTTTATAATAAAAGTAGTTTTACAATCTAACATACCATATCAAGCCACGTCAGTTTGTAAGTTTACTTTTGTGAAATTTCTTTGTGACTAAAGCATTTCTCTATTTCTATTGTGTACCGTGTGCTAGAATTAGAAAGAAACATAAGAATGGGCAATTGTTGGAGAAAGGCTAGGCCATTCTTATGGAGGAATTGATACTCACATTAAAAGATCAACATGCGAAGGTCATTACTGAGGTACAAATTTCAAAGAATCGGATGTTTGCTCTGAACATAAAAGCAGTAACTGTAATGTGTTTTCACGCAAAAGTGAAAGATCAGTCTTGGTTGTGGCATCGGCGATATGGACACTTAAGTTTTAATGGCTTAAAGCTTCTGTCTACCAAGGTATGGTGAAAGGATTGCCAAGTATTGACCATTTAAATGTCATATCCGAAGGATGTACCCTTGAAAGACTTTGAAAAATAGAGAGAAACAGAGAGAACACAAAAATATTGTTTGAAGAAAATTTGATGTTCATAAGGAGCCTTGAACTAGCACCAGTGGGAGTCCATGGATTATTATGTCAACGTACAATCACAGTTCATGACAGTTCATGTTATATTGTAATCCTATATAGTTGTAGTACTTTAGATTGTATATAGGAAGGGTAGTCAACAAGGGAGGCTATACCTACTCAATAGATGGAGGCTACGCACGGCGCTGCCAAACCTCTTCCGTAATTGATGGGTTGTTCTTCCCGCTCAATATTAGGTATCCCATAAGCCATGTGAATATGTTCTATATAAGGAGAGTAAAATCCTCTGAAAGAGGCAATTCGAATCCATTTTGACATGGTATCAGAGCTTTCTTTATAAAAAAAAAAATTTTTTTTTGTGTTTCGGTCTATCTGAATATTGTGATCCTACATAATTTTTTTTACAGAAATTTTCGACCAACCTACCGCTGAAACTCTTCCCTGCCCGGTTCTGTTTTTCTTCCTTCTCGGTTCTATTTTTTCATTCTCGTTTTCCCGGTTCGTGCTCTACAGGTTCTCGGTTTCGTGTGTCGCCCGTGTAGTTTTTTTTCTTTCCCTCTCCTCTCGGTTTCTTGTGTCGGCGCCTTCTGATTTATTCTCCGCATAAACTTGCATCGGTGGTCTCAGCATAAACTCTGTAAGTTCTCGGCAGGTTCTCGGTGGTCTCAGCATACACTTGCATCGAATTCACACCATAGAACACGAGCAAGTTGTTTTTTTTCTTGGGTTTCGGTGGTCTCAGCAGGTTCTCTTGGTTCTCTCGGCACCGTGTGAAAATACTGGATTAAACTTGTGCAAATTCTCTGCACCCAAGGTGGCTGTCGGCAGCCTGGTCTTCCATATCTATTTGGTCTTCACGTGTTGAGCTGTGAGTACTTCTTCACGTGTTGAGCAGCCTGGTCTTCCATACCTATCCGGACCTCACGTGTTGAGCAGCTGTGAGGTATTTCGGCATTTATTCATTTAATTATTTGGTCTTCTTCACGTGTTGAGCATTACTTCACGTGTTCCGTGTTATGCATTACTTCTTCCCGTGTTGAGAATTTTTTTGGGCAACTCCAGTTAAAAAAAAAAAAAAAAAATCCTTCACAGTGTTCTCTTTCTTCACGGGTTGGCTCTAATTTTTTTCTCTATGGATTCTGCACCTGTGTGTATCAAGTTTACGGGTAACAATTATTCTACATGGGCATTTCAATTTGAACTTTTTTTTAAAGGAAAAGATCTTTGGGGTCATGTTGATTGTGCACCCAATCTTGAGAAATCTAAGGATTAGGCTGTGCTTGATGCTCGAATTATGTCTTGGCTTCTTGGCTCAGTTCAGCCACATATTATCACCCACTTACGGCCTCATCGCACTGCCCAATTCATGTGGAATTACTTGAAAAAAGTATATCATCAAGATAATGATGCTCGTCGTTTTCAGTTAGAGCATACAATTGCCCTATTTTCACATGACAATCGTTCCATCCAAGACTATTATTCAGCATTCCTGACTCTTTGGAATGAATACTCTGATTTGGTTACTGCGGATGTCCCTGTTGCTTCTCTTTCCACTATTCAAAGTCTTCACGAGACTCGTCGTCGTGATCAGTTTCTTATGAAACTCCGCCCTGAGTATGAATCTGTTCGCTCTTCTCTACTGAATCGCTCTCCTGTTCCTTCTCTTGATGTTTGTTTTGGTGAGTTACTTCGTGAAGAACAACGACTTAGTACTCAAGCTTCTCTGGAACATTCTCATGGTAGTTCAGGGTTCCCCTCTGTGGCTTATGCCGCTCAACAACGAGGACTGCCTGTACAGTCTAGCACCTTACAGTGCTTTTGCTGCAAAGAATATGTGCATATTGCTGCTAATTGTTCTAAGAAATACTGTTCTTATTGCAAGAAGAAGGGTCATATTATTAAAGACTATCGTATTCGCCCTCAAAATCGGCAGCCTCGAGCATTTCAGACTTCTATAGCACATGGCTCTTCCTCAGGTGTTTCCTCTGATATTGCACCTCCTGCAGCAAATTACTGCACACCAGAAATGGTGCAACAAATGCTAATTTCGGCCTTATCCGCAATGGGGTTTCAAGGTAACAATCCAACTAAACTTTGGTATGTAGACTCAGGTGCTTCTAATCACATGATGAATACTCCTACTGCTCTATGTCATGTTCGGCCCTATGCTGGTCAATCTGCCATTCAAACTGCCAATGGTAGTTCTTTGCCAATAGCTGCTATCGGAGATGCATCTTCTCAAATCACTGATGTGTTTCTTGCTCCTCAACTATCCACAAATCTTATTTCTGTTGGTCAATTAGTTGATAACAATTGTGCTGTTCATTTTTCTGGTGATGGTTGTGTTGTGCAGGACCAGGTAACGGGGGAGCAGATCGCGAAAGGACCTAAAGTGGGGCGTTTGTTTCCTCTATTTTTACCTGTTCCAGTACTTTCTTCAGTTCCATCTATTAAGTCTTTTACTTGTCATTATGTTCCAAATCTGAGTATGATGTGGCATCGTCGTTTAGGTCATCCCAATGCTAAGATCTTATCTCATGTATTGCACTCAAGTCTCCTTGATAATGAAAAAAGTTCTTCTTTATCTATTCAATGTGATTCTTGTAAACTTGGAAAAAGTAAAATTCTCGGTATTCAGATTCCGTAGATGACTTAGAAACTCTGTCTTGCTTCTTACTTTTCCAAGAGATTAACGCATTACATAAGAACACACACCAACCAGTGATGGAGCGACGTGTATCCGCACAACTAGCCCAATCAGCATCACAATAAGCAGCAAGACGAGTAGAATTTCCGGACGGGAAGAATAAACCACGGGCAGAAGTGCCCTGAACATAGCGTATGATCCTATGGACAGCAGCCAAATGGAGATGACGAGGAGTCTGAAGAAACTGACTGACTTGCTGTACAGCAAAAGAAATGTCTGGTCTAGTAATGGTGAGATAAACAAGGCTACCGACCAACTTCCGATATAAACAGGGATCAACAAGTAAGTCACCCTCCTCTTTGCGAAGCTTGACATTTAATTCCATAGGAGTATCAACAGAAGTAGCTTCCTGTAGACCAGCTGTAGCCACCAAGTCACTCGCATATTTATGTTGATTGAGTGAAATACCAGAGGAATTACGATGCACCTCAAGACCAAGAAAATATGTGAGAGATCCCAAATCTTTCATATGAAACGACTCTGAGAGATGAGTCTTGAGCTGGCCAAGTAAGACAGAATCGGAACCAGTGATCACAATATCATCAACATAAACTAAAAGAACAACAATACCCATGTCTGATTTCCGAAGAAATAATGAAGTGTCATACTTGCTTTGTTGGAATAAAAATTGTAATAAAGTTGTGCGGAATTTATCAAACCAGGCCCTTGGAGCTTGCTTGAGACCATAAAGAGAGCGACGAAGCTTACACACATGTGAAGTTGGAGAGGTGAACAGTCCCGGGGGTGGCTTCATGTAAATACACTCTTTAAGATCACCGTGAAGGAAAGCATTCTTAACATCCATCTGATGTAGTGGCCAATCATTGGAAGCAGCAAGAGCTAGAATCAGACGAACAGTAGTCATCTTAGCCACAGGAGCAAAAGTCTCTTCATAATTGACACCATATTCTTGATTATTTCCAAGGGCAACAAGTCGAGCTTTGTAACGTTCCAAACGTCCATCAGATTGTACTTTGACTGAATAAACCCATTTGCAACCCAGAGGAACAATGGTAGGAGGACATGGCTCAATGTCCCAGGTATGATTGGCCTCTAAAGCGGCAATTTCTTCTTGCATAGCTTGTCGCCAACAATCTTGCTTAACAGCATGTGAGTAGCATGTGGGAATATCAAAATTAGATAATGTAGTAGTAAGAGCAGAAGCAAACCATCCATACCTATCCGGAGGTACTGACAGTCGAGAAGAGCGACGTGCCAAGTGCTCTGAAGGTGTTGCAACTGACTGGTCCTGGAGCATGGTAGGATCAGATATCGGTTGAGCCACCGGAAGAGACTGTGGGCGGGAGCGTCTCGTATATACAAGTCCTGGTTTAAAACGAGAGCTGACAGGATGAAGATCTGAGAGATGTTCTTCAAAAAAAGGAAGGACCATAGTAGAAGAAGAAGATATAGAGGACACAGGAAAGAAATGTTGATTTTCAAAGAAAATAACATTCCGAGAAATGCGTGTACGATGTAAAGTAGGATCATAGCAAACAAATCCCTTTTGACACACATTATATCCCAAAAATGCACATCTAACAGATTGAGCAGATAATTTATGTCGCTCATGAGGAGGTAAATGAAAATTTTATCAAATACTTGAGCTGCTAGAACCTCCACATTGCCAAAGCATTTCAATCAAAAACTATGCAGAGCTATAATTCCCACCAATCAAGATACAGTAATATGTCAAAATGGATTCGAATTGCCTCTTTCAGAGGATTTTACTCTCCTTATATAGAACATATTTACATGGCTTATAGGATACCTAATATTGAGCGGGAAGAACAACCCATCAATTACGGAAGAGGTTTGGCAGCGCCGTGCGTAGCCTCCATCTATTGAGTAGGTATAGCCTCCCTTGTTGACTACCCTTCCTATATACAATCTAAAGTACTACAACTATATAGGATTACAATATAACATGAACTGTCATGAACTGTGATTGTACGTTGACAGCCCCCCTCAAATTGATGCCCGTAGATCAACAAGCATCAATTTGCTACTTAGGAAGCAATGGCGATGACGAGTGAGAGCCTTGGTGAATATATCAGCAATTTGTAGTTCAGTGGAAATATGTGGAAGAGTGATAACACGAGCTTCAAATGCTTCACGAATAGAGTGACAATCAACTTCAATATGCTTCGTGCGCTCATGATAAACAGGATTGGCTGTGATCTGAATAGCACTCGTATTATCGGCATGTAGAGGTGTGGGATCAGTTTCAGAAAAATCTAGCTCAGCAAGCATACCTCGAAGCCAAATAATTTCAGAACAAGCTAAAGACATTGCTCGGTATTCAGATTCCGTAGATGACTTAGAAACTCTGTCTTGCTTCTTACTTTTCCAAGAGATTAACGCATTACCTAAGAACACACACCAACCAGTGATGGAGCGACGTGTATCCGCACAACCAGCCCAATCAGCATCACAATAAGCAGCAAGACGAGTAGAATTTCCGGACGGGAAGAATAAACCACGGGCAGAAGTGCCCTGAACATAGCGTATGATCCTACGGACAGCAGCCAAATGGAGATGACGAGGAGTCTGAAGAAACTGACTGACTTGTTGTACAGCAAAAGAAATGTCTGGTCTAGTAATGGTCTAGAAATGTCTGGTCTAGTAGTGGCCAATCATTGGAAGCAGCAAGAGCTAGAATCAGACGAACAGTAGTCATCTTAGCCACAGGAGCAAAAGTCTCTTCATAATTGACACCATATTCTTGATTATTTCCAAGGGCAACAAGTCGAGCTTTGTAACGTTCCAAACGTCCATCAGATTGTACTTTGACTGAATAAACCCATTTGCAACCCAGAGGAACAATGGTAGGAGGACATGGCTCAATGTCCCAGGTATGATTGGCCTCTAAAGCGGCAATTTCTTCTTGCATAGCTTGTCGCCAACAATCTTGCTTAACAGCATGTGAGTAGCATGTGGGAATATCAAAATTAGATAATGTAGTAGTAAGAGCAGAAGCAAACCATCCATACCTATCCGGAGGTACTGACACTCGAGAAGAGCGACGTGCCAAGTGCTCTGAAGGTGTTACAACTGACTGGTCCTGGAGCATGGTAGAATCAGATATCGGTTGAGCCACCGGAAGAGACTGTGGGCGGGAGCGTCTCGTATATACAAGTCCTGGTTTAAAACGAGAGCTGACTGGATGAAGATCTGAGAGATGTTCTTCAAAAAAAGGAAGGACCATAGTAGAAGAAGAAGATATAGAGGACACAGGAAAGAAATGTTGATTTTCAAAGAAAATAACATTCCGAGAAATGCGTGTACGATGTAAAGTAGATCATAGCAAACAAATCCCTTTTGACACACATTATATCCCAAAAAGCACATCTAACAGATTGAGCAGAAATTTATTCGCTNCCCGGTTAGTTCACATGAAAGATTTAAATATTATGTGACTTTCATTGATGATTATAGCAGATTCACTTGGGTTTACTTTCTTCGCACTAAACTGAGGTTTTTCGTACTTTCACTGAGTTTTTCGCGTATATTGAGAATCAATTCTCTGCGACTATTAAGACATTACGCACAGATTCTGGTGGAGAATATTTGTCTACTGAATTTCAGTCATTCTTAGCTTCTAAAGGTATTCTTCATCAACGTTCATGTCCTGCTACTCCCCAACAGAATGGAGTAGCCGAACGCAAGAATCGTCATCTTCTTGATGTGGTACGTACTCTCTTGTTAGAATCCTCTGTTCCATCCATGTTCTGGGTTGAGGCTCTGAAAACTGCTACTCACTTGATTAATCGTTTACCTTCCCAAGTCTTACATATGGAGTCTCCATATTTTCGCTTGTTTGCTAAACAACCTAGTTATGATAATCTTCGTATCTTTGGTTGTGTATGTTTTGTCTTTTGGACAAAGTGATGAATAAAATAGTAAAGTAATCAGGAGAAAATCCTTTTTTTACCATTAATGACTGCTTGAGCCAATGAACACTGCTCCTGTGGTGGGGGCGATTTTCTTGTAGAAAACTTTGAGCAGGCAGATCCAGATATCTTCACAGGTAGTATGGAAGTAGGCACTTCTTCTTTGTCTATACTTGTTTCAGAAATAAGAGGCTTACTCAGCAAAGAATCATGCTCAGATGCTTCTGGGCTCTCTTGTGCAGTGGAAAAAAAGCTGCTTATTCCTGTCATGCTAGTTTTCCTTAAAAAATTAAGGGAGGGTGGGGCCACAGTTGTAAACCTGCTAATTGACTGCCTGCACGTATTCAACCAAGTGAGATGAAGAATTCACGGTTTAATCTTTTCAATTTATTTATGTATTCATTGTTTATTTTGCTTAGGCAAAACATCATTAACATTCACCTGGCATATCACTATTTTTCTGCTACAGCATACTGGTTTATGAACGTAGCCAAAAAAATAAAAAAATAAAATTCATAATGGTTTATGCCATCTAGGATTAGAAAAGTACATTTCCTGATCAAATTTAACAAAATCAAATAATTGGTATTTATTATATGTTCATCGTCATGCTAATAACAAGAAGGCATGCCGATGCCAAAGATGATGGGATCTGGCCAATTTTTCCTTTGCAACCCCTCAAAATGTAGTGTTCCAGCTGCTAGCAGCCCAAAAAAAATTCCTGGTCTGTACAGGCACAAAATTTTTTGTCGAACTCATTTCTTAGTCTATTTCATATCCCTACTCCAAACTATCTTTCCAGATTCACTTAGTTTGAAATTTGCATTCAGATTATACAAAGTCCCTATTAATAACTTGAGGTAATATTCTTAAAGAGAAATGATAGTTGTAATCTTGACAAGCGCCTTGTAATAATTTTGAAAAATATAAATAAATACAGGACATATATAAAAATAAATTAATTTTTTAATAATATATGACATTCTTTTTTTTTTAAGCGATTTAACGGGGTTTGCGTACTCCAGACTTAACGTAGCATTATTCTTTTTTTTTTAAGTAATGTCGACACACCTTAATGGTCTGCTAAACATATATAAACGAGGTTTTTTATTTTTTAAAAAAAAAAGAACTGTAGATCATGGAGTACCTGTAGCTCTGAGGCCAAGTGGAATCGTTGAGGTCAATGTTGTTAACAGATGGACTTGGTGAGGAAACTGTGTCTTCAGATTCAGTATAGTCCTCGTCCCCATAAACCAATTCGGCCTCGTTTTCTTCATCATCGGTTTGGAAATCATCCCCCCGGTCCCGCCCCAAATCATCGTCCAGTTTCATTACCACTCTGCTCTTGGAATCAAGTTCTGCGTACAAACATAACCTCAGAATAATTTCTACTCTTTCCAGTCACATTTAAAAAAATAAAAACAGCAACTTTTGTTTTACATAATTAACAGAAAGCAGGAAAAAAAAAAAAATGAAACCTGGTTTGGTCGGGTTTGGCTGAAGTAAGTGTCCAAGAAGCCGAGGTATTCGGAGATTATACATGAGGTGCGAACAAGATGTACTTTTTTCTGAGTTGATGACCGACTATTAATACCAACCACGCACACACCTCAAATATATATCAACCATGCATGCAAGGAAAATTATTTACTAGATGATCCGAAGCTGGTGCTGTTGTTTCGTTTGTTCAGCTTTTGCATTATTTTAGGATTTAAGTAGTTTAGAATTAGTATACATTAATTTGACATTTTAAAATGGTCATTCTGTAAAAACTTGTGCTCTATATAGTTATTTATATATATATTTTTACGCATTTTACTAATTTAATTGGTTAAAATGATTATTCTATATTAAAAAAAGTGACGTAATCAATCACATTAATAGAATATATAAAAAAATATAAAAATGACCGTACATATTGTTTTTGTTTCAAAAATCTTAATGGGTCACATTTCACTTTATATACAATTATCATTTAAATTATTAAAATGGTTAATTGCAAAATTAGTAGTTCAATTTTTAAGTCTTTTCTATTCCATAACTTAGTTTTAAATTTTTGTAAAATTGATACTTAAATTTTTAAGAAATTCAAAACTCAGTTTCTTTGTCAATTTTCTGTTAAAAAATTAAATACAAACCTAGTGTTAGCCTCTATTGACATTAATATCCATTTCAACCATTTAGAGATTGACATGAGGCGAAAGGATGCCACGTGTCAATCACACCATTTCTTTCGAAATCGCGGCATATAAAGCTCTCATACATGTAAGGGTAATACATTTTCAACTTGTTAAAAACCGATTTACAACTAATATAATATAATTTTATCATCTTATTATTAATAAAATTGATAAAATAGTTTTTTATTATCATTATATTTTACATATTTTTTAAACATTTTTAACCATAAAAAAATTTAAAAATATATATAATTTTATTAGGAGTAACTTTTTTAATTACTACTAAGTAAAATAAATAAATAAAAATAAATAAAATACTCTAATAGTGACTTTAAAAAATAATAATGAGGAGGTTAAGTAATATTTTATTTTACAAAATTATAAAATAAATTTACATAATTTTTAATTTTTTTTTAAAATCCAAATTGTGAACTGGTTGTCAACCAGTGGCAAGACTATCATTATTTTACATGTAAAACCTAATTTAATCTATGAAATTTTCTTATATCTTTAGAATAATTGTTTTATAGGGAAAATATAATAATAATTACTCCACAACCAAAATATTGGTATGAGAAGATATTCTGAAGATTTTATTATTACCTAAATTAATTTATAAAGAGATTTCACAAAAATAAATTCATAAACTGACATGATTTTATATGATATATTAGACTTATTTTACAATAAAAGTAATTTTACATTCTAAATAACCACATTAAGCAATGTTAGTTTGTAAGTTTATTTTTATGTGATCTTTTTGTTGTTAAAGTACTTCTCTATTAATTATGTTGAGTAATAAAAACAAATAAAATAAAAAGTGAAATCAATCACACACGATATAAAATTTATGTGATTTGACAATGTGCTTACCTTTATAGAATTTTAAAAGATTTGATTTAGATGAAAAATAAAGATACAATGTGGCAATACTGCGACCGTATGTACTATATAGTTTAATACAATATATAGTAAATCTTAATTAACAGGTCAGGTTGGATCGGTTTAAGAGCCAAACGGGTTAAAACCACAATGAATCTGTATCGGATCGGTTCATCAAAGCGAGTTGTACACAAATATATAACCAGGCTCCACAGACAGGAGGCCAACAAATTAAATCAATGGGCCTTGAGATAATGGCATGAAACACTTCCATGGGACACATGATAGGAGTCAAGATGGCCAGGATGGTGAATCAATATCTTTTGATCAGTGCAAAACCCAGCCATCCTTAGTACTTACACATTCGACAGAGCGACTCTACTAATACTTTGGTGCTCGAGTGATCTTTCATCCTTTGGCACCCAAAAAACAAAAACACCCTCTTCAAGTGGCTATTTCCAAAATAATACAACTGCAATCTTAAAAATGTTACAATTGAAAGTTCTGTGCTGGCAAACATGAGACTGCCTATTGGCACAATAGAGATAGAAGAACACACATCCAACTAAACGATCAAAAGCACACTCACTTTAGGTACAACGTTAGATTACAATTATAGTTAAAAAGGACTGATTTTTTAAACAAATAATAGACGAAATGTTTTACATGAATGCGAATATGGCAATAAAATGGTCAAAGTGGAAGATCGAGACCTTTCCCTATTTCCACCCCAATCAGCTGTAGAATTCCCTTGTTCAAAATCTGAAAAATCACAACTCCAGGGATGAATACTTGCACAAAAGGCTTTATGGGTTACAATAAGAACAAGACCAGAACATTGAAATTCAGAGGGGAAAAGGAGAAGAAGGAGAAGAACTCACCAATTCTACTACGAAAGTTCCAATGAGGCCAATCATACAAGCTCTCGAATTCCAAATTTCAGCTGTCCTTGTGAAACCAAGAAAAGGGGCGCTGAATTTCGGCTCTGTTTTTGGCACGTCCACCTGAAATTTCCCAAACCCATTTCATTTCCGTAACTAGAATTTCCAGAGAAAAAAAAAAAAAAAAAAAAACGAAAAGCAAGCGCAGAAACAAGAACATACTCCAGCAGGAAGCTTTGCAGCATGGATCCTGAAGGATATGTGCTTCTTAAAGGTTGTAGCATTCAGCTTACGATTATTGAAAAGTGCGAGTTGCTGGTTCCGACGGCGGCTTATCGGAGCTGCCGACGGGAGGAGAGGGGACGGCAATATGGAAGAAGAGGTTGCCATTCTTTTGGTTCTACGACCGTAACCGTTGCTTCTTCAGCCACCTTATCTTGTTTGTACGGGTTCATATTTTGTTGTTTTGTGACTTTATCTCTCTGTTTTTTTTTTTCGTGGTGGGTTTTGATACACGTTCATCTTGCACTGGACTGGGCACAAATGACGTGTTAGATTGGGTCCCCCCAGTGGGCATGAACCGTGAATGCCCCTTGTGTCCCACAGCCACAGGATGCATAGGACTCGATCACATTCAGTTGAGAGTTGAGAGTGCAGAGTGCTTTTTTAACCCACAAAGTTGTACAAATGTCCTCAAACTCAAACTTGTTATGGATTTTACTGAGTACTTTGGCTGGTTCGTTTTTAGTGTCACCCGTACAGAAGGACAGACAAAAAAACTGTAAGGCTAATCACCATATCAGACATCAATCAAAGCATTATCAAAGTACTGCACGCAACAAATTACAATGTGCTAATATCTACGTCTACACTAATTAGCATCCACATCTCGAAACATTTACCCATTGCCACTTAGTTTGATGGCAGAATCCCAACAATGTCATCATGGATACTAGCGATTATGGTCAGATATATACCACAATTAATTAATCAGATGGATGGATATTGGTCACGAGAATTGGATAAAAGGCTGCAGATGTTTGCATGCTATAGGTAGCTGCAAGAATCCCTTAAAATTCAAGTTGCAAGAACAACTTTGTCTTGACATGCATATTTAGCTTGAATTCACAAATAATAACATCTGTAAGAAATATTCCATCAATATAGTTGTAATCTGAAGGGGCGCCCACACGGGCAGACCCCTCCTCCTCCTCTTCAGCCCGTTCAAGGGGATGTAACACCCCTGGAGGGACTTGTGGAACAATTGTTGAGATTGAGTTTGAGGTATATTTTCCTTCAGCTGCAGCCTGCTTACATTTTCATGGGTTCTAACAGTAGTCAAGCACCTAACACATACAATAAAGACACATCACTTGTCAATTTTTCAATATAATTCTCGAACAGGCGTTGGAATTTCTGTGCTCTTAATTTATTAACAAGTCCTCACTTGTGGCAATTTCTGCTTGGTTAGAGAAAATACTGGACTCCATAATATGAAGAAGATGACATCAAAATGGGAGGTAATACCTGCTATTAGCATCATAATAGGAGCCACCGATAAAAGACAAGTGCCTGCAAATAAAAGAAATCGGTATGTTACTCCAAATATGGTGAGTTTTTTCACCAAATGACAAAAATAATTTAGGGCAGGTTACGATTTACAGATAAAGATAGTTACTCAGGTCCAAAGATTTGTCATCATCCTCTGAAAGAACAGAACAGAACAGTCAGTAACGACAGCAAATAGTATGCCTGCCAAAGAAAATGGAATAAGGAACAAACGTTGCTTCCCATTTACGAGTGAAAAAGGGAATAATTCTTTGTATCATAAATCTCTCCTTTCCATAGGGTTATTACCGCCTGACATAATCACAAATGAAATGAAAAGTTCTCCATGAACAAACGATATAACTGCAATCTTCTAACTAGAGCAAACAATGTGGTCATGAAACTTTTGCTTCCTTCTGAATCAAGTCCATGTTGCATATCAAGCATGCAACTGACCATAGTTCCATTGAGGAAACATAGCAAAAATTTTTTATGGCCAAAGTAGAATTTAACATGTTTTCTGTGACAGAATATTCATGTCTGTATAATACCAGGAAAAAGAAGATTGCAACAAAAAGCAAATTATGAAAACTTGAGAATCAATCACGTGAATATGGTGATGCAACAATGACTACATTATAAAGGCAAGTGGAGAAAGAAACCACTTGATCGGGTGCATCTTAACAAGGTAACTAGATCTTCTTTTTTATTTTTTAATGAAGAGGACGATATCCTGTAAATTTTATTTATCAAGCCACACATATATGGTGGCCTTGGTAGCATGCCCCGTAACAAGGTAACATTAGCTTAGTTGGCGGACAAGCCACTAGACAGTTGTTCTCATTTCTCAATGAACTCAGTAGCAGCTTCATTCATTTATTTAACTTGACATGTAAAGATACCCTACTTTCTTTAAAAAGAAATGACCATCAAGTATAAAGAAGAAAAAACACATAAAAAAAGGAAAAGAAAGGTTATTACTGATTCTGATAGAGAGATTCCATGGTGCCACAAGGATAGCCATGTTCAAGGTGACGCTGTACATACCAACTCTCCGAGCTTGACCTTCTTGTATTCGTATCTTAACAATTCACATGGAAGACCTCAAGTCTTCTATCAAGTATGGATTATCATGACATTCCGGAATATGTTGTGTTACTAAATCTTAGAAGTGGTGCCTATGTTATTATGCAATACGTCGATTAGCCGACTAATCATATTCGACCATTTATGCGGCAGGGTCTCGAGTTAGAAATCAATAGTCATATTTACAGGAGGAATCCTAAAGGATATAAGAAAAACACCAAGATTATTAGCCTGTCCAACCATAAGTGTGCAAGCTGGAGGTGATGTCTGTCCAGAATTTGCACCTTTCAAAAGCAGGCAAATACTTATGTACCAAAAGAAAAAGGAAATTTGCAAGCCTAATTTGCAGAGGTCACATCAATGGAAGTGCATGAATGACGCTTTCCAGTACCATGAAAATTCCACTGTGAAAGAAATCCATACAAGTTTGAATATCCTCTGAACCTAAATTTTAGTGAGGAAACAAGCTGAAAATAGAAAAAGCAAAGCCCTATCTCTGGCTCTGAAGGTTATTCTGATTCAACTTTGAAGGAAAACGAAATACCTACCTGAAACATGAGTAGGTGCACAGCTCTCCACCGTTCTTGCCGGAATTTCTATGATTGATGATCAAATCCCAAGTCCAAACTGAAATCTAACCAAATGTGAAGGCCGATGATGAGAGAATGATCACAGGATAGAGCACGCATCGTGTATGCAAGTCATTTTAAGTGGTGGAAAAAAATCATGGAACATAGTGCTACTGATTTCTTCATATTGTAGAAATAACAATCAATACTTTGAATTTACATGACGAATTTTATCAACCCAATAATATACTTTAGTTGCCGACAATGAGAGAGCCCCAACCAGCCAAAGAGAGCCATGTCCACTAATACAAATTGATCCCTATACCGCAAAACTTCAACAAGCAACTATATTCTAGTTCCACAATTATATCTAAGATCTTGCACGAAAGGCCACGATCTATATTTTCTCAGACAAAAGTTTTCGGAATCAGCGACCTCCCGATAGAACTGACTCGGCTACAAAAGAGGAACGAACAGCTGGATTGTCCACAGAAGCCTGATATGCCAAGTAAAAATCATCGAAAGCTTCACAATGTGCAAATGCTAAGCTGCTGGCACAAAACTCTGGAGGAGGAGGAACATCGCCCTCCAAGTACTGCACAATCTGGCGCATGCTAGGCCTAGCCGCGGGTGCCCAATGAGAGCATAACAGCCCAAGGTTCAATACCAGCTCTACTTCCTCTGCCACGTACTCTTCCCCCAAATTTGGATCCCTTGCCTCAAGAATATCGCCTCGTTTCCAATGAAAAAATACCCAATTAACCAAAAGCACATCCTCCGTTGGCCTACTTTGATCTATTGGTCTTCTTCCACAAGCAACCTCAAGCAAAAAGGCCCCAAAAGCAAACACATCAGTGCTTGTTGTGGCCTTGCCGCCTCTAAAATTTTCCGGTGCAAGATACCCCATAGTTCCTGCCAGATGTGTAGTCTGAGGATCTGTTCCATGGTCATATAATCTTGCGAGACCGAAGTCTCCTAGTCTACCATTCAGCTCACCATCGAGCAAGACATTACTGGCCTTAACATCTCTGTGAACAACTACTTGCTCCCATTGTTCGTGTAGATAAAACAGCCCCGTTGCTACACCTTTTACCGCTCGAAATCTCTGGCTCCAGCCAAGGCTGACTTTTGGTTGGCCAAATAGGTACTTGTCCAGGCTTCCATTGGGCATGTATTCGTACACCAAAAGCAGCTCTTCCTTGCGCCGGCAATAGCCCAATAGCGGAACTAAATTCCTGTGGCGAAGCCGACCAATGCTCACAATTTCTGCTACAAATTCTCTCATGCCCTGCCTTGATTCATGGGAAACCCTTTTCACTGCAATCTCAATTTTTGAAGTAGGTAGTACCCCTCTATATACTCTACCAAATCCACCACTTCCCAATAGCTCTTTTTCCCTAAATCCACCTGTGGCCATATAAAGATCTTTGTATGTGAATCTGTGAGCCCCATAATCAAGCTCCCAATCTTCTTGCAATTCTGCAAACTGCCTCTTCCTTCGTACGACAGAAACTAAAATTGAAATTGCTCCCACGGCTAAACTAACTACAATCACGGGCAACCCAATTGTAAAAAACTTTGATCTCTTTTTACCTCCTGACTGAGGAACACCGAGAAGTGGGGAGACGGGAAGCCGAGAGCGATAAAGTTTTGGAGCCTGGCCATTGATTCTAAAGCTCCAGCCCACAATATAATGCTTGGCAACCAATTGTCCATTTGAGGAGGAGAAGCCAATATACATGTTCTTGTAAATCATTGGTGAAAGATCACAGTATAAAGACAACAGCGGCTTTTTGGGTTTTGTGGCTGTAATTGGAGCTAAAGTAACAGTGATTCGCTTCACGACACCATCATATTCCACCCAAACTTGCATTTGGTGGCCACCGACAAGGTCAAAAGAACTTGCCACTCGACTATCGTCGTCAACGTAATACCCTACTGGAGCAGATATATTGGATGTCAACCCATTTATATCAATCCCAACATGGTTATTATTGATGTCTTCAAACTCCTGGTTCTGGACTGTATCGAGCTCTATGGCAATCACATGATTACTAGGCTTACCATTATTGGTAATATTGAAAAGGCCAAGGTGCTGGGAAGAAGATACTCCTGGTAGCCCTCTTGTTGGAGAAATCACAAAAGCAACCCCATGACCGCCTCGAAAGGGAGAGTCAGGATCAGGAATGATGGCAAAGACAAAAGTGGAGGAGAAGGAGAAAGCATTGCCATTTGAAGAGTTCTTGAAGCTTATTGGACTGGGATAGAAAGCATGACCGGTTTGGAACGTGGTCGTATTGGTGAGCTCCAAAAGACCATCAGAAGTTATATTGGCCATGCTGTCTAGGCTTAGATTCGCCGATCTAAACCCATGGTAGCTGAAGCTGGTATCTTGAGAGGCTACTAAACTGAGTATCAGTATAAGAGGCAGCGCTATTATTAGGTTGGGAGACATGGCCATATTTTGGATGCACCTCTCTCCTGATCTCACTCTAATTTCTCAGTTCCATTTTCGCAAGCTTGACACAGAAACATATTGATGCTAGCCGCCATTGGAGACCAACAATGGGCAAGATCACTCGGAAGCTAAATCGGTCAATTTTTGCAACTTGACCGGCCAACGGACCTCACTTTGATAAAACTCTCTCGTCTCATTTTAATCACTATAATTTTTTTTAATTGCTATATAAGATAAAATAAATAATTTAATTTTTTTAAATTTTAATATAAAAATAAAATATACAATTCATTTTTTTTAAATCTCAATATTAAAATAATATATTTTAATATATTTTAATAATATTTTATTTAATTTTTAATTTTAATTTCATCTCATCCCTACAAATAAAGAAAATCTTAGTTTCTCAATTCTATTTTCCCAAGCCTGAGTGGACCCTTGACCGAGAAACATATTGATGATAGCCACCATTGAAGACCAACAATGGAAAAGAACACTAGAAAGCTAGGCCCATTTGGTTATACAAATGAGATAGGATGTTTTGAATAGTAATAAATAAAATATTATTATAATATAATTTTTTAATATTAATTTTATATTGAGATTTAAAAAAATTAAATTATTTATTATATTTTATATGAAGATTTGAAAAAGTTATAATAATGAGATGAGATGAGATTTTTAATTTTGATTAATCAATCCGGACGAGTCAAGTTTTGCAACTTGACCGATGAGAAGGTTGCCGTAGGGCAACCTGTGACGCCCCCAAATTCCGCTTGGGATTGAACGGACATTTGAAGCGTCGAGACATGGAACACAAGGTTACCTGCCCCCGTTCATGACATATAAGATGCAATGTTCCTAACATGCATCTAGCATTATGCAATATTCGCAGCGGATAATTTTTTTCTTTAGCAATACTATGCACCAAACTAAAAATATACCAAATACTTGAAACATATTTCATACATAAAGGCATACTAAAAAGCCGTGATCACCACACTAGTCTAAAATGGTTGTGATCAAAAGAATACTTGAGATACAACTCCAAAAGTGTAAGTATTAACCTAAGTTAAATACTATACCATCATCAACATCGCACCGTGGCCTAGTCGACTGTATTCAGTTGGTCAGATTCCAATTCTCCTTCGGGTCCTGTAACAAGATCTACCATTCGGGGGGAATGGTAGTTGGGACTACCACAGTGAGATTTGATTACAAATCTCAGTAAGTTAACATAAAACTTATACACAGGTTAAAAATGCATGCATGGCAGTAAAAGCATAAATGCATAATTATAGTCATACATAAACATAGTATAACTTGACATATAGCATGACTTAACCAGAACTTAAGCGTGAACTGAACTTGACTTAACATGGCATGAACTTAAGCTTAAAACATAACATGAACGTGAAACATAACATGGACATGAACATAACATAACATGAACGTGAGCTTGAACGTATCATAAACGTGAACATAACATGATGTGAACATGAACTTGGAACATAACATGAACATGAACATAACATGTACGTGAGCATAACATAACATGAACTTGATCTGAAACTTGACTTAACATAAACTTGGAATCTTATTTAATTGTCTTGATTAATAACGTGCATTAATACGTACTCCACAGTTGTTGTGGCCCCACGTATTCAAGTAACATAAAACATAATACGTACTCCACAGTTGTTGTGGCCCCACGTATTCTACATGTCACAATTGCTGTGTCTCATGTAGTGTATGCTCCACAGTTGTTGTGGCCCCATGAATCACATAACATAAAATATAATACGTACTCCACAGTTGTTGTGGCCCCACGTATTCTACATGTCACAATTGCTGTGTCTCATGTAGTGTATGCTCCACAGTTGTTGTGGCCCCATACTTCATGTAACATAAAATATAATACGTACTCCACAGTTGTTGTGGCCCCACGCATTATAAGTAACATAAAATATAATACGTACTCCACAGTTGTTGTGGCCCCACGCATTATAAGTAACATAAATATAATACGTACTCCACAGTTGTTGTGGCCCCACGCATTATAAGTAACATAAATATAATACGTACTCCACAGTTGTTGTGGCCCCACGCATTATAAGTAACATAAATATAATACGTACTCCACAGTTGTTGTGGCCCCACGCATTATAAGTAACATAAATATAATACGTACTCCACAGTTGTTGTGGCCCCACGCATTATAAGTAACATAAATATAATACGTACTCCACAGTTGTTGTGGCCCCACGCATTATAAGTAACATAAATATAATACGTACTCCACAGTTGTTGTGGCCCCACGCATTATAAGTAACATAAATATAATACGTACTCCACAGTTGTTGTGGCCCCACGCATTATAAGTAACATAAATATAATACGTACTCCACAGTTGTTGTGGCCCCACGCATTATCATAACATAACATAGAATATAATACGTACTCCACAGTTGTTGTGGCCCCACGCATTATAAGTAACATAAATATAATACGTACTCCACAGTTGTTGTGGCCCCACGCATTATAAGTAACATAAATATAATACGTACTCCACAGTTGTTGTGGCCCCACGCATTATAAGTAACATAAATATAATACGTACTCCACAGTTGTTGTGGCCCCACGCATTATAAGTAACATAAATATAATACGTACTCCACAGTTGTTGTGGCCCCACGCATTATAAGTAACATAAAATATAATACGTACTCCACAGTTGTTGTGGCCCCACGCATTATAAGTAACATAAATATAATACGTACTCCACAGTTGTTGTGGCCCCACGCATTATAAGTAACATAAAATATAATACGTACTCCACAGTTGTTGTGGCCCCACGTATTATACGTAACATAACATATCTTATCTTTCTTAATGCATGAGATATTAATTAATATCATATACTTTTCTAACATGGCGTATACTTGTAAATGGCACCATATGATTTAATCATAACATTTCATGGCATACTTAACATGGCATACTTATAACATACATAATTGTATGACAGAAAAGATTATGTAACAGATAATTATTCATGAGATATTAAATCATACGTAACAGATGAACATATAATGACATATCATGACATGGCATATACGATAACATACATACATAAATTGTAGTTCCCTTACCCATCACACATACACAATAAACTGATAGTAAGTTAGAGGCTAACTTACCTCGATCGTCGCGTTCTATGAGAATAGAGGGCGAAACACGAGGAACTGCACAACAGCTGGAAGAGGAACACTCAAGTCCTTAAGATTTTCACTTCTGAACTCAATTGTCATATTATGAGCACTTGCAACACCACGGCAACTTGAGGTTTCACTATACCAGAAGAGATAATTTGACTTCATAAAGCCTTTGCACTAAAACAAGTTCATTAAAATTATCAATAATAACCAACAAACAATTCCTTTCTCAATCCATATACTCTTAGCCATAGTCAACCACAAGATGACACCAGTCACCCCAGACTATAATCCATAACACCACTGCTTCGGGACACTGTCATACAGTTTCCCAACACTACACCATGCTCTACACTTCTCTGTTACGCCATCCAACCCTTCGTGACACGCCATCCGGTGTTTCACGACTTAATACAGAGTACACTCACGTGAACTCTCTTCCATCCACACTACAAAACCCATCACTGCGATACACGTCTCACAGTGCATCGCTACGCGACACGGAGTACGCACTACGCGTACTTCCTTCGCTACAACACTCATCAACACGATGCACATCACACGATGCATCGCCATACAACACGGAGTACACTACATGCGTACTCCCTTCCTTCTACGACACACATCATTACAGCGCACGTCGCGCGGCGCGTCGCTGCATTACACAGAGTACGCTACACGCGTATTCTCTTCACACAACCCGCCGTATCACATCTACGGCATCCATCTCACGCCTATACTTCACAGCACAGTCCACAAAATACACAATCAAACTCAACACTTCACAACCACACTTCCCTTCACAACTACGCAACGAACTCCACAAATACAACTACACAATTCACAAACCAACCAACTAACTATTTTAAACGTAAAATAACTAGAGATAGAAGGTTATACCATCGACGGGATAACCCGTGCGTCGCTCGTTGTTCGTCACGAACATGCGTCGGAGGAGCGTACGTGGCGGTACGGTGTCTGTCCACCACATAAAGTGGTAGTTTGGGCTTGAGAAAGGCTAGGCGTGGTCTTGGAAGACTCACGGTCGCCTCGTGGTGGTCAAAGGTGGCGGAGCACGGCGGCGTCACGCCGTGAATAGTAACTCCGAACGGTGAGCGGAGGAGACGCGAGGTAGCGAAAAGCCATAGAACTTCATGGAAAGCTAGGGAAAGGTAAAGGAACATGTGGTGGAGCTGTGGTGGTGAGGTGGTGGTCGGACGGTGGCTAACGGCGGCGGATCGGCCGTTTGAAACCATTTTTGGCCTTGGAGAGTGAGGGAGAGTGTGAGCTCTACGAAGCTCCGTTGGCCATGAAATTTCTTGGAGAGGTTCATGAGGATGAGAGGAACAAGATGGTGGTGGTGAAACACCACGGGTGGCCGTGTACGGCGGCGCACGGTGGTGCAACCGAACGGGTGTTTTGAGAAACCCATATGAAAAAAGTGAGAGTTTGGGAAAAAGAAAGACATGGGGAGGAAGCCCTTGATGAGGTGAGTCCAATGGTGGTGCTTGGTGGCTGATTTGGCCGTGTATGGTGGTCCAAAATGGTGAAAAACCTTAAAAACCCATTTGTTTGGAGGCGAGAGTGGCGGCTAACGGTGGCTCGGATGGAGGTGAAACTTGGAGGGGATGTTCACCGGTGAGAGGGGAAGAAATCTGGGTGGGTGGTGTAGTCCACGCCGCCGGCGAGCGGCGGTTCTGGGCGGAGAAAGAAATCGGCAACAGGGGAGAAAACAGGGCAGGGGCAGCAACTTCCGGCGGCTCTCGGAGACTAACGGCTGGTCCGATGGCTCTGAAAATTGGAGGGGATGAACTTTGGTGAGAGAGGAAGAGAATGGCGGGGACGGTGTACGACACCTCCACCGGACGGCGGAGAAACGGGCGGTCAAAGGGGCGGCGACGGTAATGAGACAAGAAGGAAGAGAACGGTAAGAGAGAGAGAAGGAGAGGCCGGTTTAGTACACCACCGGCGTGGTTGGACTCGCCGGAGGGAGGGGGAGAGGCCGGAGTGGGAGGTGGGGTCCGGCGGCCGGAGGTGGCGCCGGCTGGAGCTCAAACCCGAACGGCAATGGTGGAGAGTTCACGCATCCGTCGGCCAAAGAGAGAGAAAGGGAGAGAAAAAAAGAAAATAAAAAGAAAAAGAGAAAAAGTGAAGAGAAAAAAGGTAGGGCCAGAGTATATCGCTTCAATTCTACATTTCGGGATCCTCAAATAAACCAACAGTGAGTTAAAACACTGATTAAAAACGCTTAAATGTCTTATTTTAAATAAAACACTTTAAATAAAACACTATGATGAATTAAGGTAGAGTATTATTTTTTAAACTAAAATTTATAAAAATAACATTTCTTCATCATTATATAAAAATGATAAAGTACCGTTAATTAAACAAAGTGCATAAAACACTTAAATTTAAATAAGAATTTTCAACGTGAAATTAAACCTCTTAATATCTTAAAACAATTAAAATATTTAATCTAAATAAATATCCACAATTATAATATTTTCAGAACTCATTAAATTATTATAATTGTGCTACTTTAAAAACTAGCTTATTTAATACTTTGAAATTCGATGGATAAGATCCGGAAAAACGCCATCGAGGTACAACGCTTAGGATAGAACTGTTCATGATTTTACAGCTGTCGGTGAAGAACAAATTACGTGATTTACGGAAAAGATAATCTATACGCGTGATTCCAGATGAGGGTAAAGACAAGAGAGATGTGATTGCTGTCGGGAAATAATCCAAAACTGATAATTTTAGCGGGCTGTTACACAACCAATCACTCGACATTTACATACTCTTCTTAAAAAAATATACCATTATTAAATTATTAATAGTGACATAAGCAAAGTTGGGTTAAAATATAATTAAGAAATTTACTCTTATAAATTTAGCTAATTACTTTTTAATAATATCAAATAACAAAATCATCAAATCTATTACTATTATATTAAAATACTTATTTTAACATTTTTATTTATTTTAATTCTAATTATAATTTGAATAAGAAAGATTTAGTATTAGAAAACAACTTATAACACAAGACATTTTATGGATTCAATCGCAGGAAAAATTCAATTATAGGAAAAATTCTACAAATTAAAATCTCAGGTAAAATTCAAATTGTAGGAAAGTCAAAGAAAATTAAATCGTAAGAAAAATATCACAGGAAAATTTCAAATCGGTTGGCGATGCAAGGTTTTGCAAAGAAAATTCACATTCAATCGTAGGAAAAATGATAGAATCGTTTAATTGGGACACTGGGGATTTACCTACTCTCTATTTCAATCGGAGGTTGATGAATAGGTGACGGTGGCCAGCGAAAAAGGGGAGACGATGGCCAATGAATAGGCGAATGTGGCCAGTGGATGGGCTTTCCAAAGGTTGATGTTTTCAGTTTCGAAATTCGGTGTGCTTTGTGATTTGGACCGAAGCCAGTGAAAAAAAGCATTTGGAGTATGCTCTAGGAGACGTGTTTTGTCATTTGGTGTCATTCTCACGTTTCTGAAAATACAAGCGGGAAGAATTTCTTAAGGCAAGAAAATTATTTGGCAAGCAGTTTGGGGTAGCTAGATTTGGATAGTGAAAAAGAGATGGTTAAATTTACTGTACAAATATTGAGTCTGATGTAGATGAATTTTGTGAAAATCAAATAAAGTTTGGCCAAAATATAACTTTTTCTAGGACGCTATTAATGCTCTAATAAGAATTCTAAACACCAGAATAAAAATCTGAAACTTTACAAAAGAGAGAATGTTTTTATAAAAAACTTAATATTAAGATATAAAATTTTTTAAAACAAGCAAATTAAAACTAAAAATAATTAATTTGAAACCTATAGAATTAAAAAACAAAAATTAATATTTGAAAATAAAAATAAAATTATAAAATGATTTAAAACTAGACTAAAGATTTTAGAAAATTATGAAATTTATTTGAAAACATAAAATAAAATATTATTTTGAAAAAATAAAGTTACAAATATTAATAAAAAATAAAAAACCTAAAAATTTAAGTAATTGAAAAAAAAAGGGAAGAGGGGTTTCTGTCCACTGCGGCAAGGTGTCTGACATAGTAACATTACCATTAGCTGGGAGTAGGGGTGTCAAATCATGTTAATGGGTCGTGTTTGTGTCGTGTCAAAGCATGTATATTATACTATATAGGTCGACCCTAACCCGACCCGTTAAACTTACCGTGTTAAAATTTCAAACCCTAACACAACCCGTTAACATAATGGGTTGTGTCGTGTCAACCCGTTTTGACTTATTAGTGAATATTACGAAATAATGTTTCAAACTGTTTATGTAAATGGGTTAAATAGACTCGAAATTAACTCGTTTGACTTGATTAAATTTAGCATAATTTTATATAAATGTTAAAATCACAATATATATATATAATTATAAAACTAACTACGAGTCCAAAATTACAACCCAAACAATAAAAATATCAAAATTAAAATTCTAACAATTTTACTTTTAGGCAGAAATATATAATTGTAACTTTAACTTTTTTAACGTGTCATAACGGGTCAAAACGGGTTGACCCGTTATCAACCCGTTAAGTAATCGTGTCTTAACGGGTCAACCCATTAAGACTAAACTTTAATCCGCTATTATTGTGTCATGTTCGTGTTGAATTAACGGGTTGTGTAACATATTGCCACCCCTAGTTGGAAGATGAAGGGAATGATTTAATTGTAAAAGTTTGCATACTTAAAATAGAAAGTTTAAAAAAATGAAATTGAGTAAGCGAGTTACAAATGAACTAAAATGTAGAGGCTAAAATTATAATTAACCCAAGAAAAAAACAAAATAAAAAGGCATCGTAGATAAGAGAAATAATTTGTACAAGTTCAAAATAGATAAATTTTGTGCAGTTTTTTTTATAAAAGGAGAAATAATATCAACAGTCATAGAGAGCGTTTACTAGAAGCTCATTTTGAAAAAAATGAATAAATATAAGATTCACATGAAAAAATTAATTTTTTAATAATAAATTCTATTATTTTTCAAAAAGAACAAGCAGCACTTGCATAAACCCACTTAAAAATTTGTATAAAATAAAAACTATTTTTCATAAGATGACTCACTTTTTAATAGACAATAAGAACAATCGTTCTACATTTGGATATACATATACACATATCAAAAAAGGGATGTGTTATTTTAAGAGGCACCTCTTGAATGAACACTACAGCAAAAAATAGATTTAGGGACGATTTTGCTTTGGGACGAATTGAAAATCGTCCCAAAAAGTGAGATTTTGGAACGAAGTTCAAATTTCATTCCGAAAAAATGACGGAAAGGGCAGACTGTTCGAATGCGTTCGAACGCTGTTCTTAGGGACGAAATTTTTTGTCCCAAATAAGTTAACCGTTCGACCATTATTGATTAACCATTCGAACGTTTAGTTTTGACCGTTTGAACGTAATATTGGCGTGATAGGTAGAAAAATTTTGGAGGGAAATTGACAAACCGTTCGAATGGTAAATTATAACCGTTCGAATGATGCATATTCACCGTTCAAACGTTATTTGAAGCGGTCGAACGGTTACAAGGGTTTTAATTTTTTAAGTTTTTTGGCAAATTATATTTAGATTAACTAGTAATTATAAGAAATTGGTTAATTAAATAATAGGAATAATCTAAATTAATAATTAGTTTAGAAAATATAAAACAATACTATTTCATACTTAAATACTGAATTTACAAAACACAAAATGTTGTCCATACAAAAAACAGTAAATAAATAAATAAAATATATCATAAAGTAATTAAGACCCCAAGTCTTTGAACACTTCCTCGACTGCAACTATACGTTCCTCTATTTGTGTCAGTCGAGTACTGATGGTGACTTGAGTCACAGACATGGCAGCAAACTCTGTACGAAGCTCAGACACAGCAGAATGGATCTCCATACGCACTGCATCGATCACTGCTGATGTCTGCTCGCTGATCGCTGCACGCACTATCTCAGCCATCTCCTTACGAGTAACACTGTGGACTGATGCCTCGACCCGTGTAGATGTCTCAGCAGCTGCAGCTGAGACTCCATGATCTCCTGACTGTGCATCTCTGTGAGGATCAACCGGTTCTGGAACATGTGCACGAAAACGCAGTCTCGAGTGTCCCGTGCTTTGTGAGAGGGTGGTGCTGTTTATCGGTCCCATCGGTTCCCGTTTACGCTCGGCAACATCAGGCACAACACCAGCACATAGTAGATATTGGGTGATCAGGACTCCGAATGGTAGTATATCCATCGAAATGTACCGAGACTCTGATTGAATCCTATCGAATATATACCCCACTAAGTCGATAGGAATGCCACGAGCGACCCGTATCATAAATTTTGTCCGATCAATGCCAACTTCTATCTTGTGCTGCCGAGGGTCAATGTTATTGGCAATTATCAAATTTAATATCTTAAAGAAAGAAGATAAATCTGCCTGTTTGATGCTCTTCGTCTTGTCATACGGTGGAGCATCTGGACCGACAACCAAATCCCTCACCTCATGATCAGCAAGGGTATCGACTTCATCAGTATAAACCGATGCCTCCTCCTCAGCTGTCTCCACCTCAACTGAAGGATCAGACTCTCTAGGCACCACATTCAGATATGCATCTGGCAGCCTAGGAATACCGAGATGCTCAGCAAGTCCATCCCGTGAAAATACAACGGGTACTCCTCGGACAGTGATCCTGTAGGCCCCAGAATCATTTGCGCTGGCACTGCCGAGTTCTTTATAGAACTCAGCAACAATGTCAATGTAGGAGACTGGCTCCCATGCTTCCTCCCGCTCATCCAATATGGGTCCCCAACCACGATCACTGAATACTGAGGGCAATGAATGACCCTCCCAGAGAAGACTCTGAAAATCAGAAATCTTCACCAGTCGCTCCAGTGAAACTGTCCTCTCCCGAACTGGACCACTACTACTCTCTCCAAGATTGTGTCGCTTACGTCCCGACCTAGAAGTAGACATTATAATCAACCTGAAATTTATAATTACAAATTAGATATATAACATTAACAAAAAAAAAATATAATAAAGAACTATTTACAGTAGTTTGAAACGAATAGCAATTTAATAACATTTGATATTATGAACAACATCATTTTTAATAAAATATATCTCTCTATATCAATATTAATTAGATAAATATTAATAGAAATATAATATTAAAAAAAGAGTTGTGCTAATGGATTTATAATATTGATGTATTGGAACAATAATATTAATGTAATTATTTTATAATTTAACGTTCGAACGCTTAAAAGGTACGGTCGAACGGTCAGTCTAACTTACCGTTCGACCGTATGAAAAACCGTTCAAACGATTAGCGTAACGGTCGAACGGTAACAGACCGAACGTTCGACCGTTACGTTCCAATGTTCGACCGGTTAACGAATAACGTTTGAACGCTCTTCATAGAGTTCGAACGATATTCAAGACGATTGGGATTCCAGGCCGAGTCGACTCGGCCATTGAAATCCATGGAATCCTTTGATTCCATGGATTTTACACCAAAATAAATGCAATAGAAACCTAAATAAACGTTCATAACATGGATTTATGCAAATCTACCGATTATTTTGATGTATAAATCGGTTTATCCTAACTTAAACAAATAATCTATCAAAAACCTAAATCTAAACGGTAAAATGCTTTAAAAAAGAGAAATACCGGTAGTTAGAGGAAGAGGCTTTGAGTGGGCACTGTTGATGGCGGCGAAGATGGCGTTGAACGGCAGAAATGGACGGTTAACGGCTTAGAACGGAGGAGATGCACACGTAAAGCTTCCGTGAAAATGACGCGCGCGGCACTTTTTATATGCATTACCATTCGAACGGTAAGTTAATACCATTCGAACGTATTAACTGAAAAATGTTTACATCCCTAATTAATTCAATTAAATATAATAAATGTTATTTAAAATGCAATATTCGGTATTACAATATTAAATATTATAATTAATTCAATTATAATATATTTTAATATTAAATATATTAAATGCAATATATTTAATGCACTTATATATTATTAAATACTATATATTATATTTATCATTTTTTATATATATAGTATATATAAAATTATATTTAATTAAAATATATTATACTATTGAATATTATATAGTATATAGTATGAGTTATATTATATAGTATAATATAATATAGACTACTATATACATGACACTATGTTCATAGTGTTATATAACATATATATGTGATATTAACTAATACATATATATATTTAATAGTATATGTATTACATGACTTGTTGTCTATATTTTTCATATTCTATTGCAGTTATAGACTAATTAGATGACACTCTCTATTCTAGCACTATAAATTACACTATATATGCTCAATTTTAGCTTTTGTATCATTATAATACACTCTAATTGCTAGTAGTATAGATGACACTATATATAATAGTAGATATCCTATTATTATATTATATTAATCTAATATTTATACACTATATATGCATGTGATACATATAACCCTATGCTATGATACCATATATATGTTATATATAGGTTAATATATGTACTTGACATAATACTAGATGTAATATATATGATATTTTATACTATATATATATGTTACTAAACTATATAATATATGTTTGATTATATATTATATAGTTATATTACTATATCTCTAAACTATAGTATATTTAAGTTTATTATATTTAAAGGTATAGTGCAAAAAAAATACAATGAGCAACATTTTAATTTAACGTTCGAACGGTTTAAAATAACCGTTCAAACGTATAAGAAAACGTTCGAAGTAAATTTTCACGTTCGAACGTTAAATTAGCGGGGGAAAATTTTCCCGCTAATCTATTTGACGTTCGAACGTTCATTAAATAACCGTTCGAACGTCAATGTTCTACATTTACACGACAGAACCTCATAATCTCGTGCTCGTTCCAGTCGACTTCCAGTCGCTCCCACGCTCATTTTCTTCCAACCAACGCCATTATTCCTCAATCCAGCCCTCAAATATTACTAACTTCTATCAATCTCTTATATTTTCGGATTAAGAGGTTGTTCTTACCGTTTGGTGAAGAGTATTTAAGTTTTGGGCATTGGGTACGGGTGGATTTTCTGGTTTATCTCTCCAAATCAGGTATTCTCCTTAAATATATTCTCATTTTAGTTTTTATATAATTGTTTTCGTTTGCTATAATGAGTTCGTCATATAGTTTGTTGTCTTTTGATGTAATTTGGACTATAAATGTTGAGGTTTTCGGAGGTTGAAGACGACTGTAATCTGGAATTAAACCGTTCGAACGGTATTCATGTGTCGTTCGAACGTATGTCCTTAGATCGAACGGTGACTAACACCGTTTGAACATTATGTTGGTCAGTGTTAAAATAATTAATCTTTTCATGCAGGAATTGAATTAAAAATTAATTATTTATAATATACATTTAATAATACTTAAATACTTAAAAGTTAAAAGTAATCAAATGAGAATGAATTAAATTACAAATCATCTAAGATTTAATAATACTTAAATATTTAATAGTTGAATTATTCAACTATAGGTTAATACAAATAGTTTTGTTTTAATAACACAAAAATACTTAATCTTTGAATTAATAAAATGAATTTTAAATAAAATACAAATAATCTAGATTTAATAATACTTAAATACTTAAAAGTTAAAAGTAATCAAATGAATTTGAATTAAAATATAAATTCTGAATTATAATTAATAAAATGAATGTTAATTAAAATACAAATAGTTATAATTATTAACTAGAATGTTAATTAAAATACAAATAGTTAGAATTAATAAAATATTTTAAAAGATATAAAACAACTATCTAATTATTTAATAATATAAATACTTAATTAGCATATCTTGCATTGTTTGTTTGATACATGTTAAATATTGGCATATCTTATATTGCTTGTTCATCAAAATTAGTTTTAGACCCGTTCGAAAGTTATCAATCCGCCTGAATTGAAAGATTGATAACTCTTGAATTGTCCAGAGTGAACAGTTTGGAATTGTAAGATCATTCTCGCAAACTATCGATCTATATCTGTTATACGTCCAGCATTAAGATTTTGTCAGATTTATCCATTGTTCTCCGGATATGCAGTTTCGGTGAAATTGTATCGACGATTAACACGTCAGTGCACACAACCAGACGAGCATATTTGGAGAACTATGGGGAGATGCTGCCGAAATTTTGTTGGACGTGACAGATTATAGAGATTAGGTTTGCGACTATGATCTTACAATTCTGAATGGGATAAGACCAATTATCCGGTGAAAGGTGGCATACTCATTGATTTTTACATGATTGTGGTTAATACATGTTTGTTTGTTGATGCATATGTGATTGTTTGTAATGAAGATAGTCGACATGGATAAGACTTGGATGCGAGTTAGCGATCGTTTGGGTCAGAATTACAGCGTATATGCTGAAGGTGTTAAGAAATTTTTAGAGTTCGCATTGGGATCATCTGAGAGTGATGGGCGTGTTAGATGCCCATGTAAAGAATGCAGGAATTTGCGTTCTCATAATATAGACTTGGTGAGAGAACATCTGTTTATCAAAGGTATTGACAAGGGTTATACTGATTGGGTTTTACACGGTGAACCATATCCAACTCAATTCGAGGTTCCACCTGAAGAAGAAGAGAACGATGAAGACATAGAACTAGATGTTGGAGACGAATATGATGAGGATATGGAGGAAATGTTAGGTGACATCGGTGCGGGAATGTTTATGAATGAAGGTGACACAGACACATCAACTTCAAATGATGGAGGTCATAACACTTTTGCACGATTGTGGAATGATTCACAACGTGAGTTATATCCAGGATGCAGAGACACAGTAAGTTGTCATTTACTGTAAGACTACTTCACATAAAATCAATGTGCCGATTATCAGTTAAGGCTGTCAATATGTTACTGGAACTGTTTATGGAGGCACTGCCATCAGATAATACTTTACCTCGTAACTTCTATGAAGCAAAAAAACTGCAACGAGGCCTTGGATTTGATTACAACGTAATACATGCATGTAAGAATGACTGCATATTATATTGGCAAGAGAATGAGCAGTTGAACGAGTGTCCCATATGCCACGAATTAAGATGGACATCGGACAAACAAAATGTGCTGCAAAAGGTTGTACGCTACTTTCTATTGATACCTAGATTACAACGATTATATATGTCACGTGCAACGGCTGTAGACATGACATGGCACTCATCAGTTAGAGTTCCGAACAATGATATTTTGTCGCATCCTGCTGACTCCCAAGTGTGGAAGGAATTTGATCAAGAACACCCATGGTTTGCTGAAGAACCTTGTAATGTGCGACTTGGGTTGGCAACAGATGGATTTAATCCGTTTGGGAACATGAGTACTAGTCATAGTACTTGGCCAGTTGTACTTATGCCGTATAATCTACCACCGTGGAAGTGTATGAAAGATCCATATTTCATGATGAGTTTGCTAATTCCAGGTCCGAGATCACCAGGAAATGATATAGACATACACTTACAGCCATTGATTGTAGAATTGTAAATTTGTGGGAGAATGGGGTTGTCACATTTGATTCATCAACAGGGAAGTCGTTCAAGATGCATGCTGCCATGTTATGGACAATAAATGATTTTTCAGCTTATGGGAACTTGTCAGGTTGGAGTACTAAGGGAAAAATGGCATGTCCAACTTGTAACAAACATACTAAATCTGAATGGCTCACTTATGGGAGGAAATTATGTTTCATGGGTCATTGTCGATTTTTACCTATTGACCATAGATGGCGGGAAAATTCACAAATGTTTGATGGTACTCTTGAACGGGGCCAACCTCCACCATACTTGTCTGGTGAAGATGTACTTGCACAATTTGTAGATGTTGGTTATAATGAATTTGGTAAAAAATAACGAAAGAGAAAACGAGCTACATCTGAGTTGAATTGGACTAAGAAGAGTATATTTTTCGATCTCCCATACTGGTCAAAGTTAAAGTTACGGCATAGTCTTGATGTTATGCATATTGAGAAAAATATATGCGAATCTATATTGGGAACATTGATGTCAATTGAAGGAAAAACGAAGGATACATTAAACTCAAGAAAGGATTTGAAGCGGTTGGGAATAAGACTGGAAATGCAATTGCAAGAAAATGGTTCGTCCGTTTACATGCCGATTGGATGGTATACATTGTCAAGGAATGAAAGGGCTACATTTTGTGAGTGGGTAATGAAAATTAAATTACCGGACGGTTATGCATCGAATTTGACAAGGTGTGTGCGAAGAAATGACTGGAAAATAACTGGATTAAAAAGTCATGATTGTCATGTCCTTTTACAGCATATCTTGCCTATTGGTATCCGTGGGTACTTGACAAGAGACGTGCGCGTGGCTTTGACTGAGTTGGGTTTATTTTTCAAGGATTTATGTGCTAGGACATTAAATTAGAAGCTTTGGATCGAATGGAACGGGAAATTGCCATAATCTTGTGTAAGCTAGAAAGTATTTACCCACTGTCATTCTTCGACGTAATGGTTCACCTAGTCGTCCATTTGCCACGTGAAGCTAGACTTGCAGGACCAGTTCAGTATAGATGGATGTATCCCATTGAACGATTCCTTGGGAAGTTGAAACGTACAGTTGGTAACAAGGCTCGCCCAGAAGGATCAATTGCAGAAGCATATATTGATGATGAGTGGCATACCTTCTGTTCCAAGTATTTCCATGGAGTTGACACTAGGTTTGATCGGCCGGAAAGAAACTTTGACGTTGACCGAGCAAGACAACGAAATGGGTTTTATGTGTTTTCCCAACAACTACGTCCACTTGGTGCAATGCGTGGTTATGACTTATGTGGCAGAGAGTTTGAGAAAGCTCAGTGGTACGTGCTGAACAATTGCCCTGGGATAGAGAACCACTTGAAGTAAGTTATAATGTTTTCTTAATCTAATAATAGCACATTTACTTTCATGTTAAATTACAGATATAAAAGTATTGTTGTAATTATCAATTTCAGTGATCATATTAACATGCTCAAGGAACTAGGAGTAAATGATATAAATCAGAAACATGAAGAGGAGTTTCCGAGATGGTTTGAACAACGGGTAATGACATTACATATGCTTTACTCATCCAATAGTTCATTAAATATTAATTCTTTCTTTTTGATATAATAGAAGTTTTACTCAATATGTAGGTTGTACAAATGCATGTAAATAATCCAAACGATATATCGGATGAACTGTATGCATTAGCGTGTGGCCCATCGAGGCGCACTACAAGATATTCTGCATGTATTTCTCGGGGAAGTATGAATCACACAGTGGATAGGGATTGTTATAGGAAAACACAAAATAGTGGTGTCCTAGTCGAGGGAAGTCATGATGGAGAAAATATTGATTTCTATGGAGTTATTGTTGATATAATTGGAATGAAATATTTGGGAGAACTTGTAGTGTATCTATTTAAGTGTGATTGGTGGGATTTAAGCAATCCTCGAACTGGAGTCCGTGATGAAGAATATTTTTTGAGTATTAATACATCAAAAAAATGGTATGAAGATGATCCTTTTATTTTAACTTCTCAAGCATCTCAAGTATTCTACTTGGATGACCCGAAGTTAGGAAATCAATGGCGAGTAGTACAAAAGTATTCTCCAAGAAATATATATGATGTTATCCCTCAGGCGGAAGGGCGAGATGAAGAAGCAGATGATCCTTCTGCTCAAGAAGCATACCAAGAGAGTCAGCCCGTCTTTAATTTGTTTGTGTATTTGAGCCAGTATGAGATGATTCCATTAAATAGAGAAGATATTGAGGCTGAAATTGTTGATGCGACAATTGAGCAAAATGTTGATTCCACTGAAGTATCTACAGATGATGAGTCTGAATTGTCAAATGATACTGATACAGATAGTTATTGACAAATTATGTTTGCACATATAGTTTTCTGAAATTATGCCTCCGAAGAGAAAGGAAGTTCGCATCCCATCTCCACCTGTTCCTAGCTCTCCTTCAGACTCACCATTAGAGATTGACTCTACAGAACAAGGTAAAATTCTAAAACTCATAAAATTTATTAATTAAAGTTATAATAGAAAATTGATTATAATGTTATATATCATTATGACTTCACAGTACAATCTCGTCAAGGTCGAGGCACTACTAGAGGCGTGACGTTAGAAAAATATCGTAAGGTGGGTAAGATCAAAGTTAACATTCTTGATGAACATACCGGAGGCGAAGGACAACCAGCAGCTTGGCTTGCATCGCATGTGGGTGCTCTTACACGAACTTATGCACCTTTGGCAACAAGTTCATGGAAGAAAGTCCCCCAAGATGTTAAGGACCTTATCATGAAACGTTATTTGGTAATGTTTAAAACACGAAATTTAATTGGTAAATTTTTTTATTTTACTTTAAATTTAGAATATTATAAATGATAATATCTTTGTCTAAATTTTTTTCTGTAAGGATGATTTCGAATTAAATTTTGGTCGGAGAGAGGAGCGTAAAACTGTGGAAGAGTTTATGAGTAATGCATTCCGCAAGTATAAGGTGATGTGTCATGAGCATTATAATAAGTTTGAGAACAGTGAAGAAGCACGCCAACATCCTTTTCAAGATGTGCAACCTTCTGATTGGGAAAAACTTTGTGACATGTTTGAGGATCCATCATATAAGGTATAATTAATTTAATTATTTTAGTCGTCCTATTTTTAATTTCACTTTCTAATATTTTCAATTCTTATGTAGGAGCGAAGTTCTATAAACAAAACAAATAGATCAAAATTGAAGATTACTCATCATGCAGGCTCAAGATCTTTCCACTGCCTCTCTAAGAAATTGGTATTGCTATTCTTTTATTTGTATGTAGTTAACTGAATATATGAATCATAATGACTTTATATCTTAACAAATCTTTATTATAGCAAGATTCAGATGCCAATTATGATCTGACAAAATTATATGCTGCATTACATACTAATCGTAATGGAGAGTGAAGTCATCCTGATGCCCGTGAAAATTATGTAAGTATTATAATTTGTTTTAAATAAATATATTCGAATATTTATGATGATATTAACGCTTTATCTTATGTGTAGGATAAAATGGTTGCCCTGCGTGCTGAATCTGCGTCAGATCAAAATTCCTCAAATAATGATGTTGAGATTTTTCCACAAGTTCTGGGTGAACGTTCAGGATATTTGAGGGGTTTGGGTCGCTGCGTAAAACCTTCTCCCTCTTCCTCTTCTTCCGGGTTTGCCTCTATAGCGCAAGAGAATGCGAATCGCAAAATTGAAGAATTGGTTGCAAAACAACAAGAGTTAGAGGCTCAATTGGCGAGACAAGGAGACATGAAGATGTGCCTCAAACAACATGAAGAAGAACAAGCAGAGTTCAGGAGAGATATGCAACTCTAAATGCAACAGCTTATGCAACAATACAGGCCTCCAACCATGATGGTTTTTTACGTCTAGCTTATGACATTATCTAATTATGTATAAACAATGCTAGTCTCATGGTTACTTATTTGTTCGAAGTTATTATAAAACTTTTGTGAGTAATTAAACAGTTCCTAATTTATGTTTTTCAAATATTATGGATGTCTATTTAGTTTTTTTTATAATTATGGGTTTTAATAAAAATAATAGCCGTTCGAACTACCGTGTCACGTTCGAACATTAATGGGTAGGCCGTTCAAACGATAATGTACCGTTCGAACATTAATGACCAAACCGTTCGAACGCTACCAGATGCTCAAAAAACCGTTCAAACGTAGGTCATTACCATAGTGTTCGAACATTGATCAGCACCGTTCGATCTCTTCTACCATTCGATCTGTTCCTTTAACGTTCGAACGTAATTCTATTGATCGTTTGAACGTATCTTGATAACCGTTCAAAAGATAAATTAACGTTCGAACGGTAACTGAGAAGCATTCGAACGCCATTCTGGAACGAATTTTAACCGTGACAAAAAATGTCATCGTTCGAATGGTATCGAACGGTCAATTTTAAAATCGTTCCAAAAGATATATTTTGGGAGGAAATTATGATTTTCGTCCCAAGATATCTTCTGGGACAGTGATGTTGGGACGACCTTGGGATGAAATTTTTTCGTCTCAAAAAATCTTTCGGAACGAAATCTATATATTTTGGGATGAAAATTTTCGTCCCAAAAAAATTTTTTTGTTGTAGTGATGGTTGTGTTAGTTCGGTGCCAATGAACATGTGGGTCGGCGTTTGATAATAATAATAATAATGCAAGAAAACAATATCTGTGATTTTGAGTTTTAATTGTGAGTAAGTCAAGATTTAGTTGTGGTCTTTATCATTTCTTTTCCAAAATAATTTGGCATCAGAACCAATTGAAACGATGTTCAACAATCTATTTCAACCACAAAATCCAAATCTTACAAATAACAATTATTACATTTGGAGCATTCAAATTAAAGGTCTATTCAAGTAACAAGAATTGTGGGGTATTATTGAAAAATGAAACCACCCTGAATAATGAAGCCAATTACAACAACAATCAGAAAAATGAACTAAAAGAAGTAATAAAGAAAGATAAGAAATTATGGGGAGAAACTCAATGATTTTGTGTAATTAAGAGATTATGCATTCCATAAACATATTAGGGTGGCCATAATAGAATTGAAAGATGTCAAGTCACTCTCAATTGGTAACTTTAACTTTGTGAGAAAAGATCGCAAAAGAAGATTGAAGTTAATTTTAGTGAACCAATGCTGGAATCAAAGGCAGACTTGAAGATTGAAAATGGAAAAACCCAGAAAGTGTGATAAAAGGATTGAGGAAATACTAACAACGACCATAGGCTTAGCAATAATGAAGGCCAAAGTAGAGAACATGAAAATCTTACCGGTGATGGAAATTCTTCTGTATTTAATGAGGAAGAAACACTAGCAAACATGGAGGTTTCAGATTTAGCATTCAATGTTATAATTGCCAAAAATATAGACGTTATAGTAATGAATGTTGGAATAAAAGGGTTGGAAATCGAAACAATTACACTAAGAGAACAAGTCGAGGAGAGGAGGAAACTCTACTACTTTCATGTGAAGAAGATGACAAGGACCCACAATACATATGGTTTTTAGACTCTAGTTCGACAAACCACATGTGTGGTAGAAAAGTGTTGTTTCTTGCATTGAGTAATCAAGAGCAAGGAGACTAAATTTCGTGATTCTTAATTTGGCGATTCTTGTAAAGTTTCAGTAAAAGGAAAGGGGAAAATTATATACAGTGCAACTTAAGAATGATGAGCACAAGCATATTTCTAAGAGAAGTGCTATAGCCGCAAAGAGATCCCACAAAAGTAAATTCACAAAATGACATGGCTTCATATGATATACCTTAGATCTATTTTATAATAAAAATAGTTTTACAATCTAACATACCATATCAAGCCACGCCAGTTTGTGAGTTTACTTTTGTGAAATTTTTTTGTGGCTAAAGCATTTCTCTATTTCTATTGTGTACTGTGTGCTAGAATTAGAAAGAAACATAAGAATGGGCAATTGTTGGAGAAAGGCTAGGCCATTCTTATGGAGGATTTGATACTCACATTAAAAGATCAACATGCGAAGGTCATTACTGATGTACAAATTTCAAATAATCGGATGTTTGCTCTGAACATAAAAGCAGTAACTGTAATGTGTTTTCACGCAAAAGTGAAAGATCAGTCTTGGTTGTGGCATTTGCGATATGGACACTTGAGTTTTAATGGCTTAAAGCTTCTGTCTACCAAGGTATGGTGAAAGGATTGCCAAGTATTGACCATTTAAATGTCATATCCGAAGGATGTACCCTTGAAAGACTTTGAAAAATAGAGAGAAAGAGAGAGAACACAAAAATATTGTTTGAAGAAAATTTGATGTTGATAAGGAGCCTTGAACTAGCACCAGTGGGAGTCCATGGATTATTACTGTATCTTGATTGGTGGGAATTATAGCTTTGCATAGTTTTCTGATTGAAATGCTTTGGCAATGTGGAGGTTCTAGCAGCTCAAGTATTTGATAAAAAATCTTTTGGACAAAGTGATGAATAAAATAGTAAAGTAATCAGGAGAAAATCCTGTTTTTACCATTAATGACTGCTTGAGCCAATGAACACTGCTCCTGTGGTGGGGGCGATTTTCTTGTAGAAAACTTTGAGCAGGCAGATCCAGATATCTTCACAGGTAGTATGGAAGTAGGCACTTCTTCTTTGTCTATACTTGTTTCAGAAATAAGAGGCTTACTCAGCAAAGAATCATGCTCAGATGCTTATGGGCTCTCTTGTGCAGTGGAAAAAAAGCTGCTTATTCCTGTCATGCTAGTTTTCCTTAAAAAATTAAGGGAGGGTGGGGCCACAGTTGTAAACCTGCTAATTGACTGCCTGCACGTATTCAACCAAGTGAGATGAAGAATTCACGGTTTACTCTTTTCAATTTATTTATGTATTCATTGTTTATTTTGCTTAGGCAAAACATCATTAACATTAAATAAAATTAGGGTTTCGGATTGGAACCCCAAATTGAAATTAACATTAAAATTAGGCATGTATATATATAACCGGTGCAGGGCGGCGGAAAAACGGACCGGGGGGAGTCCGTTTCCGTCCACCGCCTCCGCTGGGGGTGGCCATGCGGGCCGGGGGGCCCCCGCCCCGACCCTAACGGAGCGGACGACCCGCCCCGCCCTATGCGGGGGCGGGGCGAACGGGGCGGGGCAGCGGGTTCCGGGGCCCCGCTGCCCACCCCTAACTAAATCTTAGAAGTGGCGCCTATGTTATTATGCATTGCATCGATCAGTCAACTAATCATATTCGACCATTTATGCAGAAGGGTCTCTAGTTAGAAATCAATAGTCATATTTACAGGAGGAACCCAAAAGGATATGAAAAATTCTAAACATAAGCCCCTACACCACACACCATCTATTTTTTTAATTTTTTTCTTTTATCAAATGTTTGGTATATAAATAATAAATTGAAAAATTGAAATAGTTTAAAAAGAAAAAATCTAAAAAAACATTAAAAAAATTTTAAAAAAATAAAAAATGTGAGGTGTGTGGTGTATGAGGCTTATGAGTAGCAATGCTCGAAGGATATTAGAAAAACACCAAGATTATTAACCTGTCCAACTCTCGAAAGTGTGCATGCTGGAGGTGATGTCTGTCCAGAATTTGCACCTTTGACAAGCAGGCAAATACTTACGTACCAAAAGAAGAAGAAAATTTGCATGCCGAATTTGCAGAGATCACAACAATGGAAGTGCATGAATGACGCTTTCCAGTGTATCCCAAGTCCAAAATGAAATCTAACCAAATGTGAAGACCGATGATGAGAGAAAGATCACAGGATAGAGCATCGTGTATGGAAGTCATTTTAAGTGGTGGAAAAAAATCATGGAACATAGTGCTATTGATTTCTTCATATTGTAGAAATACCAATCAATACTTCGAATTTACATGACAAGTTTTATCAATCCAATAATATACATGATGTAGCGACTATAAGAGAAAGCCCCAAGGAGCCAGAGAGATCGCCATGTCCACTTTTTACAGATTGATCTCTATATATAGTGCAAAACTTCAAAAAGCAACTATATTCTAGCTCCACAATTATATCTAAGATCTTGCACAAAAGGCCACGATCTATGTTCTCAGACAAAAGTTCTCGGAATCAGCGACCTCCCGATAGAACTGACTCGCCAACAAAAGAGGAACGAAAAGCTACATTGTCCACAGAAGCCTGATATGCCAAGTAAAAATCATCGAAAGCTTCGCAATGTGCAAATGCTAAGCTGTTGGCACAAAACTATGGAGGAGGAGGAACATCGCCCTCCAAGTACTGCACAATTTGGCGCATGCTAGGCCTAGCTGCCGGTGCCGAATGAGAGCACAACAGCCCAAGTTTCAATACCAGCTTTACTTCCTCTACCACACTCTTCCCCCAAATTTGGATCCCTTGCCTCAAGAACATCGCCTCGTTTCCAATGAGAAAATACCCCATTAACCAAAAGAATATCCTCCGTTGGCCTACTTTGTTCTATTGGTCTTCTTCCACAAGCAACCTCAAGCAAAAAGGCCCCAAAAGCAAACACATCCGTGCTTGTTGTGGCCTTGCCGCCTCTAAAATTTTCCGGTGCAAGATACCCAATAGTTCCTGCCAGATGCGTAGTCTGAGGATCTGTTCCATGGTCATATATTCTTGCAAGACCGAAGTCTCCTGATCTACCATTCAGCTCACCATCGAGCAAGACATTATTGGCCTTAACATCTCTGTGAACAACTACTTGTTCCCAATGTTCGTGTAGATAAAATAGCCCCGTTGCTACACCTTTTACCAGTACTCGAAATCTCTGGCTCCAGCCAAGGGTGACTTTTGGTTGGCCAAATAGGTACTTGTCTAGTCTTCCATTGCGCATGTATTCGTACAAAAAAAACTGTAAGTAATTAGAAAATTGATGGAGGCAGAGAGCTAATCGATGGAGGAAGAAAGTTCTTGTTTTCCTTCTCATTTACTTGCTTTACAGAAGGCAGTTTATATACAGAAAAAAAAATAACTAACTAACTTTTACATCAAGGTTTGTTACGATTGCTAGCTGGAGAATATTTACAGAGGAATATACTAGAAGAGAGCTGGAGGCAGTTATGAGCAACGACTTGTAGTCATTCTGATGAAGCTTGTGCAATATGACCTGTAGCTTGACTAGTGTTGTCTAACACCCCCTCGCAAGATGGAGTATAGAGATTAACTATACCCATCTTGAATAAGTGTGATTGCAGGAGGTAAGAAGGAAGTGACTTAGTAAAAATGTTTGCTAGCTGATTTTGGGAAGAGACATGAGCTGTAGTGATGGAGCCTTCTTGGATTTGATCCCGAATTAAGTGGCAATCGAGTTCAATGTGCTTCGTTCGCTCATGGAACACTGGGTTTGCAGCAATGTGCAATGCGGCTTGATTGTCACAATAGAGTAATGCAGCTTTTGGATGATGGATACCAAGATCAGTGAGCAAATAACGAAGCCAAGTTAATTCACAACATGTGGCAGCCATGGACCGATATTCTGCTTCAGCTGATGAACGGGATACAACTTGTTGTTTCTTGGATTTCCAAGAAATGAGAGAGTTTCCTAAGAGGATGCAATACCCTGTAGTTGAGCGACGAGAGTCTGGGCAAGATGCCCAATCAGAATCACAATAGGCCTTGAGCTGTAATTGAGAAGCAGATGAGAGAAGTATGCCTTGACCAGGGGCTGCTTTAATGTACCTCAAGGTTTTGTAAGCTGCTGCCAAGTGAGAGGAAGTGGGCTTGTCCATAAATTGACTGAGAAGTTGGACAGCAAAACAAAGATCTGGTCTAGTTATAGTCAAGTAAAGAAGTCTGCCAATGAGCCTTCTATATACACTTGGATCAAAGAGCAAAGTGCCTTCATCTTTACTAAGTTTGAAGTTTTGATCCAATGGGAGTTTGAGAGGTTTGCAACCAAGCATACCAGAATCAGCTAGTACATCCAAAGCATATTTTCTTTGACAAATGTGTAATCCTTTGGTAGATGTGGCAATTTCTAAGCCCAAAAAATATCTCAAACAGCCAAGGTCTTTTATTTTGAATTGATTGTTCAAGAAAATCCGAAGGGAATCAATGCATGTCCGAGAGTCACTAGCAACAATTATATCATCCACGTATACCAATAAGGCAGTGAAAGAATCCCCATCTTGTTTAGTAAATAAACTATAGTCAGCTTTGGATTGAATGAAGCCAAAAGCAATGAGGGATGAAGAAAATTTTGAGTACCACTGCCTAGAAGCCTGTTTAAGTCCATAAAGGCTTTTGAGTAATTTGCACACTTGGTGAGGTTTTCCTTTGTCATAGCCAGGAGGCTTTTTCATGTAAATTTCCTCCTTTAAATCTCCATTAAGGAAGGCATTGTTTACATCAAATTGATGTAAATGCCAACCTTTAACAGCAGCCACATTGAGCAAGCATCTCACAGTTACAAGTTTTGCAACTGGTGAGAATGTTTCGGTATAATCAACACCTTCTAGTTGTGTATAGCCTTTAGCTACGAGTCTAGCCTTTAACCTTTCCAAGGTACCATCAGACTTAAGTTTGACTTTATAAACAAATTTACAAGCAATTGCATCTTTACCTGCAGGAAGGTCAGTGACTGTCCAGGTGTTGTTTTGTTCCAAGGCAGCAATTTCAGCTTCCATTGCTTTGCACCAACCAGGATGTTCTAATGCTTGCTTATAAGAAGTAGGTTCAGAGTGTATGGAAAGTGAAGAAGAGAATGCTTTATAGAGTGGAGAAAATTTATGATAAGATAGGTAATTAGTCAAGGGAAAAACCTTACCAGAATGAGCTGTTAGATCCTTGGACAGCGATTGGTTAGTGCTTGTAAGTTGGGCCTGTTGACAGTGAAAATCTTTTAGATATTGTGGGGCTGTCCTAATTCTAGTGGATCTTCGAAGAGGAACAGGTGAGGGCTGGTTGGGAGTAGTGGCATGTGAAAGGTCAGTGGAAATTGGGGAAGGTGATGGGTAGAGGGTGGCGGGTTGAGGTGCAGGGCTGGGATTGGAAATGATTGGAGTAGGGTGGGAATCAAACTGGATGGGTGAAGGAGGGTGAGAATCAAATGCTGATGGATTTAATGAAATGGAAGAATGATTTTGAGCATGAGTTTGAAAAGGAAAAAAGTTCTCATGAAACACTAAATCTCTTGAAATAAAAATTGTGTTTCTTTGAAGATCTAAAAGTTTGTAGCCCTTGGTTCCAAAAGGGTAACCAAGAAAGACACATTTTCGGCCTCTAGGATCAAATTTTTGTCTACCATTAGAAAGGGTGGCAGCAAAGCACAATGAACCAAAAACTTTCATATGAGCATAGGTTGGTTTTTGGTTAAAAAGAAGTTCATATGGAGTTTTATTGTCCAGAATTGGTGTAGGAAGTCTGTTAATTATATAGGTTGCTGTCAAAACACATTCATTCCAGTATTGTAAGGGTAAACCAGCTTGAAATCTAAGTGCTCGAGCTACATTAAGTATATGTTGATGTTTCCTCTCAACAACACCATTTTGTTGAGGGGTTTCAACACAACTTTTGTGATGAATTATTCCTTTTTGATTAAAGAAATCCCTCATTTGAAATTCAGCTCCATTATCACTTCTCAAAATTTTAATTTTGACTTCAAATTGTGTGTCAACTAAATTATAAAATGATTCAATACATTTTCTGGTTTCAGCTTTGTTAGCAAGAAGATACAACCAAGTAGTTTTTGAAAAGTCATCTACGATGGTTAGAAAATATTTAGAACCATCATGAGCAATGATGGGACAAGGTCCCCAAAGATCACAATGTATAATTTCAAAGATTCTAGTAGAGACATGAGAACTTTCTGGAAAAGGGAGGTGATGGAATTTGGCCAATGGACAAATGGTGCAAGGCTTTTCATTAATATTTGAGATGTGTTTCTTGACAATGGGATCAGATATGAGTTTCATTCTAGAGAAAGATAAATGACCAAGATGTGAATGCCATAGGTCAGAGCTAGATACATCACTAGTGGTAGTATGAAAAGGTGAAATTGCTTTGTGTGAGTGTTGTGATAGAAAATTGGTCAATGCTGGAGGAGGGATATTTGTGCAGAGCAGATGGTAGAGGCCATTTCTTAGTTCACCCTTCCCAATCGTTGTCCAAGTAGCTAGGTCCTGAACAAAACAGCAAGTGGAAAAAAAAAGCAAGCAGCAAGTGAGAGATGTGGTTAACTTTGTGGCAGAAATTAAATTGAAAGAAAATGAAGGGACACAAAGAACATCTTTCAAAATAATAGTATTGGTTAAGTTAATGGTACCAATATGAGTGACAGGAGCTGAACTTCCATTTGGAAGTGTGACTGAGTATGAAATAGATGAAGTTATGGTAGTGAAAAAAGAAGTGCTGCAGACCATGTGGTCTGTAGCACCTGTGTCAAGAATCCAAGGTGAATTAACTGTGTGTGTGTTGAGACAAAAGGATGTACCAGACATCTTAGAAGAAGAAGTGGAAGGCTGCATGCTTGAGTGGGAAGCAGAAGCTGCAATGGAGATTTCCTTTGGTTGGAGCAGAGTCAAAAGTTGCTGGTATTGCAGCTTAGTTAAACTCACCTTTTCGTAACTAATACTTTCTGAGGCAAAAGAGAGTGTAGCCTGATTTGCAAGAGCAGTGGAATTTTGAGGTTTTGAATGGAATTTGTGGCTGGGAGGGTAACCGTGCAGCTTGTAACACCTTTCAATAGTATGACCAGATAATTGGCAGTGTGAGCAGACAGGAATTTCTGCATTTCCAACTTTGAAACATTTTTCCAAAGTATGGCCAGTAATCTTGCAATAAATGCAATATGGTCTATCTTTCTTGAATGAAGGATTAAATTTAGGTGGGAACTTGGAAGTGGAAAATGGTTTATGAGTGGCTAGGGCCATGGAGTCAGAGGTTGGTAGGGGAGGTTGAGTAATGAGGTGATGTCGTTCTTGCTGCTGGATGAGGGAAAAAACTTTGGTAAGAGGTGGTAATGGGTCCAGTAGCATTATTTGGTCACAGGCTTGGGAGTAGGAATCATGTAACCCCATGAGAAATTGGAGTACACAGTCTCGTTGGTATCGGTCTAACAGGTTTTTCATTGAGCCACAGTTACAAATAGGTAGAGGGTCATAGATCAAAAGTTCATCCTAGAGAGTCTTCAACTTACCATATTAAATGCTTACTGAGTCTTGGTCTTGTTGAAGACTAGCTAAGGCTTTCTTGAGTTGATAGATGCGTGGCCCGTTCTGTTGAGAGAAACGGTCTTGCAAGTCCAGCCATAGCTCCATGGCATCATCTATGAAAGCAACACTGGATTGGATTGAAGGGCTAATGGAGTTCTGAAACATGAAACAAGCATATCATTGCAACGTTCCCAGAGTTCCAGTAGAGGGTCTAAAGGGTCAGTGGGTTTAAGAATGGAACCAGTGATGAATCCAAGTTTGTTTTTCTCTCGAAGAGCACGACGCATAGCACGGGACCAAGTTTCGTAGTTGTTAATGGTGAGGGTTTCAGAAACCAGAGTAAGAGCTGGGTTATCACCATGGTCTAAGCGAAAGGGATTGGATGGATCATTGAGATTAAGGTAACGGGATAAGGTGGTTGTGGTATTGTCTATAGGAGGAGGAGGAGGAGGAGGTGGTGGGGTTGGTGGTGGAAGAAGGCCGGTGTTCTCCAAAATGAGCTCTCAATGGCTCTGTGATACCATGTAAGTAATCATAAAATTGATGGAGGCAGAGAGCTAATCGATGGAGGAAGAAAGTTCTTGTTTTCCTTCTCATTTACTTGCTTTACAGAAGGCAGTTTATATACAGGAAAAAAAATAACTAACTAACTTTTACATCAAGGTTTGTTACGATTGCTAGCTGGAGAATATTTATAGAGGAATATACTAGAAGAGAGCTGGAGACAGTTATGAGCAACGACTTGTAGTCATTCTGATGAAGCTTGTGCAATACGACCTGTAGCTTGACTAGTGTTGTCTAACAAAAACAGCTCTTCCTTGCGCCAGCAATAGCCCAATAGCGGATCTAAATTCCTGTGGCAAAGCCGACCAATGCTCACAATTTCTGCTACAAATTCTCTCATGCCCTGCCTTGATTCATGGGAAACCCTTTTCACTGCAATCTCAATTTTTGAAGCAGGTAGTACACCTCTATATACTCTACCAAATCCACCACTTCCCAGTAGCTCTTTTTCCCTAAATCCACCTGTGGCGATATAAAGATCTTTGTATGTGAATCTGTGAGCCCCATAGTCAAGCTCCCAATCTTCTTGCAACTCTGCAAACTGCCTCTTCCTTCGTACGACTTAAACTAAACTTGAAATTGCTCCCACGGCTAAACTAACTGTAATCACGGGCAACCCAATTGTAAAAAACTTTGATCTCTTTTGACCTCCTGATTGAGGAACACCAAGAAGTGGGGAGACGGGAAGCTAAGAGCGATTGAGTATTGGAGCCTCGACATTGATTCTAAAGCTCCATCCCACAATATAATGCTTTGCAACCAATTGTCCATTTGCGGCGGAGAAGCCAATATACATGTTCTTGTAAATTATTGGTGAAAGATCACAGTCTAAAGGCAACAGCGGCTTTTTGGGTTTTGTGGCAATAATTGGAGCTAAAGTAACAGTGATTCGCTTCACGGCACCATCATATTCCACCCAAACTTGCATTTGGTGGCCACTGACAAGGTCTAAAGAACTCCACAATCGACTATTGTCGTCAATGTAATACTCTACAGGAGCAGATACGTTGAATCTCAACCCATTTATATCAATCCCAACATGGTTATTATTGATGTCTCCATACTCCTGGTTCCTGAATGTATCGAGCTCTATGGCGACCACATGATTACTGGGGTTACCATGATTGGTATAATTGAAAAGGCCAAGGTGCTGGGCAGAAGCTCCTCCTGGTAGCCCTCTTGTTGGAGTAATCACTAAAGCAATCCCATCACCGCCTCGAATGGTAGAGTCAGGATTAGGAATGATGGAAAAGACAAAAGTGGAGGAGAATGAGAAAGCATTTCCATATGAAGAGTCCTTCAGGTTTAGTGGACTGGGATAGAAAGCATGACCAGTTTGGAACATGGTCGTATTGGTGAGCTCCAAAAGACCATCAGAAGTTATTTTGGCCATGTCGTCTAGGCTTAGATTCGCCGATCTAAACCCATGGTAGCTGAAGCTGGTATCTTGAGAGGCTACTAAACTTAGTATCAATATAAGAGGCAGCGCTATTATTAGGTTGAAGACATGGCCATATTTTGGATGCACCTGTCTCTTGATCTCACTCTTAATTCCCAGTTCCATTTTCGCAAGCTTGACAGAGAAACATATTGATGCTAGTCGCCATTGCCCATTGGAGACAAACAATGGGCAAGATCCCTTGAAAGCGGTTTGGTTTGGTTGATTAAAATTCAAATCTTAAACTCAAAATTCTCATTTCATCATTACAACTTTCTCAAATCTTCATATAAAATATAATAAATAATTTAACTTCTTCTTAACTTTTTCAAATCTCAAAATAATAATAATATTAAAATATAATATTTTAATATTTTATCTTAAAATTTAACATTCTTATGTTACTATGAAACCATACTAAATCAATCAATTTTTGCAACTTACGAACAGGAGGTGGCCTGGTTTAAAATAAAGAGATGAGATGAGATGGTTTTAAGTGAAAAATAAAAATAAAATAAAATAATATTATTATTATATTGAGATTTAAAAAACTTAAATTAAGATTTAAAAAAATTAAATTATTTATTATAATTTATATAAAAATTTTAAAAAATTATAATAATGAGATAAAATAAAATAAAATAAAATAAAATAGGTTGAAATGGATATACACCTCCAAGTCGAAACCAGGCTCTCAGTTCCATTTTCCCAAGTCTTAGTGGGCCGTTGACGGTGAGACATATTGATGATACGATTGGAAAATCACTTGACCGACGGGTAGGTTGACGAATGGCAACCAATCACGGGACATTTCCATACTCTTTTTGAAAAAATATACCAGTATTAAATTATTAACAGTGACCTAATCAAAGTTGGATTAAAATATAATTAAAAAATTTACTTTTATAAATTTAACTAGCTACTTTTTAATAAAATCAAATAACAAATTCATCAAATCTATCATTATTATATTAAAATATTTATTTTAACATTTTTATTTATTTTAATTCTAATTTTAATTTGAATAAGAAAGATTTATTATAAAAAAAAAACTTATAACAAGATATTTTATAGATTCAATCGTAGGAAAAATGATAGAATCGTTTAACTAGAACACTGGGGATTTACCTACTTTATGTTTCAATTGGAGGTTGATGAACAAGCGACGGTGGCTACTGAAATAGGGGAGACGATAGCCAGTGACCAGGCGAATGTGGCTAGTGGATGGGCTTTCTAGAGGTTGATGTTTTCAATTTCAAAATTTGGTATGCTTTGTGATTTGGACCGAACCTAGTGAAAAAAGCATCTGGAGTATGCTCTAGGAGATGTGTGTTTGTGATTTGGATTGAAGCTAGTGAAAAAAGCATCTAGAGTATGCTCTAGGAGATGTGTTTTGTGATTTGGTGTCCTTTGCACATATCTGAATATACAAGTGGGAAGAATTTTTTAAGACAAGAAAATTATTTGGCTAACAATTTGGGCTAGCCAGGTTTGGATAGTAAAAAAGGAATTGTTAAATTTACTGTACAAATATTGAGTCTGATGTAAATGAATTTTGTGAAAATCAACTAAATTTTGGTCAAAATATAACTTTTCCTAGGACACTACTAATGCTCTAATAAGAATTCTAAAAACCAAAATAAAAATCTGAAACTTTACAAAAGAGAGAATGTTTTTATTAGGGGTGCTACCCGCCCTCTACGGGGTGGGGTAGCCCCGATCCCCACCCCCGCATAGTCGGGGGTGATATTTTTTCAACCGTCCCCCGCACTGCCTGGGCGGGATATCCCGTCTCATATAACGGGGTGCGGGTGGGGGGGTTTATCTAGCCGCTTCCCTACCCCCCGGCGCACCCTACTGGGCTTTTGGCCAAGAAGCAGTTTTTGGATTGGCTGAAATGGGCCTAAAATGGGCCAAAAATATCTTTTGGGCCCATAAAATTAGAAGGAAAAAAAAGTTATTAAAAGACTAGATAAAAAGAAGTTAAATGAATAAAAATAATGTACACATGATACAATCATACATATTTACTAATTTAGAGAAAATGAACTAATGAAGTAATACTACATATAACTACTCTACTAGTTAATAAACTAATAATAATAAGTAAGCTATTACAAAATTTTAGACTAAACAATTACAAAATTACAAACTACAAAGTGTCCAATGGATATTGTATCAACATTACAAATAATTGAATACATAATACGTATAAATGATTCAAATTTCAATATTATAAAGATATTAAGAGAGTTGTTTGAGTCCTTGACTCTGACATTTGGAGCAAGCTGAGCATGTAGTCTTTTGATGAACTCATTGAGATTTGAGGCTTGAGCTGTACATATTCATATTGTACAATAAAAAAAATTATATAAATACAACAAAGTCAACTAGTGGTATACAAATTACAAATTGTACAAACCTATGGGCTATGGCAAAATTCAAATGAGAAATTGGCAATGGTGGGTCTTTTAACACGAAATCATACTGCAGTTAGGGGTGTGCATTCGGATCCGGATATCCGGCCAAAACTGGATCCGGATCCGGATTTTCAAACCCGGGCAGTTATCCGCCCGGATTGAATCCGGACTCAATCTGGGCGGATAACCGGATTCAATCCGAAAATATTTAACCGGATATCCGGATTGTTTGTTTCTATTTTAGGATAAAAGCCGGATCCGGGTTATAACCGGATTCAATCCGGGTTTTGTAATATTTTATTTTAAAAAAAATTTTATAACTTTAAAAAAATATATAGCACTTTTAAAAAAAAAAATTGAAAAAAAAAACCGAGTGTATAATCATGTTACGGATAACCGGGTTATAAAACCGGATCCGGGTTTTCTTAAAGCGTTTTCTTAAATCCAGGATCCAATTACGGATAACCGCCCGGATTCACCCGGATTCTGGATTTCCGGACCGGACCGGAAAAAAATCCGGTCCGGATGAACACCCTTAACTGCAGCAAAGATAGACGTCTTTTGAGTTATCTCATGTGTTACTACAAAAATTAATACTAAAATTGATACCATTGAAATCGAAATGAATATAAATAAATCAAAATAATAAAATGAAAATAATAATTACCAAGTGGTCCAAATCCAGGTTGATTACTGTCCTCCTCCTTGCCAGTCTCTTTAAAATTGAAAATATCCGAAACATGAATATCATTTCCCATTGTCCAATTCTGTGTGCATATCAATGCCTCCAGAGTTGTAGGAGAAAATGAACTACGAAAAGGATCCAATATGCGCCATCTGGTACTAAATGCTGAATCTGAGGCAACGATGCTAATAGGAATGACCAAAATATAGTGGGTTATCTCAGAAATGATGGGATATTTCTTTGCTACCATCTTCCACCACCATCATCATCTTGTTTAATAAGATCTCCTGACAAATAGTTATCTAACTCTGACTTCACCTCTGTTGATTGACCTTAATAGACTAGTGTGAGATTCTGTGCAAGGGTCTTAGTCCACGCCAATCTATGCTTCTTTGTTGACCCGGTATCTAAAGGAAATGTTGGGGTATGTGTAGGTATAGCAGATTCAGTAACACCCTTAATCACAATAAACTCATCATACAATTTAGCCAGGGTATCTCAGACCATATCACCAATAAGATCAGCCTATGCCTAATAGTGCGTAAGTCTCAAACCATATACCATGCCATCAATTTTTAGACAAAGATCAAGAATAACAGCCACATATAACAAAATATTTAGTCTACTCCAATCTCTCCAATATTTGTCATATTTGATCCTCATGGTTAATGTCATCTCCCTCTTTCATAGATTAGAACCCCAACACATGTCGTTTAATTCTTCTTTTACCCTACCCTACATATTTATTAACAAAACTCATAGGATGTAGGGTACAAAGAAACAGATAACTTTAATGTGACATCATAAAAAAACCCGAGAAAATCAATTAAAGTAGAAACTATTGTTCAATCATCATCATTAGGCTTTCCTAATCCCCCATGCTTATCAAAGTATTTGACATATTGAATGTCTTTATCACCCAATAATTGAAAGACTGTCTTATATTCTTGGGTCACCTCCAACATCAAGAAGGTTGAGTTCCATCTAGTAGGAACATCAGTACAAAGACCATTTTTTGATGTTATAACCGCAGTCTTCGCAGCAACCTTGAATTTCTCCAATCTAGAAGAAGAAGATGTCACCCATTTCATAGCTATTCTAACTCATGCAACCGAGTCATCAACATCTTTTAACCTCTCAGTTACAATTAAATTCAAGACATATGCAGCACATCTAACATGCAAATATTCACCACCCAAGAGTGTCTTATTTACTTCTCTAAGATAAGTCTTCAGATATGCCAAGGTGACATCATTAGACGAGACATTATTAACCAAAACTGTCAAAACCTGTGCTAATACCTACTCCTTTATTGCGGCTTCCAAGGCCTTTCTAATCGTCTCACCCTTGTGATCGGTTATTTGAGAAAACTTAATAATATTTTTGTGAAGAATCCAATCAGAATCAACCAAATGCACAATCAAAGACATGTCATTCATATTTTGGACAGAAGTCCAAGTATTCGTAGTGAGATAAACTATCAAACTTGTCAATTGGTCCCTTAAAACATCTTTATCTTTTTTGTACATCTTTTTACTATCATTTGCCATAGTGTGGCGAGAAGGAAATGAAAATCTAGGTTCCAATTCTTAGAACCCTCTCCCCTTCACAAGTTGAAAAGGTAGATCATTTTTTATAACTATACGAGCTACCTTCCTTCTACACTCATCGAGATTATACTTTGTGTACCCTTTCAACATTGGACCCCCATTACTCCCATCCGTCATTTTTTGTAGTCCCATATCTAGTTTAGATTGACTATTCTCCTGTAAGGATCTTAATATTGCACTCTTCTTGCATTGTTCCTCTAAATAGACCTTTAATTGGGATATACCATGTTTCCTATAGTGACATCCATATATTTTTCCATAGTGATTACATTTTGCTTGAGATTATTCGGGTGGGTCACCACCCTCTAGTTTGGTAAAGTAAGACCAAATTATGGAAACAAGCTCCTTGCCCTGTGTGAGCTTTTTTTTGGGAAGGGGGGGGGGGGGGGGGGNNNGGGGGGGGGGGGCAAGGTGTATTCCTTGTAAGGGTTGGAGTATAGTTAGGTTTTGGGGTAGGGGTACTGGTAGTGGTAGAAGAGCTATCACTGAAATTCCTTTGAGAATACATTCCTAATTCCCCAACACAACAAAAAATTAGAAAATCAAACAACACAAAACATAAAAAAATCATAATACACCACACATGAAAAAACAAGGCAAAGTGTAAAGCCAACACAAGACATAAAAAATATGTAATAATACACCAAACAATTTTAAAAAAAATGTTTTCTAGTTCTAAGAGTTTTAAAAGAAAGAACATTTTACATAAATGTATTAAAAGAATAAAAAATTGGGTCATCAAAAGTTTAAAACCATTCTCTTTCTAAAAAAAAAGAATCAAAGAACTCTAATGATTTAGGGGTTTTCATTAAACCCTAAATTGAAATTTTAGAGATTTCAATTGGAAACCCTTATATCAATATATTTAGGGGTTTCAATCAATCTAGAGGTTTAGGTAAATTTAGGGGTTCAATTATGAACTCCTAAATTTATTTAGGGGATTCAATTCAAACCTCTAAATTTAAATAGGGTTTCAAATTGATTTAGGGCTTTCAATTGAAACCCCTAAATCAAAATTTCAGGGGTTTCAATCGAAAGTTAGGGTTCCAATTCAAAACTCTAAATTGATTTAGGCGTTTCAATTACCAAATCCGAAACCCTACAAACTATAAAAAAAATAATAATAATAAAATAATCAAATATCCAATCGGTTCAAACACATACAAATTCACAATCCACGAATCCACAGCACACAAATTCACAATCATTCACATCCTCCATCTCTGATTCAACCCATCATTCCTCCAATCTCCGATCCAAACTCTAAACTCCAAAAAAAAAAAGAAAAAAGGACAAATGTAATAGCAGAGTCTTACCTTTGGCAGTACCTAAAATGGAAAGTTTAAAAAATTGAAATTGAGTAAGCGAGTTACAAATGAACTAAAATGTAGAGGATAATATTATAATTAACCCAAGAAAAGAAAAACAAAACAAAAAGGCGTTGGAGATAAGAGAAATTAAAAATAAACAAGTTTTGTGTAGTTTTTTTGTAAAAAGAGAAATGATATCAACAATCATAGAGAGCATTCACTAGAAGCTCATTTTGAAAAAAATGAATAAATTTGAAATTCACATGAAAAAATTAATTTTCTAATAATAAATTCTATTATTTTTCAAAAAGAATATGCAGCACTTGCATAACCCCACTTTAAAAAATGCAAATAATAAAAAAACTATTTTTATAAGATGACTTACTTTTTAATAGACAACAAGAACAATCGTTCTACATTTGGATATACATATCACGAGAGTTTTGAATTAGAGATTTTTCTTGAATTTTCAGCTTGCCTACTTCACATCTCTAATAGGAATGAATTCAAGAACTCATCAAGATGCATGCTTCACAAATCTTCTAAATAATAATGAGCTTTTTATAGAATCTACAGATGCGATAAATGAACACCAAATGTCTCCACCCCAAGTTGAGGTTATTGAGGTTTAACCTATTGGAGGAACATCACAAGCAAATTCGAACTTTATTGTAAAGGAAGATTTGATACTTGTAGAGGGATGACTTGAAATTTCCTTAGATATGGTGCAAGAAAAAGATTAAAAAAAAAAACGCATGATGTTATAGAAAAGAATTCATGAATACTTTAAGGAAAATAGAAGATTTGATTCTACATGTAACTACACATCTATAATGAATCAGTGGTCAACGATTCAACAAGTGGCAAATAAGTTTTGTGGTCACTTGACACAAGTCGAAGGTATGCATCAAAGTCATGTTAATGAGCAAGATAAGATATGTCCACGTTATATATTTTCATCATAAACTATCTTCTCCAATGCTAAATAAGTTTCTAATTATGTTTAGAATTCTGAATTTTTTAGATTGGCAAGGCGAAAGTCCTATACCTACAATTAGAGAAGAAAACTTTCCACTACGATCATTGTTGGCAAGTGTCGAGATTCCATTCAAAGTAGGTGGAACATATGGAAATGGTAAAGCCCAAGTAAAAGTTATTGTCAAGTACAAAAGCTTCAATTCTAAATTCAGTAAAAGATGAGAATTTCCATGCATCATCTACAAATTTAGATTGACCAATAGCTCATAAAACTAAGAAAAAGAAACAAAAGAAAAAAGGAAGAACAGAGTCGAAGTTGGATTCTCTCATGAAAATGAGATGAAAGAAGATATAAAAAGAGTAAAATTGTGCTTATGCAAGAAGTAAGTGGTCATGACAAACATATGCTTTGTCTTAGGCAAGGGGAAGTACGTATTTAGAAAGAGAAGGTGCTAGTTGATCATGAGAGAGTACGAAATGCAGAAAAGAAAGAATAAGAAAGAAATATGACTAATAATACAAGTGTCATTTCTCCAATGCTACAAGAATGCTATTTTCAACGAAAAATGGAAATCCTTAAAAGTTGTGTTAGGAGAAACTATTTGTCATTTATTTTGGGTTCATTGTCATGTATTTTGGGTGCTAGTTATTTGTTGGCTTGTTTGTTTTTTTTTTTTGTAGAGTAACTTTAATTTGATGTTTTGAAATATAAATTTTATTTGATGTTTTAGGAGTCATTTATGTTTGACATATGAGGTTCTTAATGATAGGAAAAAAATGATAATTAAAAATACTCCAAGGAAATGAGAGAAATGGTTACACATTCTTCTAAAAATATTCCAAGGAAATGATAGTGCAAAGAAAAAAAATAAAACATTAATACAATCATACATGATAAAATATTATGGTTCGCTATATTGTTGCCATATGTTCTCGAAGAGGTGTGCTTAGAGTTGACAATAGATTTTCCTTTCTCTACCATGCCAAGCACTTGGTCAGTTTTTTCACTGCCAGTGCATACAATCGATACTCCCTAACATATATGGAAATCCACGATTCTCATCAACTGTGAGCAATCTAGCAATGTCATAATTGTTAGATTTCCTCACATACTCTTATAGAAAAAATTGAAACTACTACTTTAATAAGAAATTTTAGGCTTCATAATGTGGTAGTCTCTCCGATTTTCAAGAATTCATCCATAAAATAAGCTGCGACACCATATGTAAACATCTTAAGAGCAGTTGGAATCTTTTAAAGAGAATAAAAACAATCCTTCCTAAAGCATCTCTTCTCTAGACAAAATAATGTTCATAGGCTTCTACCACAAAATAGTCGTGAGGATTGGCAGATTGGCAAAATAGTTGCAAAAAAGATTTCGGTGGACTTGTAATCGACCGCTCTTTATGAATCTGAGTATTTTTTAGAACAACCACATGAGCTTGATCCTTCTTTTGCCATAACAATTTATCTCGCTATCTCAATATTATTGGTCAGAATTTGAATCATGAAGTGTCATTTTCCGGAAAATTGAATGATTCATTGGGAAAAAAATGCAAAAAATATTTTACAAAGAATCTTGAGTTAAAGTAAATAAATTTGCTGGAAAATTATTTTGTTTTATAGTAAAAGAATATAACGGTTGGATAAATATAGCCATTAAAAAAAAATATATACACTGGAAGAATATGACCATTAAAAAATATGACCGTTAGAAAATTATATCCATTAAAAGAATATAATCATTAGAAAAAAAAATTATATCCGTTGAAAGAATATTAATACTACAAAATTAATATACGTGTTTTTAATAAAGAATAAATATTCTAATTAATATTAGAATTAAAATAAATAAAAAACGTAGTTTCTCTTCTAACATTGAGAAGGGAGAGAGGAGAACTTGGGAGAGAGGAGAACTTGAAAGTGAAGCAAAACTAGCATGCACATCTCTGGTCCTGTTGAAAGAATAGGACCTCATCCTGTCATAGGAAGAAGCTGCAAAGGAGTGCAGAAACTCCTCGAATCCCTCCACATGACCGTTCCTCTATTGTAATCACCTGGCGTCCTCAAGTCCTCCTAGATCTCTGCCACCGATGGAGCCACCAATAAGAGACGAGTGCCAGCAAATAAAAGAAATCGGCATGTTACTCCTTCAAATATTGCGAGTTTTTTCACCAAATGACAAAATTAATTTAGAGCAGGTTACCAAACCGAACCTTAATCAAGCCTCACATGTATGGTGGAACCGTGGAGGAAAGCTTAGTAGCATGCCCCGTAACAAGGTAACATTAGCTTATTTGGCGGACAAGCCACTGGACAGTTGTTCTCATTTCTCAATGAACTCAGTAGCAGCTTCATTCATTTATTTAGCTTGACATGTACAAGATACCCTACTTTCTTTTTTTTAAAAAAGACCAAGTATGAAGAAGAAAAAACACAGAGAAATCCGAATTTGCACCTTTCACAAGCAGGCAAATACCTATGTACCAAAAGAAAAGGGAAAATTTGCAAGCCGAATTTGCAGAGATCACATCAATGGAAGTGCATGAATGACGCTTTCTAGTACCATGAAAAGTTCCACTGTGAAAGAAATCCATACAAGTTTGAATATCCTCTGAACCTAAATTTTAGTGAGGAAAAAAGCTGAAAATAGAAAAAGCAAAGCCCTATCTCTGGCTCTGAAGGTTGTTCTGATGCAACTTTGAAGGAAAACGAAATACCTACCTGAAACATGAGAAGGTGCACAGCTCTCCACCGTTCTTGCGGGAATTTTTATGATTGATGATCCTATCCCAAGTCCAAAATGAAATCTAACCAAATGTGAAGGCCGATGATGAGAGAAAGATCACAGGATAGAGCACGCATTGTGTATGCAAGTCATTTTAAGTGGTGGAAAAAAATCATGGAAAATAGTGCTACTGATTTCTTCATATTGTAATAATAACAATCAATACTTTGAATTTACATGACGAATTTTATCAACCCAATAATATACTTTAGTTGCCGACCATGAGAGAAAGCCCCAACCAGCCAAAGAGAGCCATGTCCACTAATACAAATTGAACCCTATATTGCAAAACCTCAAAAAAAGAAACTATATTCTAGTTCCACAATTCTATCTAAGATCTATCACAAAAGGCCATGATCTACGTTCTCAAACAAAAGCTTTCGGAATCAGCGACCTCCGGATAGAACTGATTCTGCAACAAAAGAGGAACGAACAACTGCATTGTCCACAGAAGCCTGATATACCAAGTAAAAATCATCGAAAGTTTCGCAATGTGCAAAAGCTAAGCTGCTGGCACAAAACTCTGGAGGAGGAGGAACATCGCCTTCCAAGTACTGCACAATTTGGCGCATGCTAGGCCTAGCCGCGGGTGCCCAATGAGAGCATAACAGCCCAAGTTTCAATACCAGCTCTACTTCCTGTGCCACATACTCTTCCCCCACATTTGGATCCCTTGCCTCAAGAATATCGCCTCGTTTCCAATGAGAAAATACCCAATTAACCAAAAGCACATCCTCCGTTGGCCTACTTTGATCTATTGGTCTTCTTCCACAAGCAACCTCAAGCAAAAAGGCCCCAAAAGCAAACACATCCGTGCTTGTTGTGGCCTTGCCGCCTCTAAAATTTTCCGGTGCAAGATACCCCATAGTTCCTGCCAGATGGGTAGTCTGAGGATCTGTTCCATGGTCATATAATCTTGCAAGACCGAAGTCTCCTAATCTACCATTCAGCTCACCATCGAGCAAGACATTACTGGCCTTCACATCTCTGTGAACAACTACTTGCTCCCACTGTTCGTGTAGATAAAACAGCCCCGTTGCAACACCTTTTACCACTCGAAATCTCTGGCTCCAGCAAAGGGTGACTTTTGGTTGGCCAAATAGGTACTTGTCCAGGCTTCCATTGGGCATGTATTCATACACCAAAAACAGCTCTTCCTAGCGCCGGCAATAGCCCAATAGCGGAACTAAATTCCTGTGGCGAAGCCGACCAATGCTCACAATTTCTGCTACAAATTCTCTTATGCGCTGCCTTGATTCATGGGAAACCCTTTTCACTGCAATCTCAATTTTTGAAGTAGGTAGTACCCCTCTATATACTCTACCAAATCCACCACTTCCCAATAGCTCTTTTTCCCTAAATCCACCTGTGGCGATATAAAGATCTTTGTATGTGAATCTGTGAGCCCCATAGTCAAGCTCCCAATCTTCTTGCAATTCTGCAAACTGCCTCTTCCTTCGTACGACAGAAACTAAACTTGAAATTGCTCCCACGGCTAAACTAACTATAATCACGGGCAACCCAATTGTAAAAAACTTTGATCTCTTTTTACCTCCCGACTGAGGAACACCGAGAAGTGGGGAGACGGGAAGCCGAGAGCGATCAAGTTTTGGAGCCTCGCCATTGATTCTAAAGCTCCATCCCACGATATAATGCTTTGCTGCCAATACTCCATTTGAGGAGGAGAAGCCAATATACATGTTCTTGTAAATTATTGGTGAAAGATCACAGTTTAAAGACAACAGCGGATTTTCGGGTTTTGTGGCATTAATTGGAGCTAAAGTAACAGTCATTTGCTTCTCGACACCATCATATTCCACCCAAACTTGCATTTGGTGGCCACCAACAAGTTCTAAAGAACTCGCCACTCGACTATTGTCGTCAGTGTAATACTCTACAGGAGCAGATATATTGGATCTCAACCCATTTATATCAATCCCAACATGGTTATTATTGATGTCTTCAAACTCCGGGTTCTTGAATGTATCGAGCTCTATGGCAACCACATGATTACTGGGATTACCATCACGGGTATGATTGAAAAGGCCAAGGTACTGGCCAGAAGATCCTCCTGGTAGCCCTCTTTTTGGAGCAATCACTAAAGCAAACCCATCACCGCCTCGAATGGGAGAGTCAGGATTAGGAATGATGGCAAAGACAAAAGTGGAGGAGAAGGAGAAAACATTTCCATTTGAAGAGTTCTTGAGGTCTATTGGACTGGGATAGAAAGCATGACCAGTTTGGAAAATGGTCATATTGGTGAGCTCCAAAAGACCATCAGAAGTTATTTTGGCCATGCCGTCTAGGCTTAGATTCGCCGATCTAAACCCATGGTAGCTGAAGCTGGTATCTTGAGAGGCTACTAAACTAAGTATCAGTATAAGAGGCAGCGCTACTATTAGGTTGGGAGAGATGGCCATATTTTGGATGCACCTCTCTCCTGATCTCACTCTAATTTCTCAGTTCCATTTTCGCAAGCTTGACAGAGAAACATATTGATGCAAGCCGCTGTTGGAGACCAACAATGGGTAAGATCACTCGGAAGGATGAGGGATAAATGAAACGTGATGAGATAATTTTAAATTAAATATATAAGTTAAATAAAATGTTGTTATTATTATTTTGGGATTTGAAAAGGTTTAATTAAGATTGAAAAAAGTTGAATTGTTTATTATATTTTCTGTAAAAATTTAAAAAAATTATATTGAGGAAATGAGATGAGATGAGATGACTTCAACTCGCAATTCAAATAAGGCTTTGCAACTTTTGCAAAAGTTGGTTATACAGTTTTGCAACTTGATCAACGTGGAGTTGGCTTCATTTGATTATACAGTTTAAATGAGATGGAATGAGATATTTTGGTAGAATTTAAATAAAATTTTGTTATAATAAAATTTTTTAATATTAATTTTATTTTTAGATTAAAAAATTTAAATTGTTTATTAAATTTTATGTAAAACTTTTAAAAGATTATAATTATGAGATGGGATAACTAAATGAATAATTCTATTTGCAGTCCCCACTTGAGGCCTGTATGTACATGCCCTTTATTAAATGAGAAAAATTATCATTTTAAGAGAGATATTTTTGTAATTTTAAAAAATTTTAAACATAAAATTGCTTAGGCCTGTATTGCAGTCCCCAAATGGGGACTGTATGTAACATTGCTCCTAACTAAATTGAATAAAAATATGCTTAATTTCTCAACTCCATTTTCCCAAGGTTGGGTGGGCGGCTTAGAAACATATTGATGATAGCGCCATTAAAGCATCCCCATCCGGTTTTGATTCCCCATCCCTATAATTTAACTCAAAATCACCTTTCCTCAAAATTTTCCCTAAATTTTATTCATCTTTCAAAAATCTCCTACATCTCATTCCCCATCCCTATCTCTATTTTATTAAATAATATTTTTCTATTCTTTTTTTATTATTTTTTCTTTCACTTCTATTTACAAATTTAACTACTCAATATTTTTTCTTATTTTTTGAACTATTACTCTAGTGAATATTTTAAACAAAAATTTAAATTATTTTTTTGTGAATATGATAATATTTTTAAAATTAATTTTTTTATATTTTCGTAATTAATTAAATTATTTTTAAAATTATTATTTAAAACTATAATAAATATGAGTATGAGAGAAAATGTAATTAATTGAAAAATTATTTATTTTATATATTAGAATAAAATATTGATAAAAATGATTTAGGGAATGAATAGTGAGTCCCCAAATATGGGGACTTGTTTATTCCTTAAACCTTTTCCCTAAAATAGGAATTTGGATGTGGGGGGTATTTTGATCAAAATTCTAAAATGAACCTCAAATTATAGAGAATATGGTGATTTGGGGAACCGGATGAGGATGCTCTTAGAGACCAACAATGGGAAAGGTCACTCGAAAGTTAAATCATTCAACTTTTGCACCTTGACCAACAGGGAGGTTGCCATTCACTCGACATTTTCATACCTCTTTTTAAAAAATATACCACCATTAAATTATGAGTGCTGCTCCAGGGAATCCCCTGTAAGGCACGAAACACACTAAAAACACGAAGCACACTAAAAAAAAGTAAAAGCTTCCGTCACCTTTTGATTCGTTATCATTTTTTTCTGTTCACCCGTGTCTTTCACGAAAACAAATCCTGCACTAACGCTTCGTCTATCTTCCTGCAGCCATTCACACGTTCAAGATAAGGCAATCACCTTTATCTCTCTATTCGGCTTGCGTAATACGTGCTGGAAAGGAATTTGTAAACATATTTTTTTAGATAAAATAAGTGTGTAAATAATCTGTAACCATTTTTTTTAGACAATTCGAGATTATCCTCTTTGCATTTTATCATAATTTATGTGTATTTAATGATTCTTAACTAAGTACATATCATCCATTTTATTTTCATCTGTACTTGTATATTTTAAGCCTTCTGCAGTTTAAAAAATTTGAAAAATAAATGTAGAGCAACAACTATGGTCAAGATTTGCAGTATTTTTTTCTTTAAATAAATCATTTTTATGTACATCCTCAAGTTTTAAAGTTGATTTGATGGTTTCTAGTTGTGTAGATTTGATGTGAAATTGGAAGGTAGGGTAAAAAGTAGATCTTAGACCAATGGATTAGATTTTTTTTTTTTTTTTCCTTACGAGTTAGACCAATGGATTAGATAAAAACATATCTAATTTTAGTTTTATTTTGTATAGAGAATGTGTTTTATGGATTAGTCTCTGACTTGTAGCATTGTTGGTTATCTAATTGTATGAAATAAATGACAAGAGTTGTGAGGAAGAGTATTTTTGGTTAAATAGATTGATGGGCGAAGATGATGTTCCTTCCACAAGCACACATTACCCCTATATATGGGGTTGTCAGGTGAATATAATACATTTTTTTATATCATACATTATATATAAAGTTAATTAACTTATTACCTTCTGCCCATTTTGTAGCCTCCAATTATCCAACCATTTGGGTCATATAGCACAGGTACATCAAGAGAAGTTGAGGAATTTGCTGCAAGTGTAACTGCGAAGCTCCCTACAAGTAAAGAAGGTACAAGTTTGCACTCGAACAAGCATGATATCGAGCAAGTGGATTGCACTATTCCAATTGATGAGTTAAATATAAGAATTCAGATTTAAAAAATTATAGATTGAATGTTTGGTCGTTTAATTATATATGGTTGTTATGTAATGACAAAAGAAGATTGCGAGATGAAGGCTAAGGAGGGTATTGATAAGGATGGTAGTGTGATAAATCATGAATTTGCGCCTGTTGATGAAGTCTGGGATGACTTTCAAGGAGGAAGCCGCACTAAGTACATATTATAAGCAATATGCAAAATAAAAGAGATTTGGAGTGAGGACACAAAGGACTAAACGAGAGTCAAATGGGATAGTGAAGTATATTACACTTGTTCTAGGGGTGGAAAGCATACAAGTAGTAGTAGTAATGTATCGAAACCATGTCCAACAACAAAGACAGAATGTAAGGTAAAAATCAATGCTTGGCTCGATAATGGTGAGTAGTGTTTGACCAGTATAGAACTTACCCACAATCATGGATTAGACCCGCTAGTGTCTAGATATTTTAGATGCCATTAGAACATAGACTCACTTGCTAAATGGAAGCTAGAATTGAATGATAGAGTTGGGATAAGGATGAATAAGAACTATTATTCATTTGTTGTTGAAGCGGGAGGGTTCGACAACCTACAGTTCACAAAAAAAAGATTGTAGAAATTTTATTGACAAGGCAAGACACATTCGCCTCGGAAAAGGAGGTGGTGTGGCACTCTTAGAATATTTTGAGAGGATGCGTGATATGAATTATGACTTTTACTCCACTATGGACTTGGACGAGGAGGAATCTAGATTAAGAAATGTATTTTTTTAGGCCGATGCATGTAGTAGAGCATCGTACCTATATTTTGGGGATGTCAGAACATTTGATATGACTTATTTGATTAATAGGTATGGAATGCCATTTGCACTTTTTACCAGTGTAAATCATCATAGTCAATCCATACTTCTAGGCATAGGGTTGATATCTAGTGAAGACACATATACATTTGTATGGTTGTTTCGAGCACGGTTAAAGTGTATGGATGACTGAGCACCAGTTGCAATCATAACAGATCAAGACCGTGCAATGAAGAGTGTGATTACAATTGTCTTCTCAGAAACAAGACATAAATATTGTCTATGACACATATTAAAAAAACTCACAGAAAAACATGGTTCACATTCGATGTACAATTGTGGTATAAAATCCTCCATTATGGGGGGTGTGTATGATTCTCAAACATGTGTTCAATTTGAGGAAAGTTGGGGGAGGCTATTGGATGCATACCAACTGTGACGCCCCCAAATTCTGCTTAGGATTGAACGGACATTTGAAGCGTCGAGACATGCAACACAAGGTTACCTGCCCCCGTTCATGACATATAATATGCAATGTTCCTAACATGCATCTAGCATTATGCAATATTCGCAGCGGATAATCTTTTTCTTTAGCAATACTATGCACCAAACTAAATATATCCCAAATACTTGAAATATAATTCATACATAAAGGCATACTAAAAAGCCGTGATCATCACACTAGTCCAAAATGGTTGTGATCAAAAGAATACTTGAGATACAACTCCAAAAGTACAAGTATTAACCTAAGTTAAATACTATACCATCATCAACATCGCACCGTGGCCTAGTCGACCGTATTCAGTTGGTCAGATTCCAATTCTCCTTTGGGTCCTGTAACAAGATCTACCATTCGGGGGGAATGGTAGTTGGGACTACCACAGTGAGATTTGATTACAAATCTCAGTAAGTTAACATAAAACTCACACACAGGTTAAAGATGCATGCATGGCAGTAAAAGCATAAATGCATAAGTAAAGTCGTACATAAGCATAGCATAACTTGACATATAACATGACATAACCAGAACTTAAACGTGAACTGAACTTGACTTAACATGACATGAACTTGAGTTTAAAACATAACATGGACTTGAAATGTAGCATGAACGTAAACATGCATAACATAAATATGAACTTGAAAATAACATAAACTTGAACATATCATGACATAAACGTGAACTTGAGACATACTGTAAACGTGAACTTAACATGATGTGAACATGAACTTGGAACATAACTTGATCATGAACATAACATGTACGTGTACATAACAAAACATGAACTTGATCTGAAACTTGACTTATCATGCACTTGATCTGAAACTTGACTTAATACGTACTCCACAGTTGTTGTGGCCCCACGTATTCTACGTGTCACAATTGCTGTGTCTCACGTAGTGTATGCTCCACAGTTGTTGTGGCCCCATACTTCATGCTCCACAGTTGTTGTGGCCCCATGAATACACGTAACATAAAATATAATACGTACTCCACAGTTGTTGTGGCCCCACGTATACACGTAACATAAAATATAATACGTACTCCACAGTTGTTGTGGCCCCACGTATACACGTAACATAAAATATAATACGTACTCCACAGTTGTTGTGGCCCCACGTATACACGTAACATAAAATATAATACGTACTCCACAGTTGTTGTGGCCCCACGTATACACGTAACATAAAATATAATACGTACTCCACAGTTGTTGTGGCCCCACGTATACACGTAACATAAAATATAATACGTACTCCACAGTTGTTGTGGCCCCACGTATACACGTAACATAAAATATAATACGTACTCCACAGTTGTTGTGGCCCCACGTATACACGTAACATAAAATATAATACGTACTCCACAGTTGTTGTGGCCCCACGTATACACGTAACATAAAATATAATACGTACTCCACAGTTGTTGTGGCCCCACGTATACACGTAACATAAAAAATAATACGTACTCCACAGTTGTTGTGGCCCCACGTATACACGTAACATAAAAATATAATACGTACTCCACAGTTGTTGTGGCCCCACGTATATACGTAACATTAAATATAATACGTACTCCACAGTTGTTGTGGCCCCACGTATTCACGTAACATAAAATATAATACGTACTCCACAGTTGTTGTGGCCCCACGTATTATACGTAACATAACATGTCTTATCTTTCTTAATGCATGAGATATTAATTAATATCATATACTTTTCTAACATGGCGTATACTTGTAAATGGCACAATATGATTTAATCATAACATTTCATGGCATACTTAACATGGCATACTTATAACATACATCATTGTATGACAGAAAAGATTATGTAACAGATAATTATTCATGAGAGATTAAATCATACGTAGCAGATAAACATGTAATGACATAGCATGACATGGCATATACGATAACATACATACATAAATTGTAGTTCTCTTACCCATCACACATACACAATAAACTGATAGTAAGTTAGAGGCTAACTTACCTCGATCGTCGCGTTCTATGAGAATAGAGCGCGAGACACGAGGAACTGCACAACAGCTGGAAGAGGAACACTCAAGTCCTTAAGATTTTCACTTCTGAACTCAATTGCCATATTGTAAGCACTTGCAACACCACGGCCAACTTGAGGTTTCACTATACTCGGAAGAGATAAATTGACTTCAGAAAGCCTTTGCACTAAAACAAGTTCATTAAAATTATCAATAACAACCAAACAAACAACTCATTTCTCAATCCATATACTCTTAGCCATAGTCAACCACAAGATGACACCAGTCATCCCGGACTATAATCCATATCATCACTGCTTCGGGACACTGTCATACAGTTTCCCAACATTACACCATACGCTCCACACTTCTCTGCTACGCCATCCAACCCTTCGTGACACGCCATCCGGTGTATCACGACTTAGTACAGAGTACACTCACGTGAACTCTCTTCCATTCACACTACAAAACCCATCACTGCGATACACGTCTCACGGTGCATCGCTACGCGACACGGAGTACGCGCTACGCGTACTTCCTTCGCTACAACACTCATCAACACGATGCACATCACACGATGCATCGCCATACCACACGGAGTACACTACATGCGTACTCCCTTCCTTCTACGACCCACATCACTACAGCGCACGTCGCGCGGCGCGTCGCTGCATTACACAGAATACGCTACACGCGTATTCTCTTCACACAACCCGCCGTATCACATCTACGGCATCCATCTCACGCCTATACTTCACAGCACAGTCCACAAAACTACAAAATCAAGCCTAACACTTCACAACCACACTTCGTTTCACAACTACGCAGCGAACTCCACAAACACTAACTACACAGTCTACAGCCAACCAAATCAACTATGTTAAACATAAATAACTAAAGATAGAGGGTTATACCATCGACGGGATAACCCGTGCGTCGCTCGCTGCTCGTCACGAACATGCGTCGGAGGAGCATACGTGGCGGTACGGTGTCTGTCCACCACATAAAGTGGTAGTTTGGGCTTGAGAAAGGCTAGGCGTGGTCTTGGAAGACTCACGGTCGCCTTGTGATGGTCAAAGGTGGCGGAGCACGGCGGCATCACGCCGTGAACAGTAACTCCGAACGGTGAGCGGAGGAGACGCGAGGTAGCGAAAAGCCATAGAACTTCATGGAAAGCTAGGGAAAGGTAGAGGAACATGTGGTGGAGCTGTGGTGGCGAGGTGGTGGTCGGACGGTGGCTAACGGCGGCAGATCGGCCGTTTGAAACCATTTTTGGCCTTGGAGAGTGCGGGAGAGTGTGAGCTCTACGAAGCTCCGTTGGCCATGAAATTTCTTGGAGAGGTTCATGAGGATGAGAGGAACAAGATGGTGGTGGTGAAACACCACGGGTGGCCGTGTACGGCGGCGCACGGTGGTGCAACCGAACGGGTGTTTTGAGAAACCCATATGAGAAAAAGTGAGAGTTTGGGAAAAAGAAAGACATGGGGAGGAAGCCCTTGATGTGGTGAATCCAATGGTGGTGCTTGGTGGCTGATTTGGCCGTGTATGGTGGTCCAAAATGGTGAAAAGCCTTAAAAACCCATTTGTTTGGAGGCGAGAGTGGCGGCTAACCGTGGCTCGGATGGAGGTGAAACTTGGAGGGGATGTTCACCGGTGAGAGGGGAAGAAATCTGGGTGGGTGGTGTAGTCCACGCCGCCGGCGAGCGGCGGTTCTGGGCGGAGAAAGAAATCGGCAACAGGGGAGAAAACAGGGCAGGGGCAGCAACTTCCGGGGGCTCTCGGCGACTAACGGCTGGTCCGATGGCTCTGAAAATTGGTGTGTATGAACTATGGTGAAAGGGGAAGAGAATGGCGGGGGTGGTGTACGACACCTCCACCGGACGGCGGAGAAACGGGCGGTCAAAGGGGCGGCGACGGTAATGAGACAAGAAGGAAGAGCACGGGAAGAGAGAGAGAATTGGTGGCCGGCGTTGCACACCTCCGGTGCAGATGTGTTCGCCGGTGAGGGAGGGACATGCCGGAGGTGGAGGTGAGGCACGGCGGCCGGAGGTGGCGCCGGTAGGAAGCTAGAACCGATCAGCTATGGTGGAAGGGTGTAAGTCGACCATGGAGAGAAGGAGAGGAAAGAGAAGAAAAAAAAAGAAAAAAGGAAAAATGAAGGAAAAAGGGTAGGAGCCTAGGTAATAAACTTCAATCCTACGTTTTGGGATCCTCAAATAATTCAACGGTGAATTAAAACACTGATTAAAAACGCGTAAATGTTTTATTTTAAATAAAACACTTTAAATAAAACACCACGATGAATTAAGGTAGAATATTATTTTATAAACTAAAATTTATAAAATAATATTTCCTCATCATTATATAAAATGATAAAGTACCGTTAATTAATCGAAGATGATAAAACCAATTAATTTAAATAAGAGTTTTCAACGTAAAATTAAACATCTTAATATCTTAAAACAACTAAAATATTTAATCTAAATAATTATCCACAATTATAATATTTTCAGAGCTCATTAAATTATTATAATTGTGCTACTTTAAAAACAAGCTTATCTAATACTTTGAAATTCGATGGATAAGATCCGGGAAAACGCCATCGAGGTACAACGCTTAGGATAAAACTGTTCATGATTTTACAGCTGTCGGTGAAGAACAAATTACATGATTTACGGAAAAGATAATCTATATGCGTGATTCCAGATGAGGGTAAAGACGAGAGAGATGTGATTGCTGTCGGGAAAGAATCCAAAACTGATTATTTTAGCGGGCTGTTACACCAACTTCATGATAATGCATGGTTGAGTGGGTTATATGTGGAGTGTACATTTTGGGTGCCAGTTTATTTGAAAGATATATTTTGGACTGTGATGAGCACTACCCAAAGGAGTGAAAGCATGAACGCTTTCTTTGATGGGTTCGTACATTTAGGTACCACACTTAAAGAGTTTGTTGATCAATTCGACAATGCCCTTAGGAAAAAAGTTGAGAATGAGTAATCTGCCGACTTTAACTCCTTCAATGCCACAATATCGTGTGTTTCAATTTGCAAAATAGAGAAGTAGTTCCAAAGTGTGTACACTAATGAGAAATTCAAGGAGGTGTAACAGGAGATAATGGGAATGATTTGCTGTAACTGCTCACTAATAAAAAAAATGAGGGCGTGATCTCAATCTACGAGGTATCTGACACTATGCAAATTTAAAACTTCACCAAAGATGTAAAGGTTTGCATTTATTTCAATATTGAGGAGCTCAAGTTGAAATGTACTTGTGCTTTGTGTGAGACTTGAGGCATTTTATGTAGGATGCATTTTATGTGTTTAGAGCCCAATGCGATGACATATTATTACCGTCTAACTATATCTTAGATTGTTGGAGGAAGGACTTGACGCGCAACTACACACTTATTAAGAGTAGTTATGACGATTTACTTGCCAATCTTGATACACAGAGGCATGATCATCTTATGAGTTTGTTTTCTGAGGTAGCAAAACTTATATTGAGAAATGAGGAGCTTTACTCGAACATGGTGGACCATTTACTCGATGTCAAAGACCAATGTAGTGAATTAATGTGTGAACCAAGGCCTCCAAAACAAATAGTTTCCACTAATAGAAGTGTAGAAAAGGGTAAAAAGGTTATTAGTCTGAATGTCGTGAGAGGTAAAGGAAGGTCGCCGACACGGCGAAAAGTTTCCACTGTTAAAAAGTCTATAAAAAAGAAGAAAAAGAACAGTAAGAAACAAAATGTTTGAAACTTTCTTTATAGTTTTTAATTTACTTTGTTACTAGTATATAGATTTTATTATATTGACACATTTTTAATTTCTACCAACCCATCCAATTAAGTAGATCAAAAGAAATAGAACCAACCCCTCCAACTCAAGTTAGCACAGTCTATACGGTATGATTTTCTATTATGCATTTCTATGCTTCTCTACTCCATACTAATAAACTTTTTCCTTCAATTGTGCAAGAAGAATGTTCAACACCCACTGCTGCCTGGTATGAAGAGAAGAGAATAGACTATTGTTTAGCTTTGTAGGAAGAACTTTTTCCTTTTGTATGAAGAGAAGAGACTATTATTTAGCTTTGTACACCATTTTCTCTAGTTTTGATGGCTGCAAATTGTTTAGCCTTGATAGAAAGTTTAAGAATAGTTATGAGTAGTTGTATTTTTGTTTTTAAATGTACTAGAATTGATAGCACAGGGTTTAAACATGGTTGTTTTATAATTAAGTGGATCAAAAGAAATAGAACCAACCCCTCCAACTCAAGTTAGCATAGTTTATACAGTATGATTTTCTATTAGGCTTTTCTATGCTTCTCTACTACATACTAATAAATTTTTTCCTTCAATTTTGCAAGAAGAATGTTCAACACTCACTGTTGCCTGGTATGAAGAGAAGAGAAGAGAAGAGACTATTGTTTAGCTTTGGAGGAAGAACTTTTTCCCTTTGTATGAAGAGAAGAGACTATTATTTAGCTTTGTACACAATTTTCTCTAGTTTTGATGGCTGTAAATTGTTTAGCCTTGATAGAAAGTTTAAGAACAGTTATGAGCAGTTGTATTTTTGTTTTTAAATGTATTGGAATTGATAGCACAGGGTTTAAACATGGTTGTTTTATATATATATATATATAAAGACCTCAATGGTATTAATTGGTGACCAGCGCCTGAATTCCCAAAAAATTGCATTCAACATCTTATTCACAAAGTAGGAAATTAAACAAAGTCTTGCATTACACAACATCTCATTCAAAAAACTTAAGAGTGAAATTTTACACAATAGTTTACAAAAGTACACTATAAGCCTATTTTTAGCTTAATACAGACAGTCCCTTTCAGAGCCTGACTCTCTTCAACACTTTATCCTCCCCTTTCTGAAGTTGAAGCTTTATGTTTGCAAGTTCTGACTCTCTGGCATTAGTATAATTTACCCACCTTAAAAAACTTGCATGTTGGAAGCCCCTGAAAGCAAAATAAATAAATTTTAAAAAAATCATTTATATTGACTAATAGTGTGATACCCCATCATAGTTTATCCATACCGATAACATTTATACCAAAAAAACAACAACAAACAAATAAATAGAAAACTCAGCCCCCTTTTTTTTTTTAAGTTCTTTAATTACATATAGCAGATTTTACAGAGATTATGCACATTGAAATTAATCTTTCTTCATACCATGGGACTTCACTTGCAAATCGAGTTATATTGCATATTGTGCTTGGGTTACTTATGTGCAACTAGGTAATTTTAATATGTTGGAAGCCATTTATATGTTGTATCTTTGTTTGGAAACAGATTCTCTTGTGTAATTTCTTCACTTTGTTACTTGATCAAAGCTCAAAGCAACTACTTTATAGAAGCTTAATGCAATAGGAGGTTGGTCACACAAATCTCCACAATTCTACTTGCTTCAAAAATTATTAGTGCCATAAATCAAAAAATAATTCCCTATGAAATATATGCTTCTGAGACAGGTTAAGCAATCACTATCTGAATGTTAAGGTAGTATCATTCAAGATGTTCTAGCAATTTGAAAATCAGTCCACGATCTCATCACATATCAACAAAGTTGGGTTCTCATAACTGGGCAAAAAAATCACAAATACGATCTCATTAATGGGCAAAAAAATTGCAGAGAAAATATGAAAAAACCCACAATTTATTGTCTGAAATCCTAACTGTTCACAATGAGAGAACCCAATACAATCTCGTTAATGTTCAGAAAATATGAGAAATCGAAAGAAAATCGTAACCCGTCCATGGACATTTGAAAGTGGCTCTTGTTCTTGTTTTCTTTCCTCTTCAAAAGAAATAAGAGAAATTTGAAAGCAAATTTGAAAGCCAATAAGAGAAATTTGAAAGAAAATACAAGAAATCTAAAAGAAAATATGAAAATCGAAAGAAAATACCAGAAATAAAATAAATCTTCCTCTTGTTTTCTTTCCTCTTCGGAAGAAGTCTTTTGTGGGTGAGCTCTGAAAGTGAAAGGAAAAGAAGTCTTTCGTGGGTGAGCTCTATAAAGTGAAAGGGATGGTTTCGTCTATGCACATCTAAAAGTGAAAAGGAGGGTGTGCATTTCGTGTGTAAGTGACTAGCATGCTTTCTAGCATTTTTTTAAAATTATTAACAGAACCTAATCAAAGTTGGCTTAAAATATAATTAAGAAAGTCACTCTTATAAATTTAGCAAATTACTTTTTAACAATATCAAATAACAAACACATCAAATCTATCACTATTATATTAAAATATTGATTTTGATATTTTTATTTATTTTACTTCTAATTGTAATTTGAATAAGAAAGATTTATTATTAGAAAACAACTTATAACACGACATTTTATGGATTCAATTGTAGGAAAAATTCAACCGTAGAAAAAATTCTATAAATTAAAATCTCAGGAGAAATTCAAATCGTAGGAAAATTTTAAAAAAAAATTAAATTGTAGAAAAAATAAGTATCATAGGAAAAATCCAAATCGATTAGTGAGGCAGGGTTTTGCAAAGAAAATTCACATTCAATAGTATGAAAATGATAGAACCGTTGAACTGGGACATTGGGGATTTACCTGCTCTTTGTTTCAATCGAAGGTTAATGATGAACAGGCAATGGTGCCTAGTGAAAAAGGGGAGACGATTGCCAGTGAATGGGCTTTCCAGAGGTTGATGTTTTTGTTTCGAAATTTGGTGTGCTTTGTGATTTGGACCGAAGCTAGTGAAAAAAAAAAAAAAAAAAGCTTGTGGAGTATGCTCCAGGAGATGTATTTTGTAATTTGGTGTCCTTCGCGCATTTCTGAAGATACACGTAGGAAGAATTTTTTAAGGCAATAAAATTATTTGGCTAGCATTTTGTGCTTGCCAGATTTGGATAGTGAAAAATGGATGATTAAATTTACTGTACAAATAATGAGTTTGATATAGATGTATTTTGTGAAAATTAGCTAAATTCTGGCCAAAATATAACTTTTTATAAGACACTACTAATGCTCTAATAAGAATTCTAAAAACTAGAATAAAAATCTGAAACTTTACAAAAGAGAGAATGTTTTTATAAAATACTTAATATTAAGATATAAAATTTTTAAAACAAGCAAATTAAAACTAAAAATAATTAATTTGAAAACTATAGAATTAAAAAAAATAATATTTGAGGATAAGAATAAAACTATAAAATGATTTAAAACTAGACTAAAGATTTTGGAAAATTATGAAATTTCTTTGAAAACATAAAATTAAATATTATTTTGAAAAAATAAAGCTACAAATATTAATAAAAAGTCAAAAACCTAAAATAATAAATAATTAAAAAAACAGGGAGGAGGGGTTCCTATCCATTGCGGCAAGGTGTCCGACATAGTAACATTACCATTAGCTGGGAGATGAAGGGAATGACTTAATTGTATAAATTTGCATACCAAAAATAGAGAGTTTAGAAAATTGAAATTGAGTAAGCAAATTACTAATGAACTAAAATGTAGAGGCGAATATTATAATTAACTCAAGAAAAAAACAAAACAAAAAGGCATTATAGATAAGAGAAATAATTTCTACAAGTTCGAAATAGACAAGTTTTATGTAGTCTCTTTGTAAAAAGAGAAATGATATCAACAGTAATAGAGAGTGTTCAATAGAAATTCATTTTGAAATAAATAAATAAATAAATATGAGATTCACATGAAAAAAAATTATTTTTTAATAATAGATCCTATTATTTTTCAAAAAGAATACGCAGCGCTTGCATAACTCAACTTAAAAAAAAATGTAAAAAAGACTATTTTTTATAAGATGACTCACTTTTTAATAGGCAATAAGCACTATCATCCTACATTTGGATATACATATTACTAGAGTTTTGAATTAGATATTTTTCTTGAATTTTCAACTTGCCTACTCTACATCTCTAATAGGAATGGATTCAAGAACTCGTCAAAATGCATACTTTACAAATCTTCTAAATAACAAAGAGCTTTTTATGGAATTTACAAATAAGATAAATGAACACCAAATGTCTCCACCCCAAGTTGAGGTTATTGAGGTTTAACCTATTGGACAAAAATCGAGATTACTGCTAGCATCTTTGAGTTACGTACAGAGTTTGATGTCATGTCTGCGACTCAGGTCACCATCAGTACTTGACTGACACAAATAGAGGAACAACTGCAGTTGAGAAAGTGTGTAAAGACTTGGGGTCTTAATTAGTACTTTCTATCTTTTCTTTATTTATTTTTTGTTTTTAGCAAGGACAATATTTTGTATTTTGTAAATTCAGTATTTAACTATGAATTAGTATTATTTTATATTTTTTGAACTAATTATTAATTTATATTATTCTTATTATTTAATTGACCAATTTCTTATAATTACTAGTTAATATAAATATAATTCTGCCAAAAAACTGGTCACTGTTCGACTCCTACAAATCAAGTTCGAACAGTTTTGACTCACCATTCGAACGATTAAATTGGTACGTTCGAACGGTATAGCAATTTTCCTCTAAAAAATTTTACTTACCACGCCAAAATTAGGGTCGAACGGTTAAATTTAACCGTTCTAATGTTGAATCATTACTGTTTGAACGGTTAAATTATTTGGAACAAAATATTTCGTCCCTAACTAGACTGTTTGAATGCGTTCTAATGTTACAGACATTTCATCTTTTTTTGGCACGAAATATGAATTTCTAAATCTCACTTTTTGGGACGATTTTCATTTCGTCCCAAAACAAAATCATCCCAAAAAGTCTTTTTTGTTGTAGTGATCACAACCAAATTGAAATTTATTGTACAGGAAGATTTGATACTTGTAGAGGGATGATTTGAAGTTTCCATAGATTTGGTGCAAGAAAAAGATAAAAAAACACATGATGTTGTAGAAAATAATTCATGAATACTTTGAGAAAAATAGAAAATTTGATTTTACACGTAACTACACATCTATAATGAATCGGTGGTTAACGATTCAACAAGTGGCAAATAAGTTTTGTGGTCACTTGACACAAGTTGAAGGTATGCATCAAAGTCATGTTAATGAGCAAGATAAGGTATGTTCACATTATATATTTTCATCAATTTCTTTGTACCATCTTCTCCAATGCTAAATAAGTTTCTAATTATGTTTAGAATTCTGAATTTTTTAGATTGGCAAGGTGAAAGTCCTGTACCTACAATTAAAGAAAACTTTCCACTTCGATCATTGTTGGCGAGTATCAAGATTCCATCCAAAGTGGGTGGAACATATGCAAATAGTAAAGCCCAAGAAAAAGTCATTGTCATGTACAAAAGCTTCACCTATGAATTTAGTAAATTTAGTAAAGATGAGAATTTGTATACATCATCTACAAATTTAGATCGACCAATAGCTTATAAAACTGGAAAAAAGAAACGAAAGAGAAAATGAAGAACAGAGTCTGATTCTCTCATGATACTAAATGAGATGAAGGAAGATATAAAAAGAGTAAAATTATGCTTATGCAAGAAGTAAGTGATCATGACAAACAGATGCTTTGTATTACGCAAGAGGAAGTGCGTATTCAGAAAGAGAAGGTACTACAAGAATACTATCTTCAACGAAAAATGGAAATCCTTACAAGTTGTGTTAGGAGAAACTAGTTGTCATGAATTTTGGGTGCTAGTTGTTTGTTGGCTTGTTTTTTTGTAGAGTAACTTTTATTTGATGTTTTGAACTATACATTTCAATTTTTATTTGATGTTTTATGAGTCATTTATGTTTGACATATGAGGTTCTTAATGATAGGAAAAAAAATTATAATTAAAAATACTTCGAGGAAATGAGAGAAATGGTTACACATTCTTCTAAAAATATTCCAAGGAAACGATAGTGCAAAGAAAAAATAAAACATTAATATAATCATACATGATAAAATATTATGCTTGGCTATATTGTTGGTCAGTTTTTCCACTTCTAGTGCATACAATCAATACTCCATATGAAAGGAAATCCATGTTTCTCACCAATTGTGAGTAATCTAGCAATGTCAACATTGTTACATTTCCTCAAATACTCTTCTAGAAAAAATTGAAACAATTGCTTTAACAAGAAATTTTAGTCTTCTTAATGTGGTAGTCTCTCCACTCTTCGATTTTCAGGTATTCATCCATAAAATAAGCCATGACACTATATGCAAACATCCTAAGAGCAGTAGGAATCTTTTGAAGGGAAGAAAAACCAATCATTCCTAAATCATCTCTTCTCTGGACAAAATAATGTCCATGGGCTTCTACCGCAAAATAGTCATGAGAATTGGTGGATCGGCAAGATAGTTGCAATCGATTGTGCCTTTTGAATCTAAGTAATTTTTTAGAACAACCACATGAGTTTGATCTTTCTTTTTCCATAACAATTTGTCTCGCTATCTCAAATTCTTCGTTAGAATTTGAATTGAGAAGTGTCATTTTCTGAAAAAATGAATGATTCATTGGGAAAAAATGCAAAAAATATTTTACAAAAAATTTTGAGTTGAAGTGAATAAAATTGTTGAAAAGTTGTTCTGTTTTATTGTGAAAGAATATAACCATTGGAGAAACATAGCCGTTAAAAAATATATTTGATAGAAGAATATAACCGTTGAAAAAATATGACCGTTAGAAAATTATATCCGTTAGAAGAATATAATCGTTTGAAAAATAAGATTGTTAGAAAATTATATCCGTTGAAATAATATTAACATTACAGAATTAATATACACTTTCTTAATAAAGAACAAATATTCTAATTACCATTAAAATTTAAATAAATGAAAAAACTAAAGTACATATTTTAACTCAATAATCATCTCTTCTGTTTTCATGGCTTGCTTGCTTGGGTAAATCAATTTGATGCCTCTGTCCTCTCCAGTTGACACACTTCACATAAAGGGAAACAATGTTTCTTTGTGAACGCGTGGATAAGCTTTTAGTAAAACTCTAAACGTAGTCAACCTTGTGCACCCCTTACGCACACCGCCTACCTGGCATAACCATAAAATGAACCGTTCTACTAGAAGCAGTCAATTTTGAGCACACTTTGCGCACACTCGCTGATGTGGGGGCCGGGGCAAATAAATAAAAATAGAGAGAGAAAACATGATGAAGACGACGGACGCCCACGAACAAGGCTCTATTTTTCCCCACTGTCCATGAACCAATTTTTGTTTTGCTCTTTCAACTCCACCAGCACGTCTCTGAATGTTTCTACACGTCTATCTCACAACTGGCACTCACGTCGAGTGTTGGCCTTCGGTAGTATGGGTCATGGTGCAGGGTGGCAACACGTAGTGTGGCCAGGCAGTCAAGGTTGTTTGTGGAGGAGTATGTAGTGTCTTGGTTTTTTGAGACGCTGAGGCAACCTACGAGGTGGTCGAAAGTTTTTGTACGAGGCAGAGCTAGGTTGAGGGCCAAGAGAATTTGCTCTGTTTTTGACTTCCCGAAATAGAGAACACGGTGGAGCAAGTCTTCTCATGGTGACGCCCAGTAGGGCTTCCGGTGGTGGATTTGTTCTGGTTGTGGGCTGTGGAGACTTGTTGGATGGGTTAATAAATTTGTTTACAATTGGCAAATTAACTTGTAATATGATTTTACATGATAATGTTCAATCGGTGTTGAATTTTTTACATGAAATCTCAAGCTTGAGCAGTGAAAAAACTGATTGTGGTAGGACTAGGTTACATTAAATCTTGTAACTTTTGTTTATTGATTTCGTGTTGGCAGATGGAAGGGTCTGGGTCCAATATTCACCAGCGGCTCGAACGACCAATTCATATCCAATCCATTATAGCTCTTGCTCCCAGAACCTGCTTCCCACTCCTTCAAAGTAGTGAAATGTATATTGTCTAAAGAACTCCCATAATTTCCACTTAATAAATCCTCAGAGCAATAAATTTTACTAGGAAAAGAGCTGAACCCTCATAGCAATAGTTCGCTTTCGTTCATAGGATGAAGGAGAGAGGATGGAGGAATTGAATGAAAGGTGAAGGACAGGAGAATGGATGCCAATTTAGGGTTTTTGACTTCAGCCTTCTCTGCAATCTTGGATGGATGGGAGTGGAAAGGTCTCCTTCAGCGGGGAGGTGAAGGAAAAAGGCAACGGTGCCGTTTCACTTCATTTTTTGAAATATCCCCCCAACCCATTTTCGACTCCTGCTTGGCTGAATCTTACAACACAAAAAAGAAAAATACTGTATACAACTGCCCTTGGGGAACCATTGAGAAACCGTTGCCCACGTGGAGATAAACGCCCTGTTTAATTTCTTCTCCCAATTCTTCTATACTCAGTCGATAAATGTAAACGGAATGCAGTCGTCAGCCGGAATAAAATAAAAGAATGAAACTGAAATGAAATGCAAAAGGCAGGGATTGAAAACCCATTTCGGCTTCTTTCTCGCTTCTGATGTGCGAGTGAGAAGGAAGAAGGCTTTAGTTCTTCAGTCGAACCTCGTGGGTGCAGATCGGTTGTCACTGGGTTGGGCATCTGGTTTGGGTGGGTTAAGTTCGGCCCGGTCTGCGTTGGGTGGGTGAAGCCCGAGTGTTGTTTGGGTCAGCTTGGTGGGCTGAGTTTGGGTTAGATCCGTGGGCCATTGGGTCGGGTCAGCTTCGTGGGCCATCAGGTCGGTTCAGCTTCGTGGGCCATCACGTCGGGCCAGGTTCGTGGGGCAGCATTTCGGGTCAGATACAGTGGGTCAGTGACGTGGGTCAGTTTCGTGGGTCGGCAGCGTTTCGTGGGTCATCTTCTCACTTTACGGTCAGCACCACCACGGCCAGGTTTTGCTTCCACCATCGATCTATCTCATTATGCTTCAATAAACCTAGGATTTGCATGATATATAATTTGATATATACGTGGGTCTGTTTCGTTGCATTTGCATGAACATGGTAAATATATGGCTCTGTTTCCAGTTGCATTTGCATGAACAAGGTTTTTGGTGTGGTTTGTATCGTGTCGCAAGTCGATGTAAACTAAATATAGAGCTTTCAAAAAGAAAAGGAAACAAAAACAAAAGCTGACTTGGGAGTGTTTACAAAGATATAAACTATGTAAACACGTGATATGCTTTTACTGCAAGTTCATCTGGATTATTTCTTATGAACATTGTTTGGGTGGATCTTTCTAGTATATCAGTAGTTTGAAGTGCAAAAAATGGCATGAATACTAACCTGCTTTGTGTTCCAAAAATGCTCAATTGGATGTTTTGGTCTGGGATATTGTGCTTGCTTGACAGGGACTTTCGAAATTGGTCTTGTAGTTTGTGAATGCCATTATTGCTGCTGGATATCTTGTGAGTTTCATGCATAGAATTCCAAATACCACGTAATTGCTGCCCAAAAAAAAGAAACAAAAAAAAAAAAAGGTTCATCTCGATTATTATATCAGTCATGGAATGGCATCCGTATTATGCATTTAGTTGATAAAATAAAGCTAACCCAATAGGTTGGAATGGAGATTTCTAACCTTGTTCCTAAAAGACTTTTGAAATTTTTTAAATATTATGCTGACTGAATGGAGAAGATGAGAGAGCATTGTTTTGGCTTTTCCTCCATACTTCCCGGTTCTTCTATATTTTGATATACTGGATTTAGCCAACAATCTCTTTGTGGTTTATTTTTTTTAATAAGTAACAATCTACTAGTGCTTTAAGGGAGAATTAGATAAATGCACTAATTGCATAATGCTACTTTAGTGGATTTTAATATTGGTTTGAGAAAGGCCCGAGTTATTGTTATACTTGCTCATTTTTTTTTTTCTATAAATGTATAATGTTGAGGGTGTGATGTTAAAGTTTAGTAATAAGAAAATTAAATAATGGCTTCCAAAATTCAAGTTTTAACTCCATTATGCTAGATGTGAAAATTGATTAGTATGGAGTAATCATTTTATTGCACTTCAATTACTTCACTTTGATTTAAGCTATAACATTACCAAACTCACAATTTTTTAAAATCTTTTACCTTAAAATTCTTTCCCACGTTTAGTTACACTGCCTAAATTATAATATTTATTTGGATAAATATTATAATTTCCTTACCTCCAACAAAATACTTTAAATTTGTTTAATGAGTTGGTTAATGGGTGAAGCAAGCAAGCATACTTTATTTTATGAAATTAGAAATTCCTATAAACTGAAAGCCAATTTTTCTCATTTTTTGTATTCATTTAAAAAGATAAGATTTATTATGCGATTCACAACTACTTTTTCAACATGTGATCATAAAAGTGGACAACTTGCACAGGGCATGGGAAAAGCAGCAGAACACGCATCTACCTTAACACCATCTACTTCAAATCACCCAAACTCAGTATGTTATTTCATAATTAAAGAACCTAATGCAACTCAATTACTTAGCATCCTAATTATTATTATTATTTTTATGTTAGGATATCCCTCAAAATACAATACCAAACTTTCCAAAGGACATGCATGGTTACTTTGGACTAGTTCCTGCATGGTCACCAGCTTTCCTGCCATATCCAGATGGCAACAAAAACCTGGATAATATTGTGGTGCTTTTTCAACTTTGTTCTTGTGTGTTAGTTATAAGTTAATTATAATGTAAGTTATTTATATGTTGTCTTTTTTTCCTGTTAAGCAAAATGTTGGTTATCCATTTCAATATGGGATGGGACCTCCAATGCCATTTGTCACTACAAACTCCGCGACGAGCGCAGGAGTTGGTGAAGAAGATAGACCCGATTGTTGGGAAACTGAAGCACCATGTACTTCTGCTAGAGTTGATGAAGAAATTATGTTGGATAGGCCAGATCTTCAAGAAACTGAACCTGTTTCTTCCGGTACACCACATGTATTGATATCGTAGGATGGTGATGATATAATTGAGGAGCCAAAGTCAGGGATGAAGTTTAATTCGTTTGAAGAATTGTTGAGCTATTATAAGCAGTATGCAAAAAAATCTGGGTTTGGGGTGATGACACAAAGGGGTGAGAGGTCAGATGATCAAAGTGTCAGATATGTCACCCTTGGTTGTGCACGGGGAGGGAAGGCCCGAATTAAGAGTTCCAATCCTATCAATCCACGTCCGACTGGAAAGACGGACTGTAAGGCAAGGATTAATGAACTAAGAATTGAGGGAAAGATGCGGTTGACAATAGTGAATAATTCACATAATCATGTAATCAGCCCACAGAAATCCCGCTTCTTTCAATGTAATAGAGAAGTGAGTGAGACCGTTAAAAGAGTCCTAGACACAAATGACTTAGCTGGCATCCGAATGAACAAGAGTTACGGCTCTCTTGTGGTTGGCGCAGGTGGCTTTGAGAACCTACCATTTTTGGAAAAAGATTGTCGCAATTACATCGACAAAGCCCATCGTCTGCGACTTGGTACAGGCGGTGCTGGAGCACTTTGTGATTATTTTATGAGAATGCAGTACAAGAATAACGGCTATTGAACCCAAGGTTTCAAGTTTCGTGTAATTATAAAACTACACATGGATTTTGATGATAACAAATGAATTCAAAGAATAAAGGAGTCTCAAGCTCAAGTTGTCCACACAATGGAATCAAGCACATCAAGGAACCAACCATGAGCAAGAAGGGAACAAGTTCACATTAAAGTTATAGAGTAATATTGTAAATATCTTAAAAATACAAAATTAGGATTAAGGCTCAAAATTAATATCTTATCATAAAGTATTAAAATACATTTTTCACATGTGCATGAATATTTTGAAAATTAAAATTGAAAATTTTGAAAGATGATTGATTGTCATCTTTCACATGTGCATGACATGATTAAAGGTTTGAACTTTAAAAATATTAAGATGATTGATTGTCATCTTTCACATGTGCATGTTTTATTTGAATATTTTCAAAAGTGATGGATGCTTTTCTTGACTTATGCAAAAGATAGATGTCTTTGTTTGAAATTTTTGAAAAGCAAATTGTTCTCCTTTTGTCATATTCAAAAAGTAAAAGATTATGTTTGATTTTTTTGAAAAGTAAAGTGTGCTCATTTTGTCACATGCAAAAAGTAAAAAAATTAGGTTTGAAATTTTTGAAAAGTGAATGATGATGTCTTTGACATGTGAATCTTTTTAAATTTGAATATGAAGTCTCATATGCCTATAAATAGATCATTTGAGAGCTTCACATTCACANAATTGAGTTGTATTTAAAAAAATAACAATTATAAATCAAATATACAATATAAAATATAAACAAAATATGAAACAACAATAAATATAAAGAGTAAGGGTAAGAGAGAAGCAAACTCAGTATGTTAACGAGGTTCGGCCCCACTGCCTACGTCCTCGCCTCAAGCTACCCCTTGAGGATCCCCGAATTCACTATTCAACCTCCTTCAGGTGGAGATAGAAACCTATTACACATTTGAACAACACCGCTACAAAGGATCCGTGTAGAACACCCTCTACACTTGCAATCACCTTACACGTGGTGATTCAACTATTCCTTGTGTAGAACAATTTCTACACGCACAAGGGTTATACACACCATTTTACTGATACAAGAGCTGATAGTGGGTAGGTTATCAGAAAACACTCCTCAATGAGTGAAATAAGAACAATACAGGCAAACTATATCTCTCAAAATGAACAAGGGTTAAGGCTCAATGCTTAGAGAAGAGAGAATGAAAGCTTTGAATGAATATTGTATGCTCTTGGTGTTGTGAATGTGAAGCTCTCAAATGATCTATTTATAGGCATATGAGACTTCATATTCAAATTTAAAAAGATTCACATGTCAAAGACATCATCATTCACTGAACTTTGAAAATATTAAGATGATTGATTGTCATCTTTCACATGTTCATGTTTTATTTGAATATTTTCAAAAGTGATGGATGCTTTTCTTGACTTATACAAAAGATAGATGTCTTTGTTTGAAAAATTTGAAAAGTAAAGTGTGCTCCTTTTGTCATATGCAAAAAGTAAAAGATTAGGTTTGAAATTTTTGAAAAGTAAAGTGTGCTCATTTTGTCACATGCAAAAAGTAAAAGATTAGATTTGAAATTTTTGAAAAGTAAAGTGTGCTCATTTTGTCACATGCAAAAAGTAAAAAGATTAGGTTTGAAATTTTTGAAAAGTGAATGATGATGTCTTTGACATGTGAATCTTTTTAAATTTGAATATGAAGTCTCATATGCCTATAAATAGATCATTTGAGAGCTTCACATTCACAACACCAAGAGCATACAATATTCATTCAAAACTTTCATTCTCTATTCTCTAAGTCTTGAGCCTTAACCCTTGTTCATTTTGAGAGATATAGTTTGTGCTGTATTGTTCTTATTTCACTTATTGAGAAGTGTTTTCTGATAACCTACCCACTATCAGCTCTTGTATCAGTAAAATGGTGTGTATAACCCTTGTGTGTGTAGAAAGTGTTTTACACAAGAAATAATTGAATCACCACGTGTAAGATGATTGCAAGTGTAGAGGGTGTTCTACACGGATCCTTTGTAGCGGTGTTTTTCAAAGGTGTAATAGGTTTTTATCTACACCTGAAAGAGGTTGAATAGTGAATTCGTTTGTGCTTGCCAGATTTGGATAGTGAAAAATGGATGATTAAATTTACTGTACAAATAATGAGTTTGATATAGATGTATTTTGTGAAAATTAGCTAAATTCTGGCCAAAATATAACTTTTTATAAGACACTACTAATGCTCTAATAAGAATTCTAAAAACTAGAATAAAAATCTGAAACTTTACAAAAGAGAGAATGTTTTTATAAAATACTTAATATTAAGATATAAAATTTTTAAAACAAGCAAATTAAAACTAAAAATAATTAATTTGAAAACTATAGAATTAAAAAAAATAATATTTGAGGATAAGAATAAAACTATAAAATGATTTAAAACTAGACTAAAGATTTTGGAAAATTATGAAATTTCTTTGAAAACATAAAATTAAATATTATTTTGAAAAAATAAAGCTACAAATATTAATAAAAAGTCAAAAACCTAAAATAATAAATAATTAAAAAAACAGGGAGGAGGGGTTCCTATCCATTGCGGCAAGGTGTCCGACATAGTAACATTACCATTAGCTGGGAGATGAAGGGAATGACTTAATTGTATAAATTTGCATACCAAAAATAGAGAGTTTAGAAAATTGAAATTGAGTAAGCAAATTACTAATGAACTAAAATGTAGAGGCGAATATTATAATTAACTCAAGAAAAAAACAAAACAAAAAGGCATTATAGATAAGAGAAATAATTTCTACAAGTTCGAAATAGACAAGTTTTATGTAGTCTCTTTGTAAAAAGAGAAATGATATCAACAGTAATAGAGAGTGTTCAATAGAAATTCATTTTGAAATAAATAAATAAATAAATATGAGATTCACATGAAAAAAAATTATTTTTTAATAATAGATCCTATTATTTTTCAAAAAGAATACGCAGCGCTTGCATAACTCAACTTAAAAAAAAATGTAAAAAAGACTATTTTTTATAAGATGACTCACTTTTTAATAGGCAATAAGCACTATCATCCTACATTTGGATATACATATTACTAGAGTTTTGAATTAGATATTTTTCTTGAATTTTCAACTTGCCTACTCTACATCTCTAATAGGAATGGATTCAAGAACTCGTCAAAATGCATACTTTACAAATCTTCTAAATAACAAAGAGCTTTTTATGGAATTTACAAATAAGATAAATGAACACCAAATGTCTCCACCCCAAGTTGAGGTTATTGAGGTTTAACCTATTGGACAAAAATCGAGATTACTGCTAGCATCTTTGAGTTACGTACAGAGTTTGATGTCATGTCTGCGACTCAGGTCACCATCAGTACTTGACTGACACAAATAGAGGAACAACTGCAGTTGAGAAAGTGTGTAAAGACTTGGGGTCTTAATTAGTACTTTCTATCTTTTCTTTATTTATTTTTTGTTTTTAGCAAGGACAATATTTTGTATTTTGTAAATTCAGTATTTAACTATGAATTAGTATTATTTTATATTTTTTGAACTAATTATTAATTTATATTATTCTTATTATTTAATTGACCAATTTCTTATAATTACTAGTTAATATAAATATAATTCTGCCAAAAAACTGGTCACTGTTCGACTCCTACAAATCAAGTTCGAACAGTTTTGACTCACCATTCGAACGATTAAATTGGTACGTTCGAACGGTATAGCAATTTTCCTCTAAAAAATTTTACTTACCACGCCAAAATTAGGGTCGAACGGTTAAATTTAACCGTTCTAATGTTGAATCATTACTGTTTGAACGGTTAAATTATTTGGAACAAAATATTTCGTCCCTAACTAGACTGTTTGAATGCGTTCTAATGTTACAGACATTTCATCTTTTTTTGGCACGAAATATGAATTTCTAAATCTCACTTTTTGGGACGATTTTCATTTCGTCCCAAAACAAAATCATCCCAAAAAGTCTTTTTTGTTGTAGTGATCACAACCAAATTGAAATTTATTGTACAGGAAGATTTGATACTTGTAGAGGGATGATTTGAAGTTTCCATAGATTTGGTGCAAGAAAAAGATAAAAAAACACATGATGTTGTAGAAAATAATTCATGAATACTTTGAGAAAAATAGAAAATTTGATTTTACACGTAACTACACATCTATAATGAATCGGTGGTTAACGATTCAACAAGTGGCAAATAAGTTTTGTGGTCACTTGACACAAGTTGAAGGTATGCATCAAAGTCATGTTAATGAGCAAGATAAGGTATGTTCACATTATATATTTTCATCAATTTCTTTGTACCATCTTCTCCAATGCTAAATAAGTTTCTAATTATGTTTAGAATTCTGAATTTTTTAGATTGGCAAGGTGAAAGTCCTGTACCTACAATTAAAGAAAACTTTCCACTTCGATCATTGTTGGCGAGTATCAAGATTCCATCCAAAGTGGGTGGAACATATGCAAATAGTAAAGCCCAAGAAAAAGTCATTGTCATGTACAAAAGCTTCACCTATGAATTTAGTAAATTTAGTAAAGATGAGAATTTGTATACATCATCTACAAATTTAGATCGACCAATAGCTTATAAAACTGGAAAAAAGAAACGAAAGAGAAAATGAAGAACAGAGTCTGATTCTCTCATGATACTAAATGAGATGAAGGAAGATATAAAAAGAGTAAAATTATGCTTATGCAAGAAGTAAGTGATCATGACAAACAGATGCTTTGTATTACGCAAGAGGAAGTGCGTATTCAGAAAGAGAAGGTACTACAAGAATACTATCTTCAACGAAAAATGGAAATCCTTACAAGTTGTGTTAGGAGAAACTAGTTGTCATGAATTTTGGGTGCTAGTTGTTTGTTGGCTTGTTTTTTTGTAGAGTAACTTTTATTTGATGTTTTGAACTATACATTTCAATTTTTATTTGATGTTTTATGAGTCATTTATGTTTGACATATGAGATTCTTAATGATAGGAAAAAAAATTATAATTAAAAATACTTCGAGGAAATGAGAGAAATGGTTACACATTCTTCTAAAAATATTCCAAGGAAACGATAGTGCAAAGAAAAAATAAAACATTAATATAATCATACATGATAAAATATTATGCTTGGCTATATTGTTGGTCAGTTTTTCCACTTCTAGTGCATACAATCAATACTCCATATGAAAGGAAATCCATGTTTCTCACCAATTGTGAGTAATCTAGCAATGTCAACATTGTTACATTTCCTCAAATACTCTTCTAGAAAAAATTGAAACAATTGCTTTAACAAGAAATTTTAGTCTTCTTAATGTGGTAGTCTCTCCACTCTTCGATTTTCAGGTATTCATCCATAAAATAAGCCATGACACTATATGCAAACATCCTAAGAGCAGTAGGAATCTTTTGAAGGGAAGAAAAACCAATCATTCCTAAATCATCTCTTCTCTGGACAAAATAATGTCCATGGGCTTCTACCGCAAAATAGTCATGAGAATTGGTGGATCGGCAAGATAGTTGCAATCGATTGTGCCTTTTGAATCTAAGTAATTTTTTAGAACAACCACATGAGTTTGATCTTTCTTTTTCCATAACAATTTGTCTCGCTATCTCAAATTCTTCGTTAGAATTTGAATTGAGAAGTGTCATTTTCTGAAAAAATGAATGATTCATTGGGAAAAAATGCAAAAAATATTTTACAAAAAATTTTGAGTTGAAGTGAATAAAATTGTTGAAAAGTTGTTCTGTTTTATTGTGAAAGAATATAACCATTGGAGAAACATAGCCGTTAAAAAATATATTTGATAGAAGAATATAACCGTTGAAAAAATATGACCGTTAGAAAATTATATCCGTTAGAAGAATATAATCGTTTGAAAAATAAGATTGTTAGAAAATTATATCCGTTGAAATAATATTAACATTACAGAATTAATATACACTTTCTTAATAAAGAACAAATATTCTAATTACCATTAAAATTTAAATAAATGAAAAAACTAAAGTACATATTTTAACTCAATAATCATCTCTTCTGTTTTCATGGCTTGCTTGCTTGGGTAAATCAATTTGATGCCTCTGTCCTCTCCAGTTGACACACTTCACATAAAGGGAAACAATGTTTCTTTGTGAACGCGTGGATAAGCTTTTAGTAAAACTCTAAACGTAGTCAACCTTGTGCACCCCTTACGCACACCGCCTACCTGGCATAACCATAAAATGAACCGTTCTACTAGAAGCAGTCAATTTTGAGCACACTTTGCGCACACTCGCTGATGTGGGGGCCGGGGCAAATAAATAAAAATAGAGAGAGAAAACATGATGAAGACGACGGACGCCCACGAACAAGGCTCTATTTTTCCCCACTGTCCATGAACCAATTTTTGTTTTGCTCTTTCAACTCCACCAGCACGTCTCTGAATGTTTCTACACGTCTATCTCACAACTGGCACTCACGTCGAGTGTTGGCCTTCGGTAGTATGGGTCATGGTGCAGGGTGGCAACACGTAGTGTGGCCAGGCAGTCAAGGTTGTTTGTGGAGGAGTATGTAGTGTCTTGGTTTTTTGAGACGCTGAGGCAACCTACGAGGTGGTCGAAAGTTTTTGTACGAGGCAGAGCTAGGTTGAGGGCCAAGAGAATTTGCTCTGTTTTTGACTTCCCGAAATAGAGAACACGGTGGAGCAAGTCTTCTCATGGTGACGCCCAGTAGGGCTTCCGGTGGTGGATTTGTTCTGGTTGTGGGCTGTGGAGACTTGTTGGATGGGTTAATAAATTTGTTTACAATTGGCAAATTAACTTGTAATATGATTTTACATGATAATGTTCAATCGGTGTTGAATTTTTTACATGAAATCTCAAGCTTGAGCAGTGAAAAAACTGATTGTGGTAGGACTAGGTTACATTAAATCTTGTAACTTTTGTTTATTGATTTCGTGTTGGCAGATGGAAGGGTCTGGGTCCAATATTCACCAGCGGCTCGAACGACCAATTCATATCCAATCCATTATAGCTCTTGCTCCCAGAACCTGCTTCCCACTCCTTCAAAGTAGTGAAATGTATATTGTCTAAAGAACTCCCATAATTTCCACTTAATAAATCCTCAGAGCAATAAATTTTACTAGGAAAAGAGCTGAACCCTCATAGCAATAGTTCGCTTTCGTTCATAGGATGAAGGAGAGAGGATGGAGGAATTGAATGAAAGGTGAAGGACAGGAGAATGGATGCCAATTTAGGGTTTTTGACTTCAGCCTTCTCTGCAATCTTGGATGGATGGGAGTGGAAAGGTCTCCTTCAGCGGGGAGGTGAAGGAAAAAGGCAACGGTGCCGTTTCACTTCATTTTTTGAAATATCCCCCCAACCCATTTTCGACTCCTGCTTGGCTGAATCTTACAACACAAAAAAGAAAAATACTGTATACAACTGCCCTTGGGGAACCATTGAGAAACCGTTGCCCACGTGGAGATAAACGCCCTGTTTAATTTCTTCTCCCAATTCTTCTATACTCAGTCGATAAATGTAAACGGAATGCAGTCGTCAGCCGGAATAAAATAAAAGAATGAAACTGAAATGAAATGCAAAAGGCAGGGATTGAAAACCCATTTCGGCTTCTTTCTCGCTTCTGATGTGCGAGTGAGAAGGAAGAAGGCTTTAGTTCTTCAGTCGAACCTCGTGGGTGCAGATCGGTTGTCACTGGGTTGGGCATCTGGTTTGGGTGGGTTAAGTTCGGCCCGGTCTGCGTTGGGTGGGTGAAGCCCGAGTGTTGTTTGGGTCAGCTTGGTGGGCTGAGTTTGGGTTAGATCCGTGGGCCATTGGGTCGGGTCAGCTTCGTGGGCCATCAGGTCGGTTCAGCTTCGTGGGCCATCACGTCGGGCCAGGTTCGTGGGGCAGCATTTCGGGTCAGATACAGTGGGTCAGTGACGTGGGTCAGTTTCGTGGGTCGGCAGCGTTTCGTGGGTCATCTTCTCACTTTACGGTCAGCACCACCACGGCCAGGTTTTGCTTCCACCATCGATCTATCTCATTATGCTTCAATAAACCTAGGATTTGCATGATATATAATTTGATATATACGTGGGTCTGTTTCGTTGCATTTGCATGAACATGGTAAATATATGGCTCTGTTTCCAGTTGCATTTGCATGAACAAGGTTTTTGGTGTGGTTTGTATCGTGTCGCAAGTCGATGTAAACTAAATATAGAGCTTTCAAAAAGAAAAGGAAACAAAAACAAAAGCTGACTTGGGAGTGTTTACAAAGATATAAACTATGTAAACACGTGATATGCTTTTACTGCAAGTTCATCTGGATTATTTCTTATGAACATTGTTTGGGTGGATCTTTCTAGTATATCAGTAGTTTGAAGTGCAAAAAATGGCATGAATACTAACCTGCTTTGTGTTCCAAAAATGCTCAATTGGATGTTTTGGTCTGGGATATTGTGCTTGCTTGACAGGGACTTTCGAAATTGGTCTTGTAGTTTGTGAATGCCATTATTGCTGCTGGATATCTTGTGAGTTTCATGCATAGAATTCCAAATACCACGTAATTGCTGCCCAAAAAAAAGAAACAAAAAAAAAAAAAGGTTCATCTCGATTATTATATCAGTCATGGAATGGCATCCGTATTATGCATTTAGTTGATAAAATAAAGCTAACCCAATAGGTTGGAATGGAGATTTCTAACCTTGTTCCTAAAAGACTTTTGAAATTTTTTAAATATTATGCTGACTGAATGGAGAAGATGAGAGAGCATTGTTTTGGCTTTTCCTCCATACTTCCCGGTTCTTCTATATTTTGATATACTGGATTTAGCCAACAATCTCTTTGTGGTTTATTTTTTTTAATAAGTAACAATCTACTAGTGCTTTAAGGGAGAATTAGATAAATGCACTAATTGCATAATGCTACTTTAGTGGATTTTAATATTGGTTTGAGAAAGGCCCGAGTTATTGTTATACTTGCTCATTTTTTTTTTCTATAAATGTATAATGTTGAGGGTGTGATGTTAAAGTTTAGTAATAAGAAAATTAAATAATGGCTTCCAAAATTCAAGTTTTAACTCCATTATGCTAGATGTGAAAATTGATTAGTATGGAGTAATCATTTTATTGCACTTCAATTACTTCACTTTGATTTAAGCTATAACATTACCAAACTCACAATTTTTTAAAATCTTTTACCTTAAAATTCTTTCCCACGTTTAGTTACACTGCCTAAATTATAATATTTATCTGGATAAATATTTAGATTTCCTTACCTCCAACAAAATACTTTAAATTTGTTTAATGAGTTGGTTAATGGGTGAAGCAAGCAAGCATACTTTATTTTATGAAATTAGAAATTCCTATAAACTGAAAGCCAATTTTTCTCATTTTTTGTATTCATTTAAAAAGATAAGATTTATTATGCGATTCACAACTACTTTTTCAACATGTGATCATAAAAGTGAAAAACTTGCACAGGGCATGGGAAAAGCGGCAGAACACGCATCTACCTTAACACCATCTACTTCAAATCACCCAAACTCAGTATGTTATTTCATAATTAAATAACCTAATGCAACTCAATTACTTAGCATCCTAATTATTATTATTATTTTTATGTTAGGATATCCCTCAAAATACAATACCAAACTTTCCAAAGGACATGCATGGTTACTTTGGACTAGTTCCTGCATGGTCACCAGCTTTCCTGCCATATCCAGATGGCAACAAAAACCTGGATAATATTGTGGTGCTTTTTCAACTTTGTTCTTGTGTGTTAGTTATAAGTTAATTATAACGTAAGTTATTTATATGTTGTCTTTTTTTCCTGTTAAGCAAAATGTTGGTTATCCATTTCAATATGGGATGGGACCTCCAATGCCATTTGTCACTACAAACTCCGCGACGAGCGCAGGAGTTGGTGAAGAAGATAGACCCGATTGTTGGGAAACTGAAGCACCATGTACTTCCTGCTAGAGTTGATGAAGAAATTATGTTGGATAGGCCAGATCTTCAAGAAACTGAACCTGTTTCTTCCGGTACACCACATGTATTGATATCGTAGGATGGTGATGATATAATTGAGGAGCCAAAGTCAGGGATGAAGTTTAATTCGTTTGAAGAATTGTTGAGCTATTATAAGCAGTATGCAAAAAAATCTGGGTTTGGGGTGATGACACAAAGGGGTGAGAGGTCAGATGATCAAAGTGTCAGATATGTCACCCTTGGTTGTGCACGGGGAGGGAAGGCCCGAATTAAGAGTTCCAATCCTATCAATCCACGTCCGACTGGAAAGACGGACTGTAAGGCAAGGATTAATGAACTAAGAATTGAGGGAAAGATGCGGTTGACAATAGTGAATAATTCACATAATCATGTAATCAGCCCACAGAAATCCCGCTTCTTTCAATGTAATAGAGAAGTGAGTGAGACCGTTAAAAGAGTCCTAGACACAAATGACTTAGCTGGCATCCGAATGAACAAGAGTTACGGCTCTCTTGTGGTTGGCGCAGGTGGCTTTGAGAACCTACCATTTTTGGAAAAAGATTGTCGCAATTACATCGACAAAGCCCATCGTCTGCGACTTGGTGCAGGCGGTGCTGGAGCACTTTGTGATTATTTTATGAGAATGCAGTACAAGAATAACGGCTATTGATCCCAAGGTTTCAAGTTTCGTGTAATTATAAAACTACACATGGATTTTGATGATAACAAATGAATTCAAAGAATAAAGGAGTCTCAAGCTCAAGTTGTCCACACAATGGAATCAAGCACATCAAGGAACCAAGCATGAGCAAGAAGGGAACAAGTTCACATTAAAGTTATAGAGTAATATTGTAAATCTCTTAAAAATTCAAAATTAGGATTAAGGCTCAAAATTAATATTTTATCATAAAGCATTAAAATACATTTTTCACATGTGCATGAATATTTTGAAAATTAAATTTGAAAATTTTGAAAGATGATTGATTGTCATCTTTCACATGTGCATGACATGATTAAAGGTTTGAACTTTGAAAATATTAAGATGATTGATTGTCATCTTTCACATGTGCATGTTTTATTTGAATATTTTCAAAAGTGATGGATGTTTTTCTTGACTTATGCAAAAGATAGATGTCTTTGTTTGAAAAATTTGAAAAGTAAAGTGTGCTCCTTTTGTCATATGCAAAAAGTAAAAGATTAGGTTTGAAATTTTTGAAAAGTAAAGTGTGCTCATTTTGTCACATGCAAAAAGTAAAAAGATTAGGTTTGAAATTTTTGAAAAGTGAATGATGATGTCTTTGACATGTGAATCTTTTTAAATTTGAATATGAAGTCTCATATGCCTATAAATAGATCATTTGAGAGCTTCACATTCACAACACCAAGAGCATACAATATTCATTCAAAGCTTTCATTCTCTCTTCTCTAAGCATTGAGCCTTAACCCTTGTTCATTTTGAGAGATATAGTTTGCGCTGTATTGTTCTTATTTCACTCATTGAGGAGTGTTTTCTGATAACCTACCCACTATCAGCTCTTGTATCAGTAAAATGGTGTGTATAACCCTTGTGCGTGTAGAAATTGTTCTACACAAGGAATAGTTGAATCACCACGTGTAAGGTGATTGCAAGTGTAGAGGGTGTTCTACACGGATCCTTTGTAGCGGTGTTGTTCAAAGGTGTAATAGGTTTCTATCTCCACCTGAAGGAGGTTGAATAGTGAATTCGGGGATCCTCAAGGGGTAGCTTGAGGCGAGGACGTAGGCAGTGGGGCCGAACCTCGTTAACATACTGAGTTTGCTTCTCTCTTACCCTTACTCTTTATATTTATTGTTGTTTCATATTTTGTTTATATTTTATATTGTATATTTGATTTATAATTGTTATTTTTTTAAATATAACTCAATTCACCCCCTCTTGTGTTAGTCATCTGGGCAACAATTGGTATCAGAGCTAGAGCTCTGTTATAAGATTAACTATCTTTTGAGTTAAGATCTTATGGCTAACATTGCAGCTTCATTTGGTGAAGGTCAATCTAGCAGTCGACCTCCACTCTTTTGTGGAGACAATTACTCATTCTGGAAAGTTAGAATGAGAATATTCCTTCAGGCTCAAGGTCGAGAAATCTGGAAATGTATTGTAAATGGACCTTATATTCCAACAAAAGTGGTTGATGGAGTAAAGGTCAAAAAGGAAGAAGAAGAGTTTAATCGTGAAGACGATAGACTTTATACTTTGAATTTAACTGCTATGAATTTATTATATAATGCTCTCAATGGTAATGAGTTTAATAGAGTAATGACTTGTGCTACGGCAAAGGAAATTTGGGATAACTTGGAAGTTACTTATGAAGGAACTTCTCAAGTCAAGGAATCAAAAATTTATATTCTTACTCATGAATATGAAATGTTTAAGATGAATGATGATGAATCTATTTCTAGTATGCACACTCGTTTTACTAACATCATAAACAGCTTGACAGCTCTTGGCAAAGTTTATTCCAAAGTGGAGATGGTAAGAAAAATTCTCAACTCTCTACCAAAACGTTGGAATAGAGACCTCAAGAAACTTGAAGTGAATGAACTCATCGGGTCACTTATCACCCATGAGTACACATTGAAAAGAGGAGAAGAAGAAGGAAAGCCAAAGAAGAGCTTGGCACTTAAAGCTGTTCCTCATGAAAGTGAAAGTGTACTCAAGATCTTGGCACTCAAGATCTTGATATATGTCACGTGCTATTTGCAATTTTTGTAATAGAAATGGTCATAATTATCATGCTTGTCCTATTAGAAGAAAGCATATAGTGATTATTAGGGCCATATGGGTACCTAAAAATCTTGTTTCTTCTAATACTAATAAATAGAGGACCCAAAGAACTTGGGTACCAAGAAAAATCATTTTAATTGTTTTTATAGGTATGCATGAAGTCCTCTACAAGCAAAAACAAATGGTTTTTAGATAGTGGATGTTCAAGACACATTACGGGAGACAAGACTAAGTTCTTTGATCTTAGATCTAAAGAAGAAGGACACGTGACATTTGGAGACAACTCGAAAGGGAAGATCGTGGGAATAGGTAAAATTGGTAATAAATCTTCTCTCATAATTGAAGATGTTCTACTTGTTGAAGGTCTAAAACATAATCTTTTGAGTATAAGTCAATTATGTGATAAAGGATTTACAGTTACTTTCAAAATGGATAAGTGCATTATTTTGAATGATCATGATTATAACATTTGTTTTACTGCCTTTAGAAGCAATAATGTTTATACAATCGATTTTGAAGAAATTACCTCACAAGATGCTATTTGTTTTTCAGTACAAAATGAAACTAATTGGTTATGGCATAGAAGATAGGGGTGGGCAGCGGGGGACCCGCCGTTTTGGCACCTGAAGGTTTATTTTTTTAAAAACCGGAAAACCCAAAACGACGCCGTTTTGGGTGCCGGTTGCCCTAAACCCCCCCTGCGATAATGCCCAGAAGTCCCCCCTAGATTTGTTAAACTTGAAACGGCGCCCCCCCCAACCCCCCGCGCCTAGAGGCCAGAACGGTAGAACCCCCCCCCCTCGGCCGCACCTCCCCATCGCCGCAACCCCCCCTCGCCGCACCTCACCGTCGCCGCACCCCCCCTCCCATCGGGCCATCGTCGCCGCACTTCCCCCCCTTCCCGAGTTCTGTTTCTTCCCCCCTCTCCCATCGTCACCGCACTCCCCCTCCCTCCCATCGTCGCCGCACCTCCCCGTCGCCACCGGCCCACCGCAGGTCCGTATCTACCTCGCCGGCCGGTAAATCTCTATATTTTTTTTTCTTTTTTTTTTTGTTTTACATTTAAATTTTTTGTTTATTTAGTGGAGGATAGGATTAATGGATATGGAGGATGGGATTTGAAATTGTGTGCTGTGGAGGATTGAATGTGCATTTGTGTGAATCTGTGATGATTGTTCGTGTGTTTTGCCTCTATTGTTTTTTTTTTAAACGGTTTTTTTTTTCAGTTGTTTGTTTCAGTTGTTGTAGTTCATTAGTCAAATTGAAAAAAATAATAAAAAATACCATCTTCAATTAATTTCAGAGTTGTAGTTTTTATAAAAGAAGTGTTCAAATTTTGTTTATTTCAGATTTGTATACATCATTTGACATTTATAAAATATGATAAAATATATATAATGAAGTCTAATTAATTAATGCCCATGAAGTTCTTCAGATCAAAGGTTTTTATAATTTTTATCAAAACTTTAGACTCTAATTAAGGATCAATATTATATTTATGGATGAGAGAAATTTTGAAAATTTCTTGGGCATGATTCTTTAATTGGATTAATTGGTGAAAATAAATAGGAAGATCTGAATAATTTTGTTAATAAATATGTAAAGTTTGAGGTTTTAAATTGGATAAGTAGATCGAATATCATAGAGTTGAAAATTTGTTTAAATATGATTTTTAGGGTAATGATGTTTGTAAAAGTCATTTTGATTGAAAGATTTGTTTGGATAGATAGAAATTAAAGTTCTTTTATTAAAAAAAAAGTGATACTTTTTTAAAAGACCAATATATGATCAATCAAATAGAAGTCGAAAATGACAAAAAAATATATATAATATAAACACATAAATATTAGAATTTTACAGTATTTATTGAACATAGATGAGATTAAGGAGTCGATTTTTCTTTCAACCTAAGTTATAGAATTAGGACAAAATTCTTTTAATCTTAGTTTTACACATGACCCATCATCTTATTGCCAGGATTTGTACGTATGCATATCATGACAATCATGTGTCCAACTTCTTTCAACTAAATTAATCCAATATATATTCATTATTTTTTTTATCGTATTATAAATTTATACATACTAAAATCCAATAAATATTGAATATTCAGCCATGTATTCACATTCTTATTCATATTATTGACTAAATGACGTAAATTCCAATAAATATTCTGCCATTCACATTCCAATAAATAAATTCCAATAAAAAAAGAAGATTTTTAATAAAGCTTGATTAACGGTTTATTTGGTTGTTGCTGTTGGAACTTGGATATTAATACTTTTCATGTTTGCTATAATTTCAGATCTATTGTTTGCTTGAGTTCATGGAATTGCCGACAGACTCTAGTGCGAGCTCCCCTACTGATGGTAGCAATGCCTCTACCCCTACCCCAATTGAGGGTAGCTTTGCCTCTACCCCTACCCATACCCCTTGCCCCGCCCCTAAGCCTAACAAAAAACCTGCTTCCATAGTTTGGTCTCACTTCACCAAACTAGAGGGTGGTGATCCTAATAACCCTCAAGCCAAATGTAACCATTGCGGGAAAATTTATGGATGCCATTATAGGAGACATGGCACCTCGCAATTAAAGGTGCACTTAGAAGAGCAATGTAAAAAAAGTCCAATTCTAAAATCTTTGCTAGAGAAGAGTCAATCTAGGTTAGAAATTGGACTTAAAAAAATGGAGGATGGTAGAGGGGGTATTGAGTTGAAGGGGTACACGAAGTATGATCCTGAGGAGTGTAGGTTACACTTAGCCCGTATGATAATCATGGATGAGTTACCTTTTCAGGTGGTGGATGGGTTAGGGTTCCAAGC